>PVKB01003338.1:50879-207698 GCA_004027205.1 Ctenodactylus gundi | reverse complement strand
CCCACAGAAACGTGTCCTAGCCAGGTGTTGTTGGGACCCACAGAAACGTGTCCTAGCCGGGTGTCGTTGGGACCCACAGATCCGGGTCTCTTGTCACACACCCACTGCAATCCAGAAGGGGCATCCTGCACCCGTGTGCTTGCCGCAGTTCGGGTACACTTTTTAGCACACTAGCTGTGGCCCAGATCTTCCCTACGAATTTCTGGGTGGTGTCACCTCTGGCCCGTATCTTCAAGCTGAGGAGACGGAAGTCACCTGGGTACCTGCCCACCCGCACCCTCACATGGAAGCTACCTCAAGGCTGTGCACAACTTACCACGCGTTTCCAACCTCCCTTAATCACCCCAGCTCTGATGATGCTCTCCCCGTGGCCCCTTGTGTTCAGGATGTCTCCAGGAATGAGCTGTAGACCCTGCTGTTCTGCCACCTAATTCACCCCAGCTCCTCGGTGATCTCAGGCCAAGGGACCCTGTGGTCTCGCCCGGTTCCTCTGTCCTCAGCCATCCCACAGCACACACTCCCGCAACGCACCACACGGCCGCGTTCCGGGGTGATCGTCGTGCCCTTCTCTCTGCTGAACGCTCGCCTCCTGTCCTGCGGTGTGGACGGCTGCTGCCCGTTCGGCACAATCCAGCTGACACCTCTTCTTAGAAATCATCTGGGTCTTGAGGAAGCGTTTCCTTGTCCGGACTTGAGCTATGCCTCCGCATAGACTTCTGTCGCACAATGGTCACTTGGACGCCGCCACCTGGGTGCTTGTCCCGATCAGTCCTGCTGAGCTGTGGGACTGTGAGAGCAATCAGACTCCACCCCTGCCACCACGGCACCAAGGCCATGGGCGGTCCGTGTCCTGCCGTCAGACTGCAAATGTAAAGACCAATTGCCAGCCAAGATGCCATCAAGACAAAACTCTGATGAAAGGAGTGTGTCAATCAAGGAATGAATCTAAGAGAAGTCACACTCACGGTTCACATTATGTTGGTGCCTGGCTTTCAAAAAGATTTTGATACTGCTTACAGTAAACACTGTTTACATGTTTTATCTTAGCATGGCTTTCGAGTCATCTGGCTCTTTTTGTGTTATTTACCGTTACCCATGACAAAGTCTGAGGTTGGGACCTAAGAAGTAGCTGGTCTCCCCTAACCCTGCTTGTGGTTAGGATTCTCTAGTGAATTTGAAAAGAGGACAGAGACATTCCACTGACGTAATAGGTGATCCTTACCAGCATCCTGTCAAACCTCACCGCGGTGCTGAGGAGTCGGTTCACATCTGCCTTCACGCGAGCTCAGGCTCAACTTCTCTGAACTTTCAGGCATCTCTCTGCCTTCCGGTCTCTCCGCTCAGCTCATGCTGGGCTCGCTTTGAACCGTATCGAATCTGCTGTCAAATGCAGCCTTTGCGTCTGAAATAGGCGAGCTTTCAAACACATATTCAGCTTGAGGCTTATTTTGTTAATTATTAAGTGACGTTTTATGTGAGCATATAATTTTAAAGTGGATGAACCGTCCTCTTTATTGCTCTCATTTGGACCGAGAAGATGCACATTAAGTGGACAACGTGCCCCTGTCACAGCGATGCTGCCATTGGCTCGTCCGCCACAGGGGCTCGTCACTGGCTGGGCCAGGTGGGGGGCGTCTACAACCTGCAGGTGGCAGCTCGCCACGCACTTTGGATGGCGACTGAGCCACGTCATTAAGCCGAAGGTTGCTTGTTTTTAGACGGACATCTCTGCAGTGGGCCACATGGCCAACAAGCTTCTAGACGTTGAAGTTTCCATGTTTTGACTTTGTTGCTGGGTTTCCTTCCATCCTCTGGCAAGAAGAAAACCAAAATCAACTCTCGCGCAGCCCAGCGGAGCTAAGAAAAACTGCCTCTAGCGTGGTTTCCCAAATGCTGTGCAGTTTACACTGGGCGCTGGGTAGTTGCTCTTGGTCACGGGCTGTCCTCTGTATTGCAGGCTGTTAAGCAGCCTCTCTGATCTCTACCAACAGATGCCAGTCACACCGCCTGTATTAGCTGTATAAAATCATGGCGCAGTCTCGGGGGACAGTCGAGGGTGAGGTTGCTCCCCCAGCCTCCTTGAGAACCGTCCCCTCAATAGGAAGAAGATTCCTGACGAAGGCCATCTCTCCTTCCCGGCATCTCCATATTTAATGCATTGTGTCCGCAGCTGGAGCTCCCCGTCCGCGCTCCACTGTACCTGCTTGATTGCGGATGCTCTCGCTGCGTCCACCCACTGTGCTACGGTGCCTCTCCTGAGCTCCAGCCAAGCTCTCCGCTCTGACCCCTTTCAAGAGCCCGGCTCGGGTGGCTGGCTCCCTCTCCGGGTCAGTCTCCACTCCCCGCAGGCTCATCCCTGGAAGATGGCAACGTCTCGCTGATCTCACTCAATCTAACAGAGCTGAACTGACAGAAGCAAAGTGCAGGATGAGGGTTGCGAGAAGTGGGGCGGGCAGGACGCGGGAGCCCCACGTAGACCGGAGCACTGCACTCGTGAGATCCAGGGTGCAGCGGGGCAACCGGACCTGACAGCATGGAACATGTTCTTAGCGATCTCCGAGAGATGTTAAGTGTCCTCATCACAAAAAATATAGATAATGCATATGCAAATTAGCTTAATGTATCAATTTCACAAGCATATGAATTTTGAAACATGCTGTTCATGATAAATGAGGTGTGATGAAAATATTGATGAATGTTTTAATTTTTTAAATTATAGCAGTAAAAGACACATCAGAATCCTCCCCTCGCTTCAAATGCCTTTATCACATCACTCTTGCTGTGTTCTGACACGGTCCCAGAAGTCCTTTCCTGCAAGTTTACCAGGTGCGGCCAAAAATAGAGTGAATGTTGCTGCCAATGCCATCCAATGGGAAGGCAGCTCGGAAAAGGTGGCCACGTGTCCTCACCTGCGTCAGCCGACGGAGCTGCCGCTGGACGGCCTGCAACCCCTGCCCAGCCTAAAGGTGAGAACCAAAGGGAACTATTGTGAGTCAACTCAGGACAGTGAGACAGCCGCAAAGGCAGAGCTGAGGCGCTCAGGAAAGAGGGTCCCCAGAGCCGCGCCCGGAAGCGGGAAGATCTGTGAGCTAGGTGTGCCTGGGGGAGGGAAAGGCTCGGGAGATGAACAATGGCGATGTGTCTTTTACGGCCATGATTTTTGAAGCATTTATCTTATTTTTTAATCACATGATACACAGTTTTGTCAATTTAAGTAGGTAAATTTTTCAAGGATACATGTTATTTTTCTTTTCATAAAACCTCACCTCTTGGTCCTACGTCCACTCTGCGTTCCTTTGAAACCAAACCGTGCCGCACGTACTGTTCTGGTTTGAATCTACGATGTCCCCAAAGTCCCCTGTGAGGAGAAGGTGCCTGGGTCGCCTGGGTCGCGGGGCGCTGTGCTCACGAGTGGGTTTGCCGTGGGTGGCGCCCCGTGCTGTCGGGAGGGGGGTCACAGGGGTGGGACGAGAGGGGCCCTTCTCGGCCAGCTTCCCCCGTCTCTCTCCCCGTGGTGGCAAAGGGTTGAGTCAATGTTCCCATCACCCTTCCCACCACTGCCGTTCCTGCCTTGAAGCCGGCCAGGGGCCTGTGGGCAGCTGTGTCTGCATCCCTATGCTGATGAGCACACGTGCCCGTCGGGGCCCTCCTCGTGCAGGAGCCCCTGGCATACCCGTGACACTGGCCGTGTCTCTGGCAGCAGGTGGAGTCTGAGGGGCTCGCGCCCCTCTGTGGGCGGCTTTGCTCGCTCAGTCCTTCTGAAGTTCTTCACTCCAGACAGAAAGTGTTCAAATACCGCCATTTCTAGGAAAAAGAAAACTGTGGTACGTCTTACTTTACATCCTCCGGTTGGGGTTCCAGAAACTTCCATGAAATAAGTCATGTGTGCAATCCTTTTTCTCTAAAGTGCCGAGTGCTTGCAAACCAAATGTAGCTGGGTTTCAGACAACTGTGTCCACTGGCGCTGAGCAAGCGCGTGCTCCCAGCTGCGCGCACGTTCCCCCTCGTGCCAGCCAGCAGCAGGTCCCAGCTGGCGCGAGCTGTGGAGGGTGGAGAGGGGACAGGACAGAGGGTGGCGCGTCCCTGAGGAAGGACAGGACACCCCGTTCCTGAGGCCGCGGCGAAGGGGAACCAGGGGGAGGCGCGGGAGGGCTGGTGGACAGAGAGGAGCAGAGGCCTTCAGCGTCGTTTTTGTGTAGCTCCTGTGGGGTATCGGACTCGGGACAGAAGCCCTCAAAGTAGCCTTAAAAAAAAAAAAAAAGACAGGGCACATGGGGCCAGCCTCGGCGCTGCCACCTTTCCCAGGAGCTCATCATGGTGACATCCTGGCCTGTGGACAAAAGCAGCAAACAAGCCAGGGGCCAGAGGTCACAGCCACCCTCCTCTTTTACCCAGTACGAGCCATGAACACACCAGGGATTTTATTTTTCCAACAATCTACACAGATGAAATACCACACTGGCTGTGATGAAACCCAGCTACACGACGTGCTGGACTAACGGTCCTGGGGACTTGGACTTGGCGGATTGTGTCACTGTGAGTGCCACACAGATGCCCCATGGGGCCCAGGTCCCCAGAGGACCTCCGCAGACCAGGAAGACAGGGGCAGTTCTCATTGCCAGAAACAGGCCCGCATGCCCTCTGTGGAGACAGACAGACAGTGCCAGCCTTGCGACAGCCATCCGGTGTGCACACGCAGACAGGGAAACAGCGTGCTTGACTTGACGCCCCTTGCAAATGTCGTCTGAAAGAGATACACCATTCTTATCCTATTAAAATAAATCACAAATGTACTATTTTGTTTGCTGCCATGACTCATTAATTAAAGCACAATGCGGTTGTGTTCATTAAGTTACAAATTATACCTTTTGGGGGAGAACAAGTTCTGAAGCGGAGCGTGTTTGCTTGATGCTGTCGCTCCCATCTGCCTTCCGGGGGATGTAATTAAACGCAGCAACGCAACAGGCAAGTGCATGGGACAGGCAAACGGTGCGGGAGGTCTCCTCAGCCAGCAGAGCTGCCACGCGCTGAGGGCACACATCGCCGGAGAGGGAGAAGAGCGGAAGCCGAAACAAGACGTAGCAGGAGAAAGTTCTACTCCCAAACCTCTCCTTGGCTTCTCAGAGTGGCCTGAAACTTACTGGGAAGACGCAGGAATCATGTCACCCCTACTCTGTCAGAACCCACTTCCCCAGGGTCCTGGAAGTTCCCGTCCTCAAGGAGCAATGCTGGCGGGGTGCCCAGCCTCACCAGGACTCCCAAGCCTGCTTCCTGCCTCAGAGAAAGGGCCAGTTCGGGACATCCACCTCCTCCCCCAACCCCAGCCCACTCCCTGCAGGGACGCGTTCCGTTCTGGATGCTGGAACACACCGTGGATCCCTCCGGTGGCCCAGAGAAAGCAGAGAAGAGACCTCCTCTCTGCCTGACTCTGAGGGTCAAAGGCAGCTCCCTTATTCCACAAGTACTTACTGGGGACCACCCAACACAGCCGCCTTATGGGGGGCCCACCCAGCACAGGCATGCACTTATGGGGGGCCTACTCTATGCAGACAGGCACCGAATGGGACAGGGAACTGGGCCTGGCACCAAGCATCATGGGAGCACATTCCCGGGCTCTGCTAGCTGTGCTTAGCGAGCTATTGTCCTACACACTTAACCATTCATCACAAAGGTGGATTTCATGTCCTCTGTGCTTACAATTGTCACCTCCGTAAAGACGCGCAAATCAGGTAACAAGTGACTTTGGCAAGCTAAAAGGAAAAAGGTAGCTTTGCCCACTTGGTCCCTCAAGAATCGCAAGCTCAACCAGGAACAGGTGAGATGCTTAGCACAACATTGGCAAAGGGATGACCAAGGCCCAGAGGCTGAGCAAGAGGATCTCGGTTTCAAGCCCCGGCTTGGCAACTTGACAGATCGGCAAGACCCTGTCTCAAAATGGAAGACACACTAGGGGCTGCAAAAGTCCTGGCTCAATCCTTAGTACCTCAAAAAAGAAAAAATAAAATATATGTCGACATGAGAGCCCAGGACAGGAACACGCACGAAGGACCCTGTGGCCGGGAAGGGATGTTGTGAGCGAAGGGAGCGGGGACGCCATGGGGCGAGGGAGGGCAAAAGCGCTTAAGCGAAGTGGCGGGGAGTCAGCACAGCAGGCGGGTCCTGGGGCTGCTCGGAGAAGCGGGGGCCACCGAGGAGTCTGCAGTTCTGAGAGCAATCTATTAAAATGTTCTAAGCACTTGAGTTTATAATTCATATCTTCCAAAGAAATTTTTTGGGTATGTTATTTACGAAGGTAGTAGGGTTCATGAAGCCTAAATTATCTTGCTAGTTTAAAAAGCATCTTAGCAATGTGCTCTTGAAACTCACTCAGCTGTCATTACGCAGGCTTCTGGGTCATGAAATGGGGTGTGTGTGTGTGTGTGTGTGTGTGTGTTTGTGTGTGTGTGTGTGTGCGTGCGCGCCAACGTAGGGGCCCACAGCTCACAGTCTCTCCTGGAGCCAGGGCCTCCTCCACATGGCCAGGTGGGCTCCCTGGTGACCCTGGACATTTGGGGTGGATGAGCCTTATGGTGGAAGACCTCCTGGGCATCCTAGGGTGTGATGTTCCGCAGCAAGCTGGGCCCCTCTGCACTGGCACCAGACGCTCCTTGGCCTCCATCCCTCCCCAACCCCCACTCCCGGTGGTGACCAACAGTGTCTCCAGACATCGCCAAGGCTGACCTCGGTCACGAAAATCTTATCTACTGCCAACAGCCAAGGAAGCAACAGGCTGTTGAATGCCCATAATTCCTGCAGGACCCAGCAGCGAGAAGGACCCAGAGTCACCCCAGAGGTGGAGGAGCTTCTCCAAGCACCGGTGGTCTCCACAAACACATAAAAGAGCTTGTTTTAACCTGTGGTAGAACTCGCCTTGATATTCTTTGCCCCGAAAACATATGTCTCGGACAGACTCTTCCAGAAATGTGGGGGCTGGTCAAGTTTTGTGGAGCTTTTGTGTGGGGATCTGTTCCCCTTGGCCCCAGTCCCGCGAGAGGAAACAGGAAGTGGGGACCATTGAGTCTCCTCCGTCCTACCCTGGGCGCTTCTGCCTGACCCTAGGACGTCAGAGGAGGAACGTGTGGAAGATTTTCTCAGTGAGGACAGGATCTACAGTAAGTGCTGGAGGTAGGAGGTGTGGCCACTCCCGGGTCACCCTCAGCACCAGTCCACTGATGCCAAGGTAAAGTGAACCTTTCCCAGGGTCTGACCCCACCTCCTGAATCTGGGCCCACCCAAGCAACCCACTCTGAGCGTGTTCGCCGGCTGGCTATGGAACAAAAGCACAGTGGTGCGCACCTGGTGCCCCTGGGGGCAGTGTGTACAGCACCCCCACCCTCATAGAGGAAGGCAGATGGGGGCGGGGGTGTACAGCACCCACACCCTCATAGAGGAAGGCAGGGGGGCGGGGGTGCACATTCCAGCTCTTCTGGCTCTTGCAATTCAGATGCCAGGACCTCACAGCACCTGAGAAAGGTGCCCAGGTGGCACAGGCAGCAGCCGCTCTGGCGAGGCCCAAGGGGACCTGTCCAAGGTCCTGGCCTTCCCTCCCCGCAACCGACATCTCCTAGGGTTGGGGTCTTGGCAGCAAGGGGTCACATCAAAGGCTCCCTGAGTCCCTGTCACCATTTAGGGGAGAAGAACTCGGGCCTTGCCACATCCAGGCACTGGGGTCAAAACTTTTCGTGAGTAATTATTTAGTCTCTATGGTCCTCAGTGTCCCCGTTTGTGCAGTAAGACTAGCAACTGCGCCTACGTCTTCTAGTTGTCGTGAGGACCCTATGGGTTTATGTGCGATATCGATTCGTATATGCGAGAACAGCACCCTGAAGAACCAGGTTTCTATTCTGTTGCTAACTCATGAAAGTCTAGCTGCGTTAGCTCTTCTGTGTTTAAGCACATATATTAAAGAAAGAGTCAAAGAATAGATATATTTAGCTGGAATAAAATATATCTGCAAGCACGTATAACGCAGGAAACTACCCAGGGGCCATGAATCTAGATGAGATAAAAATCCATTTTTAGGTATTAATATTTGGGGGTCTCCTTTTAGATCAATGATCTTTGTGATCCATTAAGAGAGACTGTGAAGGAATGTACAACCTCATTCTGTCCCCCAGGGGGCTTGGTGCCCGTGTAAGACCCCAAGCACACATCAACACACACACTGGCCCGCTCCCAGGCCCTGTGTCAGTGCCGGGGCACAGGAGGAAGTGGCAGTTCACTGGGCGCTGTAAAATGGGCATCAGACACAGGAGCCTCAGTCACGGAGGAGGGTGTGGCCCTGCGCTTGCAGACGGGCCAGGAGAGGCAGGGAGACCTTGAGCACTGCAGGGTGCAGGTTCTGTGCACAGGCGGTGCAGGGCCAGGACGCCAAGTGTCTGAGAACTGTGCGCTTAGCGTGGGTGGCAGACAGACCTGAGCAGAGGGGAACAAAGGAAACCCAGGCCTGACGGTGACAGAGGGGGGCCTTGAAAACAGCAACGGCAGGGCTGGAGTGGCAGGGGACCGATTGCCAATGGCCAGTGAGAGGAGGGTGGGAGCCGGATAAAATCCTGCACGAAGCTGCGGCGATGGTGGACTTGCTGCAGTCAGGTGCAGGTGAGCTGGAGAAGACACTGTGTCCTTACCTGGCCCCTCCCCGTTGTCATATCAATGGCATAGCATGCACAGACATGGAATTTGTGAATATGATTAAGGCCAGGTGAATGAGGAGAAGCACACGGCCCTAGATCAAAAGTTACACAATCTGAAAGCACCACCCAGGGGAGGAGGAGCCTGTTCCTCCCCCAGGGAGGAACAAACCTTAGAACAAGGAAGTCCGGGGCACAAAATGGGAGCTCGCGGGTCCCCTCCCCTTCTCCTGACAGCGGTATCCCAATGTCTCACCTTCTCATTGATGGGTCAGAATACTCAACCTCCGCAGCATAGGGGTGGAAAGGTTTATTTTAGCTCCCAGTTTCAGAAGGTCTGTCACGGGTGCTGGCAAAAACAGAAGCACAGAGCAGAGGCCCAGAGGGAGGGCAGCGCTGGCATACGTCCTCCCTGGTTACATCCCAGGTACCCCCCTTCCAGTCAGGCCCAACCCATACCAGCACGTGGAAGAGCGCTTCCACGACACCCACACACATGAGGCTTTGGAGGGACGTTCCCCATCCAAGCCCCAGCACTCAATAAATCCTAACTTTTGCTGGTGCACAGTCTCCGCTGGCTCTGGTCCCAATGCCACTTGGTCACAAAATTCACTTCTTGGTGCCTTGAACTCAGGAATCAGGGACATGGTGTGCTAATGATATTACAATGAGGAGAGGTCGATTAAGGACACGTTGTCTTCCCTAGTTCATCTAGTTCACAGCTGAATCATCGGAGCTCTCATGAAGACTGGGAACCAGAAAGCCCTGCACACAGCAGTCTCCGTGTGTGCGTGTGTGTGTGCGTGTGCGTGTGTGGCGGGGAGAGGGTGGCATCCGCGTCTTCCCCACTTTCCTCTCTTCTCTCCCCTCCTTTTTCTCCTCCCCTCCTTATCCCACCTCTCCTCCCATCCCTTCCACTGCTATTTGCTGCAGTTCTCACAAAACCTGACTCAGCCCCCGAGGACTTCCTCAGCTCAGAGTCCATGCCCAGGTAATCCGCCGCAGAGCCTACGCGTTCTCACCAGAAAGCCCAGCGAGCCCATGTGAGTGAAGTGCGTACACACCTGCTTCACTGGGATTTAGCTGCAAAAGGAGAGGCGGGGTGTGAGATGCAGATACGTCTCCCGGACACTGCTCTGGGACGGCAGTGCTTCATGGGAATGTACATGTGTGCATGTGTACGTGTGTGTGCGTGCGCATGTATACACAGTCACACTGAAGCACTCAATGTGAACTGCCAAATTTGTAGCAACACCAGGGCACACAAAAGATGAACCTGTGGGGCAGCTCCCACGATAACTAAGTCATGGGAAGAAAAAACAAAAGCTTCAGCCCTATGAAGGCACAAGGACAGCCACAGCCAAGAAGGGCGGGAGAGGCCCGAGAGCGAGACAGCGCGCTCGGAGAGGGCTCAGGCAGCGTGTCTGCTTGCCACAGTGTCTTTTATTTAAGCCTTCATTGTGTACTTAAGATTCTGAAAAATAATATATCGATAGATTTAAATATATGTGCAGAAAGAATTTGGATATAATTGTGAGTCTGTTCCTTATAATAAATTTCTCTCAGAATGAATCAAAAACCTATATACAGAGCCAGAAACTTTGAGACTATGAAAAAATAACATAGGGGAAACATTTCAAGCCACCGGCACAGGCGAGGGCTCCCAGCGGAAGGACTCCAGGAAGCACAGAACTATCAGGAATCCACAAACGATATTGCACCAACTTGAAAACTTCTGCACAGCAGAGGAAACAACCGGCAGAGCAAAGAGATAACGTCCAGGTAAGACAACACGTGATAATCTTGCAAGTTTCTCCTAGAGGCCTGACTAAACACAAAAACGAATGGCCCAACCAAAACCTGGGCCAACGAATTAAACAGATACTCTACAAAAAAGGAGCCACACATGGCCAGAGAGCACGTGGAAACATGTCCAACACTTGTGCCCCTGGGGACATCAAATCAAGGTAACAGTGAGGTAGCAACCGCCCAGCCACTTGGCTTCGTCCAGAAAGCATGCACACCGCGTGAATGCGGGCAAGGACGTGCAGGCAGGGGAGCCCTCCTGCATGGTTTCTGGGAATGTGAATTAGCAGGATGATTATAGAAATCAACGTGGGAGTTCTTCAAAAAAAAAAAAAAAAGAACTAAAAGTGGAAACGCCATTTGACCCAGCTACACCTCTCCTTGATACTTCTCTGAAAGAGTTAAGTCATCGGACCGTGGTCACGCAGGCGTGCCCGTGTTTCCAGCAAGGCAGCTCGCAGCAGCTGAAGACAGCCTCAGAGCCTACCGAGAGACGGACGTGCCAGAAAACTGCTGTTGTACACGCAGTGGAATATTACTCAGACATAAACGTGAGGCGGGGAACGTGGCAGGAAAGAGACGGTTCAAGCTTGAGGCTGCCACATGAGGTGAGCTACGGCAGACTCAGGAGGGTGGCGGCAGGTAGTGTAAGTAAATGAAAGAACAAAGGGGAACTGACAGGAAACTGGAAGTAGACTTGGAGAAGTGAGAGGAATGCAGCGGGGAAAAGGTGTTGAAAATATCCCAGACTGGGTCATATACCATCATGTAGCAATACCAATTCCCCCAAACCACAGTCACTATTCTGTATTAAATCATGCCCTAATAAAAATAATTTTAATGAAATTGAAAAAGAAGAAAAATGTTATCACCTAGTGTTTGGGCACCTTAATTTTCTTTTTATTTTATTTCCTAAAAATTATGTAAAATTATTATTGGCAAAGGAAAAAAATCAGAAAAGAGTTCAACAGAATATCACCAAGCATTGCTACTGCGTAGTACGGTTATGAGTAACTTGCTTTGTACTTTTCCCTTCCAAAAATTTTCAACAGTAATGCATATTTTATAATTATAAAGAAACAAAAATAAGTTCTATTGTCTGGGGTTCCTAGAGTGGCGTACAGAAGGCGGCTGTCCGACAGAGGCCCACTCAGGATCCTTTTTTTAAACGTGAATTTGCCACTGCGACACAGTGGCCACACGACGACCTCCCTCCCCAGCCTCTGCATGTAGGAAAGCCACGCCAGCCGTCTTCCTCGGTGACGCACGCCTAGCGGTGATGCTGTCGCTTGTGGACCAGAGATATAACAGGGACATTTTTCTACTCGATCTTTGCTCTTCCGCCAGGTGGACACTGAGGGTGAGGACGCCTTGTGGATGGCAGGGTCACCCAACAGAAGGAAACTGTCTGCCACCCAGGAGCCTCACGCCGAACTACCAAAGAAAAGAGGTCGAGTGCAGCCCAGTGTGCTCCAGGCTTGTTGCTACCACGGTCTTGCCCTACCGCATACAGCAGCCCAACCTGCCTAGCTGGGCATGGCTGCAGTGCCACCCTCCAGACGGGAGAGGATGAAGAACCGTTGTCCATGGCCAGGGAACCCCAAGGAGCCAGACTTGGCTGCCAACACCGAAGAGCCCGTGATGACCGTTACTCAAGAGCCTGGGCCTGGGATGCTGACTAGCCTCAGCTCTGCACAGAGCGGGGCTTCAGGTAGGAGCAGCGCGCTGGCCCGCAGGGGTCACAGCTAGGCACACAGAGCAATTCACATTCTGACATTGGCTACCCACGGGATTCAGAAATGTGCTCTGTGGCAGCGTCTTGGCCTTTGTGGTTCTGCAGAGCATGTGGACAGGAAGTGAGTTCAGTTACTGGCTGGCCACCCTGGCCACCCCTGCTCTGGGCACCTGGCATCTTCGCACAAAAATGCACACAGGTACACTAGGTCTAGAAGAAAACATGTTAAACTGTTATGAGGAGCTTCCTCTGAAATGGATAAAGTGGCAAATTTTACACCCATTATATTTTCAGAATTTTCTGCAATGAGCATACATTATTTTTATTAAAAAATAATCTTATGGGAAAGTTGAGAAACCCAGATCACAATTATCTCACAGAACTTAACGTGGGGAATAATGGGAACTGGAGGGGTTGGAGGGTTGAAAGAGAGAAGGGAAGAATTTGTAACTTTGCCATGATTCCTACGTGCACAAAATACCCAAGATCAATGTAAACTTCATGTTTTGCACTTACATATCTGTATCAGTAAAATGGGGGGAATAATCTTACTTTAACATATAATGATTACTGCAAGCACAGTCTTCATTTTGGAGATCTGCCGGTACTCCTTACTTCCGCCACCATAATCACCACGCCGCACATGTGACTAGTTCGGCTAACTGCGCATCGTGGCCCGTGCTCTGTCCTTGGCTGCTACGGTCAACTTACCTCTGCTCCACTGACCTCAAAACTAACTCAGATCAGTGACCCCTACGTGTAGCGCAGTTTCCATCCCCAAATAATTGCGTCCAGAGTCAGATGACTCATGAAGCTGTCAATTTTTTCCATGATTAATAAGGATACAAAAAAGAACTTGTTAATGGAAGTGATAGAAAGCACATAAGAAAATAAAATATGATTCTGATAAAAGGTACAGAAGCAAATGAAAAAAACATTTCAAGCTGGGAAATCACACACGTGTGTATGACTGTGTCTCCCATCACCTTAGAAAAGGAAATGGCTTCAGGTCGTTTCTGCACGTCTAAGTGTCTTAGTGTTTTCTCTTCAGCGAGTCAGATAGGAAAAGTGTAACAAAACGATCATCTGTGATGAGGCATGGCCGGGCCGAGCCCCGCTTCCCCGGCAGCGCTCAGAACCCCGCAGCCTGCCTCAGTTTACCCCGACGGCACACCAAATGCTCCATGTTTCCAGCCGGCCGCTCTGACAAAAAGTAAGCAGAGAACCGCCAGTGATGTCTCAAAGGCAGCTCTCCGGAGCTTGCAGTGATAGGAGATATTAATAACAACCTTAATGAAAATTTGTAGCACCTCGATTTATCCTTTGAAAAAGTAGCGACAAATGGTAGTTTGTGCTGTTGTCAAGAGACCGGGGAGAAAATCTACTAATTAAAAGTGGGTGAGCACCGAGCTGCACTGCCACAGTCTCCCCGAGATGGGCGAGACCTTGCAGCTTGCCCGTCAACACTCCTAATGTTTTCTTAGATTTTTTCCCTATAAAAGCAGAAGCCCCTAAAATCATGAATGCCGTAAGCCGCTTTCCATACCTGCCAGAGGCTCTAACAGTAGCCGTGGCAGGCGACTCTTCCCAAGCCTCCTGGCTTCCACCTTCCCACCAAAATAGCAGGCTGTGACCCTGGGAGGCCAACGCCTCCAGGGTGTAAGGAAGCCTGGCCGAAGGGCGCAGGAATCCCCAGAAGGCGTGGTGGCTCCAGACGGCGAGCCCGGAAGATGCGTGTTCATCTGTACAGCGGGAGTCTCCAGCGGGACCGAGGACACGGGGGTCACCGGACGCTGCGGCGGCCACTCAACAAGACGCTCACCGAACCCCCGACGGATGTCACTCCCCCGTGTCGGGTGACAGCTGCGGTTCCGAGAAGGTCCCGGAGCCGGGCCCCCGGAGCGTTTGATCCCAAGTGAAAAGTTGGTTTTGAAAAAGGAAGCGTGACTGACCACGGAGGCTTTGCTCGTGATGGTCACAAAGTGTCTCCAGCGCAGCATCCTCATCCTCCCGCTAGTGTGGCTTCAACGGCCAGTGGCAGCGGGCGGGCTCCGTGGGTAGAGCTCTTCGCTAAGAAGCGCCAGGGTCTGGGTGCAATCCCCGGCACCACCAAATCGTGGAGCCTGGTGGTGCTGGCCTGTAATCCCAGCACTTGGGGGGCTGAGGCAGGAGGGCTGTCCTAGGTCAAGGCCGGCCTGGCTACACAGTGCGATCGGGACTAGCGTGGACAACCGAGACAGAGCCTGTCTCTGAACTAACCAGCAAACGCCCAGTGCTCCGGCGTCCACAGAACGAAGAAACAGGCGGCCGGCGAATTCGATGGCCGGAATTCACGGCGAGGAGGCCGCCGGCCGAGAGGTCCCTTCCGTGGGAGTCGTCTTCGCTGGCTCAGAGACGGTGCCCGTCAGGACGGCAGGAAGCTGAGATAAGCAAGCGTTGCAAACAGGAGCAGGGCCGAGGAGGTCGGAGAGGCCGCCGGGGCCTGGGCTGGAGGCAGGCTTCGGGGTCTGAGCGTGGTGGGTTGGCGCCCGCACCTGCCGGGCAGGTGCTGAGCAGACTCGCTGGGCCGCCCCATGGAAGCCCAGCGCGTTCCCTCCCCCTCTTCTTCAGAGCGTGCGTGAGTATAAAATTATCTCAAAATAAAAAAGGTTAATTAAAAAAGCTTTGACCTGTGAATTTAATTAACGTTCTTAGTACTAGGTTGTAAGATACGAAAAATTACTTTCAAGCAACTTAAAAGTTTTAATATTTGGTATAAGAAGAAAAAATCGTGCAGTTTTCTTCCTCAGGATAATTCTGGGCAAATTAGAATGATTTAATAACTTGAGTTTAAAAGCAGCCCAACATAATCCCTCTCTGGCTTTATTACTGTCTTTAGAAAACACTGGTACCTTGTTCTATTTGGCACAAGTTTTAGACGTGACTTTCAAAGTGAATTTCAAATTCTCTGTCGTCACTACTGGCTTGGCACATCAGACGCACTAATATCCCTAAGAAAATTGCAAAATTTTGTGGTCAACTAAATTAAATAATGAACAATGTCTAAAGTAGATCAATGCATTCTGTGCTACAAGCCAGAATTACACAGACCAGAGCACTGCAGGTGCACCCTGAAGTGTCGTTTCTAGAGAGGCAGATTTTAGGTCACAAACCGTGACCAGTTTGAGCTCATAGTCATCATTTAGTCCAGGAAGCTTAATTTTAAGTTATTTCTGCTCTTTCTGAGTACATTCTGGGGCGGCCACCAATTAGCTCAGTGAAAACTGCAAATGTGTCCTCTCTCACTTTTTAGAAATGTAAATACTCAGAACAGAAGGAGGTGTGGGTGCCGGTGGAGGATACCTACTGGTTTACTATGTGAAAAAGAGGACAATTTTGTCCAAAATAAAAACAGGCCATGGATGGAAAGAAGACAAAATGCAAATTGAGAGGTTTGTATAAAAAACAAAGGAGGTTTGTGGAGAAAGGAACTTCATTCACCAGAGTTTTTAAACATAAAAATAATGACTTTGGAAGTGCAACGTATGTTAAATTTTTTAACAGAGTTGAGTGCCTATGATCATTTCATTTATGAAGGAGGAAACCAACCTTCATGTGTGCTGCTATATGGATTATGTGTGGAAGGTTACCTGAAAGCTGCACTCTCCCCACGGGGTGCTCCTCCCAAGTGACAAACTGCTTTGTCTCCACAATTCTGGGAAGATTTTGTCATATTTTTAAATAATTGTAACTAAGACTTTATTTTCTTAAATATCTAATTCCTTCACAATATTTACTATTTTAAAGTCTTGCTAATGCCTTCAGACACTAGGTTCATATCTTCTTAAAACTCTGTGATTTTGCAAAATTGGGCTTCAAATTCAAAAGAATTAAACTATTAAGAATTCCCTAGCATTTAAATTTCGAGTCACCCTAGACATATGGCCTTCCCAGACAGGGATTTCTTCTCTTATTTCTTTCCTCTGGGGCAGCAATAACGGGTGGAACCCAAGGCCTTGCACGTGGGAGGTAAGCACACGCCTACCGAGCCGCGCTCCCAGACCCATTACCTCATTTTCAAAGGACACCACATTAAAAACAGTCATCATGTTTGACGTTATCCAGATGTTCGATTAGCTCCACACTGTGAGCAGAGCTGTCCTGTTTACTATTTTCAAGAGGAAACACACCAGGCCTCTCATATTGATTAAGAGTATTAGTATAAATTTATTACTGTTTTATTGTTTTTTAATAAGTAAAAAATGTTCATGGTCAAAAGCTGATGAAGTTGTTGTCAACAAATTGATTTCTGGTGGGTTTTTTTGTTTGCTTCTGTGGTGATGGGGACTGAATCCAGGGCCTCACACACGCTAGGCATTAGCGTGTTCTGCCACTGCCCATCTCCCTAGCCACTGACTCACACACACCCTGGCCGCTGATCTAGCCCACAGCCACCAAAATACCCCCTAGCCACTGACTGGCCCCCTAGCCACTGAGCCACTTCCAGCCCCAATATGCTTTCTTTAAATTTAAACACTCATTTAATCTGTTAAAAGTCTACTGATATTGGTGGCATCCACAATGCACTCAGCAGTATGGAAAACCCTGGAAATTTGTTAGTGCCCTCACTGTAAAATACTACTTTACGCAATTATCATATTTATTATACCTCAACGAAATGCAGCATTCTTTTCCAATCTTGTATTTTTGACCACCGTAACAAAATAACAACAGACCTTAAGTCTTGTCATCGATGCAAAACCCGCTGCCTTATGCCCACGCTTGTCCCAAGGTTCTACCTCAAGGAAATATTTTAAAAATCAACTGGTCCAGAAGGACCCTTGGAAAAGTGTGGATGAAGGACCATGCCGGCAGGCATAGCTGTTCTGAGGGGCACAAAGGCAGAGTGCCAGCTCCCAGGTAGCCACCGAGGAGGACCCCAAGGCTGAGTCAGGCTCTCCGTGGTCATTCCTTTCTGGAAGCAGATACCTTCCTGGGTGGCGACTGCTGACTCGAGGCCAACCGAGAGGGATCGACTTACCTTCGGTTCTGTCTCAGCCATTTCCATTCCTATTCCTGAAATGTGATATCTCTAACTAGATTATTTTCTGCCTTATGACTACATAATTAGCTATCCTAGGCTAATGCAAATACATTCTCTTTCTTACCAGAATAGAATTAAATAAGTCAAATTTGCAACCATGAGAAATCCCCCCCCCAAATTTTTTTGTTTAATGGGTGAAATATTTAGAAACAAGGGCTCTCCTTATACGTGGGCACAGGGCCTTCAGACTCCTCCTAGGAGAAACAATTCCTGTAGACAGTGGCTCCACCTTCCAGGCAGGAACAAAGGTCCTGTCCAGGAGGGGAGGGTAGCCCACCTGAAGAGGGGATGACGGTCAGGACGTGGGGCCTCTTGCTGTGGCCGTGAAGAAACACGGAAGCTGCAGGTAAGGTGGTTTTGTTTCTTAGTCTCAGCAGAACGACAAGCTTAAAACTCTGTGGTGAGGAGCTGGAGGTGCAGCACCACACTTAGAGCCTGCTGCGTGCCAGGCCCTGGGCTGGATCCTCGGCGGGCATGGCAGCTCATGCCTGCGATCCCAGAAGTCGGGAGTCCCGAGGATGCGGAGTTTGGAGCCAGCCGGGGCTGTGCAGTGAGTTTAGGACCAGCCTGGACTACAGAGAAACACCCTGCCACAAGAGAACACCCTTCGATGACCGGAAATTTAATTATAGAACCATATCTTTTAACTATTTCCTGGTAAAAGTTAACTTTCAACTCTTAATATTTTTATAACTCTAGAATTTTTTAGTAAGAGGTCAGAATCTTTGTAATAGCCATTCCTATGAAATCCAGTATGAAATTAATGTTACTGAAACAGAAAATCAGTAGGCAAATTATGAAGCTGAAGAGGCAGAGGAGTGGCGAGCACAGACCCCCAGGAGGGGTGGCGCCCCCTTTGCCCTTCACCCCTGCCCGCAGAAGTCCACACTCCCCCCCCCCCACACCCCCGGTTTCAAAACAACTGTCCTTTAGATTCTGGGGAGGAAGAAAACAATAACAACAAATGCCCACATAACAAAACTCCGAACTGGTTCTAATCCTCCAGATAATAAAAATTTGAGCATCCCGTATGACCTTGTTCCCCGAAATAAACCAAGTTTGCCCCTGGTCCTTTCTGTACAGAGGATGAGGCTGTGCCATGATCTGTGTGGAGGTCGTAATCACATCACAAAGTTGCTGTTTTCTACTCCGAGTAGATTCACGCGGACTCGGAAGCCTTCCTAAATTTCTGAAGGACTTCTCTTGCAGGGCTTCGGCGTTGTCTTGTGGGGAGCCAGCCCTTCGTTGCTCTTACCTTTTTCTCACTTTGCCTGGATGTTTACACTTCTGACTCTGCTCTTGACAAACCGCACACCGGGGGACAGCCAGGCAAACAGAGACACCCTGCTTCGGACGAGAGCCACCCACCGGAGACTCTCTCTCTGTGGACTGCAAATTGCACGACCCGTGAGGACAGAAGAGAGGCAGGCTGGGTCTACAATGAGTCAGAAATTAGCATGAAAAGGGACCGAAAAGGAGCAAGGCTTGGGGCTGTGCAGTTGGACACTCCATCAGAGAGACGGGAACATCTCTCCGGGGAGAGTTTGGTGTGTAGAGGAAAGGCTTCCAAACGGAGGGGCACAAGTGGAGGCGCACAATATTAAAGCACTAATTTTCCCCTTTGCGAAACTGTGGAGATTTTACTTGGCTTCCTGGGCACATTGCTTTCTATAGATTTAAGAACTTTATATGGAAAGAGACAAGTTTACTATGAGAAAAATTTTAGAGGTTAAAAAAAAAAGGTCATACTACTTCTTAGAATTCAGGAGTCGCGGAATCTTCAAGGAATTTGGAAAAGTCTTCATTTATTACTAGGCAAGATAAAGTCAAACTTATTATTACTTGTCTAGAAGTAATAAAAAATTCAATATCTTACGATAAAATTGCACATTGTCCAAACACAATCATAGTTTCACAATGGATAAAAATGACCAAATTTTTCTTCTGCTAAGCGCCACCAATTGTACATCTCCAAGCCTTCATCACCCTGTGGACACTGCCCTAGAGTCCCCACCTGCTGCCCTGCTGCCAGGGGTTTGGGAGCGGAAGGTGAGCTCATGTTGTTTCCCTGTATGCTTAATGTTTAATGACAAGGCTCTAAATTACCAGATTGTGTCAATTACCCCCACCACAAAATCTAATTTTGTTAATGAAATTACTTGCTCAGCAGAGAAACGCAAGTGTGGATGTGAGGGTGGCGGCTTCTCTTGGGGCCTCAGAGGGTGCCATGGACACCCTCTGTGACAGTGCGTGAGCCAAGAGCCCACATGTTCCCACACACACAGGCAGGACTGCACCCAGAGCTCTGTGCCAGCCCCAAGGTCAATGGGAGGAGAAGCGGAAAACACACACCCAGTGCGGCAGGAGACCGTGCTGGAAATGACTGAGATTGCTCTGTATTCACTGTAATGTGCAAAAGGAAGCTAACAAAATTATTCACAACCATTCAGAGCCAAAGCACACTTTTTTCAGGGGTATTTCTCTAAATCAGTCCACAGTATAATTTTTATTTAAATTATCAAGATGATTCTCTATTTATTGTTTTACCTTCGCTTGAGCAATTGAAAATACTTCTAATTTTCAAACCTCAAAATTCAAGAATTAACCAGGCAACGTGGCACACATCTATCATTATATCTACTTGGGAGGCTGAGACAGGAAGGTCACTAGGCAGCGGCCAGCCTGGCCAACTAGGTGAGGTCTTGTCTCAAAATAGAAATAACAAGTTCTGGGGTGTAGCTCACAGGCAGGGGACTCGCTTAGCGCATGCCTACCTTGAGTGCCCCCCTCAGTGCTGGGCAGGGGTGGGGCGCAGGGTGGAAACGAGGTTTAGGACTGAATCCTGTTTTCTCCGAACGTGGCTGATGACTCTCCCTTGAGCAGACACAGCGAAGTGCCCCCGGGGACCCAGTGATGAGGTGACCACGTGACCAGGGCAGCGAGGACCGGCGCCCTCCTTCATGCCAGGAACACCTGCTCACTAGGTTCCGACCAAATGCTTCACTTGAATATTTATGAGTTTTCCGCGTTTATATTTACACTCTCTTCTTGGAGATTTAAATTTTTTCAAAGATTTGCAATAAAGCCTTCTTTACTAAAAGAAAAGCATCACTCATAACCGTGGCTCCTCCGGCCCAACGGGGGAGAAGGGGCAGGTATGGCTTGTCCCCTCCAGCCAAGCAGTCCTCCTGACTCAGCCCTGCAGGGGAAACTGAGGCTGTGTAGCAGGCTCCCATCCTCCTCCACCTCCACATTCTCCTCTTCTTGGTTCCCGACCTGAAAGAGCAGACCCTCCTCCCTTGCCACAGTGACCCCGCGTCCTTCCTCCAGGGCCCACGTGGCCAGGGGCCAGCCAGCGTGGGCTGTCAGTCTCCCAGGGACTCAGCCTGGCTCTGGCCCCTTTCAGTTACACACTCCTGTGTGGGTCACTTAACACCCCACAGCCCAAATCTTCCTGTGCGACGTAGGGTTACAGTCGTGCCTGTCGTGTAGTTCTCAGAAACGGGGGGCTGTGCACTCACGGGGCCTCCCTTCGTTGCCGGCATGCCCACCCCTTTCACTTCCGTGCAGTCGCCTCTTCTATAACGAATCTCTATTTCCCCACGTAACCAGGAGCAGGGGTCCCGGCCGCACGCTCCCTTGCCATGCCCGACGCCACGCGTTCGTGGGGAGACTCACCCATCTCCTCTGTCTGTTCCTGGCCACCCACACCTCCTACTGCACTGGAGTTGCTGACATTGTTCCCGCAGAGCTAACATGATCTTTTCGTCACAAGACGCTGGGCCTGTTCTCTATTTTTAAAAACTCTGAGACATCTGCACCATTCAACAGCCTGGAATCCCTCTTGTTGGAGATAATTTATTCCATGGTCTTGGCCATCAGTGTTTTTGTGGATCCTCAACTGATCGCGCCTTCTCTTGTCCCTGGAAATGTATTTCTTTTGAAGTTTCCTCGTTGATCTCCTATTAGACACACGCAACCCTTCCTGAGTTTAACCAAATCTACCACCCCATCAGAATGACCTGAAGCATGTGGTTTCCACCCTTAATTAAGAATCTCATGAGTATTTTCTTGGCAGTACTCTGCCTGGGTCTTGAGCCCAAAACACTCCATAAATAATTAATCGCACTCCTGCTCCTGAACAAGACCTTCTCAAAACTGATTTAGAGATACAGATATTTCCCCCAGTACCCAGCGCCAAACCGTGGGGTGACATCCTCTCCCCACCTCCTGTCACCGGTCATCGCCCGGTGCATCCTGGTTCACGATATCGTCACATTCGTTGCTGTCCTCCAGGTGAAGGGTCACTGCCGTGGTACAAGGGCTCATTACTCGACTCCTACAATGAGCTCTCCAGTTGCTGTCGTATTAAGTCCCTCACTCTAGCCCCTCCCGGTAGTTCAAGGACTCATCACCCATGCCAGGTGAGTCCTCAAGTTACTGAGCATTGATAAATAAATGTTTGTGACAGAGAGATTAGCAAGTGGGCCTGGCCGCTGGGTATCACACCGTCTGCCCCACATTTCATACTTTACCTCGTGGAATAATTCAGGAAACATCATGATGAGCCTCCTTGGCCAGAGCCCTCTTCCCACTCCCTCCCCCTGCGCGGAACCCGGCTCCGTCCAGGCTGCCCGGCGCACCTCCCAAGGAGAGCCTTGCGGGCTGGCCCGGCAGCTTTGGCGTCCTCTGGCCGTGGTCAGGGGTCTCAGCTGAGTGTCATGGGACTCGGAGGCTCAAGGGAATAGCCTGCATCTCCCATTTGGCCTCGAAACTCTTTTCTTACTTACTTGGCAAATGGCGCGTCTTGCCCGGGTTTACCGGAGGCTCCCTTGGGGTTTTGTGAAGAACCAAAGAGTACACGGAGTCGGCAAAGAGAAGGGGGCTGGGCAAGAGTCGGAGTGACCCCGTCTGTCCGCCTGGGCTTCCTATGGGGCAGGTTAGCGTCTTTATTTCAGACTGAATATCATATTACTCATAAAAAATAGTCTGCCTACAAACAGCCCCATAACAGAGGCCAGCTCTGGGTGCCTCAGGCTCGTGTGGCTGGTCACAGCAGGGCCACGGGGGAGAAAATGGCTGAGACCAGACGCCGCTCGGGCAGGCTTGGAACTTGCGCCCCTCCAGCTCAGCCTCCAGAGTACCTGGATTTCAGGCATGACCTCCAGAGCCAAGAACAGGAGTCACGTTTGCCTGACACAAAGGCCTTGCTTTTTCCTTACTGACTCAATCGAACTCTAGCGAGTCCAAACCTGTACAAACATCTCAGACATTTTACTGAGTGGAATCCAGGCACAAGCACACAGTCCTCTGGCTCCCGGCTCACCCTCAGTCTACAAGGGCCTTTTCCAGCTGAGGAGCAAGTCCAGGCTGTGGTGGAACCCGGCACTCAGGAGGACCACGGGGAGGCAGCCTGTGCAGGGGGGACGGTGTCCATGAGTGAGGACTGCTGGATTCAAGAGAGGCTAAGGAGACCGTGTGGCCCTGTGGCCGGACCTTGGCTGTAAAGGAGGCAGCTAGCTCCTCTGTCCCTCAGGGCTGAGGCCAGTGGGGAGGTCACCAGCAGACGTCCTCAGGGCGGGTGCCCATATGGCCTGTGACAGAACCTGCGCTGATCCCCGACACCCAGGCCAGGCACTCGAGGGGTTCTTCCTCAGCTTAAAGCTGCTCCAAGCTCTTCCTAGAATGTACATGCTGCCTTCCATCCGCCCCTTGACCTTTCAGACTTTCCGCTCATACGTGTCACCGGCTCTACTTGCGCTGAGGTAATCCAAGGTTGGTTCAATTCCCACAGGATTGGCCATTCCTCCACAGGAAAATTTAACTGATCTATGGATCATTTAAACCCACAGCTAGAATCAGAAATGGCCTCCACCATTGGACGCCTCTGTGACAATGCAGCAGGACTGATGAGTAGGTCAACACCAGGATCCCAGAAAACAAAGTTAACACAGTGGGAAATGCTGCTCTAGGATTCAGGAAAAAAAAATCCCACATTCAACTTGTACCCGACAAACCTGTGAACGAGGTTCGTAGTTGCGCTACATCATGAAAACCAGCCCCATCTGTGCTCGCTGCTCCAGAGCTGCCCGGGCCCACAGTCCATGGTCCCGGTACAGTGCCACACATTGGGAACTCAAACAGACTGGAGGAAACGGCTGTAGGGCTTATGCCTAACTCTGCGTGGCTTTCCGCTATGAATACAAAATAACCCTACCTCCCGACCCTCTGTTTAAAGTCATGTCATGTGAGAGGTGATGCACTGTGGCTGGTCAGCAGCCCTAACTCTCCGGGCACTGCCCGTCGCAGGAGCAGAAGGCCTCCCTGAAAGGTGAGGCTCCGCCTCTTCTTTAGGTCAAGAAGTGTGCCATCTGAACTGTGCGAGCACAGAGCACCGTATTTCTTCTTCGAGTGCCACCGGGCAGCCGGGCAGAGACCACTGATGGCCCAGACAAGGCCGTCACTACCAGGCGGTGGGAGGAGGGGACACCTTCCCCAGTCATGATCCCTCTCTCTGGTTTTTTCTGTTCCCACAGAGACCCAGATGCATGGAAATTCTTCTAGCTGACACGAAGCACACAAGAGAAAGATTTCAGGGGGAGAGGAGAGTCTGGGTGCCCTGGGAGCCTTGCACTAAGTTTTTCGGGCTCCCAACAGAAAGGTAACTCATGTTGCATCTGGCATTGCAGCACACTAAATCTTATTAATGGAAACCTATTATCTATCCAGTTGGAGAAACGGAGAGGGCAAATAGGTTAAAATTTCTCTCTTAACTATTAATTAATGTGCCTCAGGTGGTCTCCTTCCCATTAATTTCACTGTACTACAAGAAAACGTAGCGAGAGCTGCATGTTAATCACCGCTGCCTGCAAATACCACGGGAGAGAGGCAGATGTATCCTCCAAATCAATAACAGAGCCGCCACCGCCGCTGCCGGGGCAGAAACGCCTGGCGCTGTCCCTGGCAGCCTACGCCCCTCGGTGGGTTCTACCAACACCTGTGTTTCTAACTGGATCGGTGCTGATGTCATCAAGAAAATTTCTCATTCTCAGCTGAGATGGTCACCAAAAGCCAACAGCATGAGAACACCTGTTAAACTACAGAAGTGAAATTCAAATGGTGCTGGTTTTATTTTGGTTTGGGAATATGGGATTATTAAAGAATATCAGCTTGATTTATGAACTCATGTAGCTTGTAGAAAACAGAGTCTCAAAAATCTTTTAAAGGAGAGAAAGACATTTAGATTTTTTCCATTTGGAAATGACAGGAACATGTTTAGCAGCTTACAAAAGAGAGAGTATTGTTCAGGTAGCGGGCGAGGGCGAGGGAAGATCAGGGCGAGTTTCCAGGCGACCTGGGCCGGGGTTGGCGTGTCCTCTTCGCCCGGGGTCTCCCTTCCCTCGCGTCCTGGTTTCTACCTTCCCACTGGGGAAGGTCTCCTTCTCCCCCACGTGGATTACCGGCTCCGTGACGTTTATTCAGACAAGCAGAAGTAGGAACAATTTCTCGAAGGAAATCAGGGAGTTGAAGAGTTATCGTCACAAGAAGTTCAATAGAAACTGCAACCACCAGACTTCTCCCCCGAGAACTTCCGGCAGAGCTATCCAGCCCCGCAGCAGTGCCAGCGAAATGGCCACAGGTGAGAATTCTCCAGGCCCCTGGACACAGAAGTCTGTTTTTTTATGCACTGGGAGTGATTCTGATACACTGCCCTACATGAGGACTGCGGGTTGTCATCATGACCGCACACACCCCATGATCCAACTGTCCCTCGTCTACCTCAACTGCATAGTCTTATAATCAAATTCATCAGAGCCACTCGAAATTCCTCCTTTCACGTTTCTACCCTTCTTCCGGGCTCCTGCACCCACACGGAAGCTCACAGTCACCCTCACATTTCTCTGCCTGTATTCCACTCACAATGCAAGTTAAGATCCCATCCTCTTGGTCTCCTGTGTATCTGCGTTGCTCTCTCTGCAGATCTCCCTGACACCTGCTTTTCCCATAGCCTCAAATTCATTCCTGCTCTGTAGGTGAAGTAATGCATTTCAGGCCCAAATCTGACCTTGTCTCATGTGTGCAAAAGCATCTGGAGGGCTTCTGGAATACAGCCCACAGAAGCAGCAGCTCTCTGTTACCTGGGGCACACCCCACCCCCCTGGGCCTGCTGTCCCCCGCCCAACAGCGCGTCAGCCTCAGAGAAGCTTGAACTTCTCAGGATTCCATAAACACAACAACGCTGTGTCTGGTAGCGAGCCCTCCGCACTCGACAGATTCTTGCTGACCCAAACAAAGTTTAAGAAATATGAAGGTGATGTAGTAGGAGAGGAACGCAGTCTGAGTCGCCAGGTCTGTGTGTGGCAGAGTGCCCCGAATGTGGGAGAAGAGCCATTACTAATGCATCGTTCCCACTGTGGCCTTTCCTTGAGTTTTGAGGTGATATAGGTGAGCTATACGAAATTACCCACGGTGGAAAAAAAGAATTTTTAGAAAGGGGAAAGCACTATAGTTCTATCAGATTTGATTTATGTTATTTTCTCGAAAGTTTGATAATCTGTAATCCAAACAAAACTAAAATTACTTGAAAGAAAAATGCATTTAATTTGAGAAGAGATTTGGTAGGGAGAAGAGAGAGGGCTTGCAGAGCTGTGGGGGCCTCTCAGCACCGTGGTCCATCAAGTCCCATTGTTTCGGTATTCTGCAGTAAGTATGGCTGACATTCTCCATGGTAGACATGTAACCCAAGTGTCAGCAAATGGTGTGACCAATTTCTTCCTCTCAGTCGTCAAACCTGGAGCGAGTGTTAGACAAGTGGAGCCTAAGAGATGCCTTCACTGTACTGGCGAATAGACACGTGAAAAAGTGTTCCAACTGGGTGGGCCAAGGACCCAATAAACCTGGCAGAGGCAACAGAGAGCACTTGTCAGGTGTAGAAAAATTGAGCCAGTAGATGAGGCAAGGCTTAAGAAAGAGAGACCCTGGTGGCATTACCCAAGCCTGCGAACCATTAGTTTTATCTCTTCGGAGCCATATTTACTTTGGACTTTTGAGCTAAAACAACTAACTCGTTTCCTACTGTTGCTTGAAGTATGATCATGGGCAGCAGAAACAGAGACCTTGCTGTCACCCAGGTTTGAGCCCCAGATGGCCGCTGTCTTGGAGGAACGTGTGTTCCTGGGGATGAGGGCTCCGTAATGAGGGAGATTCCTAGAGGAACTCTGAGACCACCATCTGTTACAGGACTGTTGTGAAATTGCAACAAAATGCAGCTGTGTGCTGTGCTTGTCTCACACACAAAGTCCCAGGGAAGTACGGAGAAATGGAGGCAGTCAGGTTCCTTCTAAACACTCAGCGCAGCCACCCCCTAGAATCCACGGGTGACAGGCTCCAGGACTCCCCAAAGGATGCTCACAAATTGGGTGTTCGTGTGTGACCCACACACCCCTCCTGGATACACTAAATCATATCTAGATTAGCCACGGTGCCTGCTAGGGCTTGGATCCTGAGTGTCCCCCAGGAGCCTCGTGTATTTGAATGGTGAGCTGTTGGAGGGTTGGGTGAGGCTGATAGCTGCAGCCTTCTTGAGTGGGGAATGCGGATTGCCCTCATGAGTACATGGTGATGTCATGAAAGGGCTTTATACAGAGCAACTAAGCAAATATTAGCGTTCGCCTCTCACCTCTAACTACCTTGTCTGCAGCTGGCTGAGCAAGAACCACCAGGTGCGTGAGTGGAGGGCTGGGGCGAGTCGCACGGCCGATGATCCAGCTTGCACTAGGACAAGCTCGGGGGTCTCTCTCTGGATGGATCTTGCTTGGGGTCAGCTAGCATTCTTGATTCTGTAAACTTCCATTGTTTAGTACACTTAGGAAATTTAGAACCTATATTTAAAAAATAGTTTTGTTTACTTTATATATTTACACATATATATGCATACACATATTCTGAAGCTTATTGACTCTTTTATTGGTTTTCAAATGATGCCATCAGTATTTACCAAAGGCTTAAAAGGTCAATCTTTACCACAAGCTTAAAATGCCAAGCACAAATGAATTTATCACCTTATTGGGTGGAGTTTTTTCGTGTGTGTGTTAACGGACATCATGGAGCCCAAGGCCTTCCACCAAGCTACCTCACCATCCTCCCTCTGATTTTCATTTTGAGACAGGAGCTAAGTCCGTAAATTGCCCAGGCTGGGCTTTAATTCAAGATCTCCTGCCCCTGCCTCTAGAGTACTGGGATTACAGGTGTGCATCGCCATGCCTGGCTATTACCATACAGTTCTATGGGTGAGAAATTTGTAGTTCTCGCTGGGACAGCACAAGGTGGTGTGGAGACTGGGTTTCTTCCTAGGAGCTCAAGGTGCAAGTGTTTCCTTACTCATTCAGGGGACGGGCAGAATTCGGTCTGGAGTTGTGCAACTGACATCTCCAATTCTTTGCTGACTGTCACCAAGGGCCAGCTGGAGATGGTCCTTGCATGTGCTACCTCCTGCCAGCCCCTAACCGGCAACTGAAGGTCACTCGTTCCCCCACCTCAACCTTCTCCTGCTCTTCCTGAACTCAGAGCTCTGACCTGTGCCCACGGTTAAAGACCTTAGGCCCAACTGGGACAAGAGAAAATTCCTCTTTCAAATTTGCAACTATAATTGCAACAGCAAAATTCCATTTTCCGCATATTCACAACTTTCAGAGATTAGACCACTGAGATGATAGCTTTCTACTTTGCTACACCAGTTCCTGATGTCATCTGTGTCTAACATATAATTTTTCTAGACAGATGTGGCCACGCTGATGGACAGATACACTCTGGACATCTGCTGTCAATATATATGCAGCAGAACATATACTTATATATTTATATATATGCTAATAATACATACTAACACTACATATATATAAAATCTGTGTTTGGACATTATTGAATATGTTATATTATCCTCATTATAAATCTATAAGGAAAGGCTTATCAGCATTTTACAGATGAAAAGTATACAGCTTTGGAAGTTAGATAATTTACCTACATTCACACATGTAAATGGCAAAAAATGCACCTGCAGTGTAACGGCCTTATCCAGAGCCCTAGTTGGAGAACGGCCTCTTGAAATGCACCCCACCCTATGAGTCCTCCATGGGGCCATCTTTTTCATCTGTCATTGTGAGTAGTGTCACTACAGAAACAAATTAGTTCTTAGGAAAAGCTGCCCGTAATCCTTAAGAATCTTGGAACAACCTCTTTGGTAGGGAGGGGATCCTCTCCCGCCTGGGAGGGCATGGAGGGCGTCGGATCTGAGCAGCCCTGCCCTGTGCCCTGACCCTTCTCTGTGCATGCCTGTCACTTTGTTTTTCATTTTCACTTTCTCTGCTGTTTTTCTGTTTTCATCTGATGAGCTTCCTGGTCTGTCCTCCTAAAATCCTTTCTACACCTCTCTGTATGTTAATTTCCAAAAGTACACACATTACCGAGGCGGATCTGTGCCCAAGAAATTCAAGGACGACACGGGACTGAGTCGAGACCCTGACTCAGTCTGTGTTCCTGGCCTGGCCTCCGGGGCCACCGGCCGAGGAGCTCTGCGTGGGTCCTTTCATCGCCTCCCCTCCCTGTCCTTGTCAAGGGCACCCGCCCTGCGCCATCTCGCTCCAACATGACCGGTCCATCTACAGCTCACACCGGGCCCAGGCTTTCTCCACCCTCCCAGCCCCTGGTGCCCCCTACCCACCCTATGCTGCATTCTTAATATTCCTTTGCACATGTCTTTACCATTAATGTACAATGTTGCCTAAAGATATAGTGTCTGTCATATTTGTAACTTAGACTTTAGAGCAGGTCAGAAATGTTGGAGACGAAACTGCGCTGGTCCAGAGATGGCGGACGGGCATGTGCGGATGCAAGGGGTGGAAGAGGCAGGCTTACAAGATCAGGGGCAGGAGAGGCCTCCTTGTCCAGCTGAGTGCTGAGACAAGGAAGCTGCTAACCGCTGCATCCAAGAAGCCAGAAGATGCAGACCGAGAAGGACTGAGATGCAGCGCTGTCCACGCCCGGAGGCCGGAAGGCCCCTGAAGAGGACTGCGCAGGAGGAAAGCGAACTCCGATGTCCTTAGGCCATGGCAGCAAAGGGTGCCCTGCTCAAGCAGAACGAGCTTTGCAAAGCCACATACTGGGGCTGGAGGAACGGCTGAGCGGTTAAAGCACTTGCCTTTACCCGAGTTCAATTCCCCAGAAACACATAAGCTGGGAATGACGGTGCACACCTGTCGTCCCAGCACTCGGGAGGCTGAGACAGGAGGATTGCTGTGTGTCCAAGGCCAGCCTGGGCTCCATAGTGAGTTCAGGACCAGCCTGGCTACAGAACAAGACCCTGTCTCAAAAAAAAAAAATAAATAAGAATACCAGGGGTTTAGAGTATAGCTCAGCAGATAGAGTCCATACCTAGCAACCTCAAGCCCTGGGCTCAATTTCCCAGCACCCTATAAACCAGTGTGGTGGTGCACACCTGTAACCCCAGTCCCCGCACTCAGGAGGCTGAGGCAGGAGCATTACTGTGAGTTTGAGACCAGCCTGGACTCCATACAGTGTTCAGGAACTGACTGGACAGCAGAGTTAAACCTGACTCAAAGCAAAACAAAAGTATCACCTACAGAATCACTTGTTTGCCTCTCATGTCACCAGGCTGCAAGATGAGTGGGTGTACCCCGACACACCCGGGCAGACCCCCACCCTCCCTGCACCTCGAGCTTGCTGCCCTACCTGCCAATCATCCTTGGAAATGCCCCCCAGAAACTCCAGAACGGGGCTTCTCCCCTCACTAGGAGTCTCCTCCCCCAATCGTGTTAACACATCACAATGAGCGATCACGGAACCATGGGAGTTCCAGGTCGGGCACGCTGAACACAGAGGCCCTTACTTTACGCCACATTCTTGTCTGAGGGGACTTTATAACATCAACTCATGAATTTTATCTCAGTTTTTCCAAATCATGCCAAAATGTCTAAAACATTCTCTTGGGGGAATTGTTGAGTGCATCGTAAGCGGCTTCGTCAGGTGGGCCCCGCCACCGTGTTCCCAGCGCCGTCAGCGCAGCCATCCTGATGGGAGGGCACCCAGCTGTGGTTTCCTGCTCAGCAACCATCCCTTTGCCTCTGAGGACCGGCACCTTCATCTGCCGCTTCCAATACACACGCTCATGGGACCAGGGCCCACGGAGCCTCACACGTGGTGCGTGAGGGCCCTGTGTGGTGCAATCGCGTCTCCTGTCTGCACCAGGGCCGTGGGGCCTGCCCGTGGCAGGAAGAGGCTTGCCTTGCTGGGTGCAGTACCTGAATGTGGACTAGCACTCACGGCGGACTCAGACAAGAGCACAGGCAGCCATGCTGCCCACCTGTGAGCCCAGTCCCCTGACGGGACCGGGATCTCGCAGGCTCAGAAGGCTGTGAGACTATCATCTGCTTCCCCTTGACGAAGGACAGCTCGGCCCAGAGAGGAGTTAAAATCAACGCTGCGCGCTTACGACAGGAGGGCTGCAGTGTAAGGTCGGCTGGCAGACCGCACAAAGGCTCCCGATTTCTTGCGAGCCTCTTTCGGAAGCGGAACACTTTAGGAGTGACACCAGAGGAACAGAAAAGTGCCAGAGGAGGATGCCTGGAATTGGAAATCCTCATCAAGTGGAAACCGTTTTTGCAACTTCCTGGAGATGCCAGTTTAATACAGCTTCCTGGCGCTGGGCAGACTGTTCTCATCTCTGTCTGGCTGTAGCTGAACACGGAGACAAATGTGCCCACAGCACAGCCACTTGGACCGGAAGGAGGAAGACCCAGCGTGTCCAACCCAGCAAGTCACCCAGGTGGGACGCCCTGACGGGCCCCCGCCAGATCAGCCCCGCCGATGTTTATGCTGCATCGGGTTTAATCGAGAGCGCTGTAGAAGCTATAATTTAAAAAAGAAGAACTGTTACTTTCTCAAGGTATTACAAAGCAATGATTATCTGGCAATAGATCGTTCACCCCGAACCCGATGGAACTTCAGTTACCTCCTTCCAAGCCCCCTCATGGTTTAATCTTGCGTTGAGCAGCACAGAACAAAAGAATCAATTCTCGCTTTAGGAAACGAGTGTTTAATCGCCACACTGGACCCATACCAACCTGAAAAATCTTTAGAGCTGAAATAAAAAGCAAAACATAACAAAAAAAGACGCTTCGTATTTTTCCAAGACACTCCCAGCCCAGCCCCGATTGATGATTACAGTATTATTTAGACAATCTTTCTGAGAGGCCGAGGCTAACCTCAAACTTGCCATCCTCCAGTCTCGGCTTCCAAGTGCTGGGATCACAGGTTCGCACACCGGGCCAGGCTTCCACCCGCCATCACTGGCATTCAGGTCTCTCTTTGGCAAACCCGGGTGCCTACTCCTCTGTGCCTCTCCACCGTTCCCCTCTCCACCATTTTGGGATCTTAAATATAATAACTATCTCAAAACCGCAACTCATGTATATAGAAAAATGAACTTAAAGACTTCTTCTAGGAGCCAGCCCCCAGGGCACAGGCTTATAATCCTAGCCCTCTGGAAGGCTGAGCAGAGCCATAAGTTCAAGCCTGGCCTGGACATCCTTATCTGAAAGTCAAAATTTTAAGAATAAAAGAAGGCTGGGGTGGTGGTGGGAGGAGAGGGCTAGGGTTGTCGCTCACTGCCAAGGTCCTGGCCTCGGTCTCTAGCACAAAAGAACAACTAAAAAATGTAAAGGATACTGCATTTGCCTGGGCATTTGTGCTAAAAAAAAAAAAAACACCCACACCACACCTCTGGGCCCTCATTTAGACCCAAATCCTGAAAACAGGAATAAAGAAGCTGAACCTTGCGTGCATGAGTTCCTGCAGTCGAGGGAGAGACGACACTGGGACCCGCGACTGACCTTCACCAGCAGAACAACGTCAAAGGCCCAGGAGAAGGGGGCGCTGCACTCTGTCATGGGGTACCGGCGCTTTGGAAGAAGTGCAGTGTGGGGGGGACGCGGGCCTGGAGGGAGACGCGTCGGAGGACTGGAACATGCGGGCCGGCACCCTGTAAGACGTTACTGATTGGACGAGATCAGCGTTGCCTAGCCCTAGGTGGCCAGGAATCTTGCAGACGGCTGTTCTTCAGGGCTTGTGCCCGGGACTCTTCCTTGTGTAAGACTTGCTGGAGAATCCAAGGTTCCTGCGCGGTAAAGGGACACCACATGCTTTACCTGTGTCCTGTGAATAACATTCTTATTTTAAAGTAACCAAGAAGTCCTATTTAGGGCTGGATTGTAGAAAGAAACCCAAAGAACGGCTCATAAAAGAAGCAGAAAGGGCAAGAAATTTGAGGAAGGCAAATATATATGTTATAATCTCCAACCGATTTTTAAAAGAATCAGAAAGGCCAGTGTCCCGCTCGGTTTGCGGCTCCAGATCCCACTGACAACACGGCAAGTGTCATGTGCTTAGTGATTGTTTAGCAGAAGGAAAAGAAATAAAGAAACACATCAGACAAACCACAATCCCTCGTGCAATTCCTTTGCACATTCTACTAAACACCAGTGGAGACTGGCAGAAAGGCTGGGCTGGTCCCAAGAAGTTCTGATGAAAAACCATCACTTGATTTTGGAGAAAGTTCCCCAAAGTGGCCACGTAGAAACCTGTGAAAGGCTGCCGCGGTGGCCCTCGACAGGAGGAACTCGGGCCATCTCGTTCCCCAGGGAATTTGCAGTGTCTGGGGATATTTGGGGCAGCGCAATGTAGGTGGGTAATTACTCCTTCTTGAGTGCGCTGGGTGTAGACGAGCACGGCTGCTAAGCACCCTCTGCTGTAGAGGCAACCCCCACCCCAGCAGAGGGTCACCTGGCCCCCAGAGTCCACAGCTCTGCTATGCGAAATCCTGTTCCACAAACTGCAACACGCAGAGTCACAGGTAAGTCCCAGCCGGGGAACAGAAACACTTTGCTTTTCCCTTAAGTTCTAGCTCGTAACTTGCACACACAAGACAAAAAGGTAGCTTTTTCCCCAAGTGCCAAGGGATCATTGTTTCAGCCACCAGTTGCTGCCCAGGTAGCTGCCCCTCTAGACCAGTCTCTGTGAGCAGGGCACGTCGTAAGATCTGGGCGCTGAGTTTATTGTAGACTCCCTGCCGTAGAGGCCAGAAGATGGCTTCCCCTCGAGGAGAGAGACCTGGCTAAGGAAACCCAGGCTCACTGTGGGGGGGAAAGCAGTCCAGGTGAATATCTACACACAATGAACAGAAGAAACCAGCAGGACAGTGAAAATGAGCTTCAGCACACTAGGTGTGATGTCTTTAGAAAGGAAGGATGGACGCAGCCTCTGCAACCAGGGGGCGGGGAAAAGCAGACCACAAAGAAATCTGGCTAAGAAAGCAAAGCAACTCCAGAGGAAGCATCGAACAATGAAAATGGATGCAACCAAATCAAATCAGAGACAGAAAGGCAAATCTGAGAAATATTAAAAAGGCAGAAGTGAAGGGGAGAAGGAGGAGGGTAGACAGGCCTGAAAGGGAAGAGTCGGCCTTGGGGAGCCGTTTCCGACGCAGCTAAAGGAAACCCACAGCAGAAAAAAAACCTGCTTAAGGTGAGCGAGAAAACTAAATTTATACATTTAAAAATTTAAATATCAGGCCAAAACAATAAAAAAGACCTTCTCGGAAGTTATAAAAATCTAGGATTGTGGAATATGTGACCGCCGAGAGCATCAGAGAGTCATCTGCCTACAAGTAGGTGTGACTAAGGCGAAGACCTGCAGAGCAGCACTAACTATCAAGAAGAAAGAAGCCTGCGGGCGCCTCCCATGTACAAGTCTTGAAAAACACCCAAAAGATAGTTGCAGTAAGACACGTAGGTACCTATCAGTCTGCCGCAAGTCAAGTATGAAAACGAAATGTATGATTTTCAAGTTTAAGTGAGTTTTCTAAGTTGGCACATCTCTTTATTGTTTCTTTCAATACTTTTATTGTGGTAAAAAATTCACATGACATAAAATTTAACATCTTCTGTAAATACATGGATTCCAAATTCTGTAACACATTAGAACCCTGGGGTTTGAGGAATCGGCGAGCGTCTACATCTACCCCTTTTCAGAGGTTCATCTCTTTCCTGTCTGACCATTACCTCTCTTTCTATCCTGTCCTTCATGGTGGGGCCTTTTCATGTCATTATTTCTGTGCACGTCGTAAGAGGGACCCGTCTACAGTCAGTCTTTTGTGCTCGGCCCATTGCACTGAGCGTCATTGACCCTAGGTGGCCCCGTTTCTGTTCAAACACTTCATATCTGTCTTTACCAGTAACACTTCAGACAAGGGATTAATGTCTAGAATATAAAAGAAACTGAAACACATAAAATCCCCTAAAATAAACGATCCCATCAAGAAGTGGGCAGCTGAAATGAAAAGAAACTTCTCAGAAGAAGAAATATCCGTGGCCAACAAGCACATGAAAAAGTGTCCTTCATCACTGGCCATCCGAGAAATGCAAATAAAAGCAACGTTGAGGTTTTACCTCACTCCAGAGAGAACGGCCGACATCAGGAACTCAACACAACTGTTGGCAAGAGGGCAGGAGAAAAGGGGCTCCGCCCCACTGCTGGCGGGATCCAAGCTGGTACGACCAGTAAGTGAAATTTGAGTCAATAGCTATGGAAAGAAAAAAAAAACCTTCAGATATTTAATATTTTTCATTACAAGCATTACAATCAACATTGAATGATAATCGTCTCTGAACAACAAAACATCCTTGTTTGCCGATTTCCACAGGGTGGATACTTCCCACCACGGCCAAATTTGAGCCTCAGCTGGCCAAGTTTCAACCCAGCTTTCAAGAATTCTGCCTGCTCAACGATGATGTCACCAAAGCCAGCCAACTCCTCACCCCACTGGAAGTGCCGCCTGCCCCTTCTGCACCAAGCATAGCTTTCTGCATGCCTGTCACTAAAGTAAGAATTACACAAGGGGGAGAACAGGACAATTAGGGCGGAATGTCCCAGGCTGACGATGGTTTTAACTAACACAATTTGAGCTCTAGAAGCGGTGTGAAAGCTACGTGCATCCAGTACCAATTTCCCCTAAGTTTCTGAATTTGCACTTTACCTGGAGTCTGGGGATTATGGTCCAAAACTTCCGAGATGAACCTCAGGACGCTGCACGAGCACAGGTAACAGCCAGGGCTCCACGGGGTGATGGGTGTGGACGCATGGCAAGTTCGGAGTTTTCAATGCTTTTTCAACCTATAACATTTCTACTTACAATGAGCACATCAGAACATAACGCCATCGTGAGTGGAAAAGTATGTTTTAGGTCTTTGTTCGGTGAAGAAGCAGAAAGTTGGCTGGTAACCTTGATTTTTTTTTGAGAGAGACCCAGTCTCACTCCGTAATTCGGGTTGGTCCTGTGCTTACTATATAGCCCAGGCTAGCTTTGAACTCACAGCAATCCGCCTGCCTCAGCTTCCTCAGTGTTCCTGGCCCCTTCTGCGGCTTTTCGCGCCCTTGCCCATCCCACCTGAAGCTCCCGCCTCGTGACCGCTGGCTCCCTGGCATCTCAGGAGAACTCTTGCCTCCCTAACCTGCAGCCTCTGAAGTGGGCTGGTGGAGACTAGACCCCAACTCCTGAGTGCCGGCAGATGTTTCCTCAGGAGGCCAAATGACACGTAGGTCGGACCTGCAAGCCACAGTGTCTGTCAGGAGAAATTCAGCCCGCAGACCCTCCGTTCAGGGACCAGCCAACTCTCCTCTTCAGTAGCACCTGGTCAGAAAAGAAGGAAGTAATGCAGTACATGAGAAGGCGTAAGTATTTTGGTCGTGCCTCCAAAGTCAGCAAAGATTGCAAGAACAACACGCTCGCAAGAGTCAGCTCTCCCCTGGGTGGCAGGAGCGCTGCCCGAGATGCCCCATTGCTAAGCTAGAAGTCAGGACGACCGGCTTCACGCAGGAGCTGGTTTTGCCAGCATTCCTTGTTATGTCTGAGCACCTAGAATCATGCTCTGCATTAAGCTCTATTTTTAACACGAAATCTGAAAACAATAGCTATTCAAATTCCGCTTTCCTTCAGTTCCCTGGGATCACGTGGTTGTGAGTGGGAGCTTCCAGAAGTTGTTCTCCAGAATCCCATCATCCAGCTGGGGGTTAACAGCAGCAGCGGGCCAGCCAGGGCTTGCCGCTGTTCCTAATGGCCAAATCAGGTGGCTCCATGGTCAATTGGCTGATCAATGCGTAACTGACTGAAGGCTACCAGAAATATCAGCCAGTTTGTAGCCGGGTGGAGATGGACAGGCCAGGAGTAAATTGAAAGGAAATTAAGGGAATGTTCCGAAAATTACTCTGATCAAAAGCACAATTTAGATGAATTATGCTCAAATTTTATTCCATTTTACTCTCTCCTGTAAAGTCCGGAAAGTTCCAGGCTTCACACTTGTGACATGAACCTTCTCTGGCAATATTTCATGTGGAACCCGTTTGTGATAACCTCCCCACCAACCCCCCAGCACCACCAATGATTTGCTTTGGCTAAAATAACAAAGGCATGAAGCTGTGTTTTCTGGGATAGAAGCAAGTTCGATCAATTACTTTACATAAACAATGTCAACCATTACAAGTATGTACAAAGAAAATGCAACCCAGCCAGCTAGCTACAGAAGGTAACAAATAGGACGGGCAGTTTCCAAGGAGAGACAGAGGCACGGCAGAGCTTGAGAGCCCAGCCAAATGTGTCTTAAGCGTTAAAGTTTTATTTACCAGTGTTGCATATTACAGATGCACAAAATAAAATGACTCACTAGAATTTATACTTACAGGTCCTTAATGGGTAGATACAATTTCAGACATACTGCCACTTGCAAACTGAGAAGAGATCCTCCCACTTTACCTTTCCACCTGAGGAGCCTGTGGCCATGGGTGTGTGAACAGATTGGCAGAGAGCTTTGGGCTTTCCCAGCCTCAGCCTCCAGGTAGGAGTGGAAAGGTGGTTCTAGCTGGTACCTCTGGCCTATTTCTGTGGTGCCTCTTGGGCCAGTGAGGTGGACAGTGGCCCAGCACTCTCAACACTCCTGCAGGTCATATGGATGGGGGTGACCTTCCCCAAGGTCATAGAAACCGGGCTAAAGCAGCAGATGACCACAGGTTCTGACTTCTGCCATGGAAAACCTCCACTTTCCACAGTGTCGATACTAGGGCATGAGAAACTCACCTCTTCTTTTACAAATAACAGGTCCTTCCTTCTTAATCTCCTACAAACTCATGTAAGCATCAGGGATGATACACATGTTTATCCGAAGCGTCCCTGGGGGCTCAATGCCCGTGGTGGTGGTGGTAGAACAACATGGAAACGCACGCACCTGGTCTCCATCCTGATTGCCAGTCTGTCCAGACACGCTGCGCTAACCACGGGGAGGGAGGGCAGGCTGGCTCCGTGTCCAACCATTTGATAGAGGAAAAGGAATTCCTTGCCTTTGAGCCCTAATGTGAAATTATCAATATTTGATGGGTACGATAGATTGGCGCTCATGCTTGCTGTGAGCTAGGTTTCTTCTCTGGCCGAGTCCTGGGGAGGCAACAAGATAAATAAAAATGTTAAAAGAGGCGCCACAAGAATGCTAATTTCTACCTGCAGTCGGGACCATAATCAGCCCTGAGAATGAGGCATGGCGGAAGGCGGCCTCCAGGGATCGGAGAGAAGCCGGGAGCAGCGCATGGGTCATCTCCGACGGCGCCTGGGTGGCCCAGGAGCACGGTGACCAGACACCGCCCTGCCACTCCCCCAGATCTTCTGTGCATCACTAGGCGTTTGCCACGCGTGTCCGCCTGAGGAGCCGGGAGCACGCACTCGTCCCGTGGTCCCCGCCCCTTCCCAGCGGCACTCTTACTTTATTCGCTTACGTATTGACACTTGAGGTTTCTCGTAGTTGAGGGGCCCTGCTGCACATTTAAGCGTCTGCGTCCTTTCGCCAAGCGGGAGGGTCTCCTGGTGCTCCTGACGCGCCCGGCGGAGGAGGCTGCGCCCTGGCGGCCTGCACGCGTGGTCTGCAGCCCGCGGCCTGGGCACGCAGCTGGCACGCCACGCCCTGCCTCAGGGACAGCGGGGGTCTGGGCATTGGTTGGATGCCACCAAGGTCGCTTTCAACATTTTCCGTTTTAATCCTCAGTGCCTCCTCCTCCATTAAAAAATTACTGTTTTCATTCATTTCATATCCATATTATGACTTTTTTGTTACAAATTCATACTTCTTGAGCATTTCTGTTCCATATCCAACACAAACACTTCTAGGCACCATCTTACTTGGCCCATGACGAGGTGAGCCTCATTCCCCGGCGCAGGTGGGAAAGGTGAGGCCCGAGGCTCGGCTCGCCAGCCGTCTCGTGGTCTCCAGCGTGGGGGCTGGAGCCGAGGCCAACGCCTTCTGATCTCAGACCTCAGGCTCTTGGTTCCTAACACGGTCGCTGCTCGTCTGCTGTTTCTGTACTTGGAGTGGCCACTCTCGGGGTTTGTCCAGAAGAGAAGCTCCTTCCCTGCACCCATCACGCTTGCACCCACCCTCTGCCCAGCCTCGGCCCTGGAGGACTAAGGTTTCTGTACTGACACTAACAGGTGCATCGCCTGCCTGATCCGTGCCTGAGGTGTTTACACCACGTCTCCTTGGAGACAGGTGGGGGGGGGCGTCCACCAAGCTAAAGCACCTTTCTGTTAGCCCACATAGTAGATTAAACCAGATGACGCTTCCTTCGTCCTCCCCTGACCGTCCTCCGCGCCCTCTAATCCGTGGGCTGACTGAGGGTGCAGAGGCTCACGTAGTGCCAGCTCTGTGCCCTGCCTTTATGCACACTGTCAGCCGTGGTGTCTCATAGTCACAACCAAAGAAACCTGACCTCCCTGATCTCACGGGAAGGCTTGGGGCTAGACCCCAAGTGACCGAGCCCAGCCACCACCAGGAGGGGTCTGGGGTGAGCTTAGCCCTGTCTCCGACTCCGGGCTGCGACTGGGGAGGTGTCGTCTGAGAACAGCTGCGTGGAGGGTGAGAAAGTGTGTTGGACCACAAGAGCAGCTGCAACGGGACCCTCTTCCAGCAGGAGTGGCCAGGGCTGGGTGGGCCCTGAGAGCCAGCTGCCGTGGGCCCCGTGCCCGACGGGGCTCCACTCGGAGGAGTGCCTGGGTGCGGCTGTGCTGGTGCGTGGAGGGGGGTGCAACTTCGAAGTGCATTTTTTTTTCCAGATTCTATGCAAATCGGCTTTTGTTGTTTGTGTTTTTCAACAAAAATGTAGTCTGTTATGATGTATGTTGCTGGCACGTAGGATACATTAACACTTTGAAAAATATTCTGAATTAACATGGACAGGTCTTCTCTCAGTGCCTAATAGTCTCTCTCCTGACACCACAGACTTAAGACTAATTTTCGTGGAGATCCAGGGCAGGCAAATTAGCACCAGTCTATTAGGCATCTCTTGCCCAGAATCCTTCCCAATCCCAGAGCTCTTCTGTTAGATTCTTTTTTCTAATTGGGTGTATAGAGAATCGGTTAAAGAAGCACATAGGCAACATGTAAGTCTGGCTGTACTGAGGCAGTTAGGACCAATAAGAAAGCACTCCATCTACCTCTGATCTCCTAGGCAGACGCCTTACAGGACCGGGTCGCTGCTTGGACTGCCGGTGAGGCTACAGCTGGAAGCACATGGCAAAGAAGGGCTTTCTGACAAATCAACCTTCTGCTCGATGTGGTCTAAGTGTCTCTGCGCCTTGTTACACTTCAGATTTCTACTAATTGATGAGGTGCACGCCGTGAATTGGAGCGCTTGTCCTTGGCCCCCGGAAAGAGGTGACCGTGTGCTCTGAGCTCCTCACCTCTCTTTCCTGGAACGGCCCAAGACAGCATCTGCCTCCCTTCTCTTGTTGCTGTCTGTCAATAAGCACGCGATTCTGCAACAACACCAGCGGAATCAAAGCGAGTCCACCCACGAGCTCCGCCTGTTCGGCTCTGCAAGCGCTGTGGGCTATTTAGGTGTGGAGTAAGATTTACTCACCCGAGATTGTGTGCTTCCGGTGCAGGACATGAAGGTTTGTTTTTGTTCTGCGACAGAGGTACACTGCCAAGTGACGTCACCGCTTCATTAGCGTCAGACAGAACCTGAATATCTGCGCTCAACATATGCGGATGGGCTTTTGAAACCGTTTTTAAACATTTTTCAATATTTAATAATATATATCCACTTCCCTGGGAAATGACAAGCTGTTCCCTGAAGGCAGCCTTCGAATCCCTGTGTGTATCTCCGGAAGTCACCCACGCAGCTTGCGTCCTTACATAAAGGCCTTCGTAACTTGCCTGCAAACTCCACAACAAGGCACGTCTCTGTTTTAACAGGATGCACTAGAGCCAGCGTGTGGGTCTCACAGCTGCTGCTGCATAGACATGAGCACTTTGGTGAGTACAGGTAATGTCACACACACACACACACACACACACACACACACGACATCTAGATAGGGCCAGCTAGCTCAGACTGTCAACTCCCTGGGAAAACTCAAAAGGTGTCAGGAGATGAGTGAACATGGCCTGCCCGTCCCTCTCTGCCACAATCCCATCTCCTCTTTGACAACCTTGATAATGAGAGGTCTGGGTGCATAGGGGGACGGCTGCCACTTAGAAAACCTGTGCCACTGACTCTGGTAAACAAGTGTTCAAATATGCCGTGCTTTTATCTGCCGTAACACCGTGTAACGTTTAAGCCACAGACCAGCATGCGGTCTGTAGCGTCTAGGAACTACCCAGTGTGAAGTCTATAGTGTCCAGGGTGAACCACCCAGCCTGAGGTCTACAGCCTCTGCCAGTAACGGCGAGTGAGCCGGTGAGGGGGCCTGGGGACAGGTCACATTTACACCTGGAACTGGCCCCTTTAGGCTCCAGGGACCAACACACACATGAACTGATGAATAAAAGTTTAGTAAACTTGGGAAAAGTCTGACCTTCTTGCAATATTATCAAGACTCTAGATCATACACAGCCTCATGGAAGTTCATGTGAGACGCATCATGATAAGAACCGTTGCATCTCCTACAGCTACAAGATATTAATGGTTTCCATTTTAACGTTTTACACATCAAACCAACTGGCTAGCTAAGCTGTGCTTGGGAAAGCCCTTCCTCCTTCGTTACAAGCTTGTGTTACTTTTCTCTTCCATAAAACATGGTATGGTTTACACATAAAAGTCCCCCTACATGTCTGTGTTTGGAAGGTGATCAGGTTATGAGGGTGCTGTGTTCATTAGTGGGATTCATCCCTGGTTTCCTGTAAGGAGGTGAGGCTTGGAGGGACAGGCCCTGGGGACAGCTCCTGGAAGGGCGTATTCTCGTCGCTGGCTTCTCCTTGCTCAGCGTCCTGGCTGCCGTGGGATGAGCCATTGCCTCTTCCAGGCCCTTCCACCACGGCCTTTCTGCCTCAAAGCCAGCGGAGCATGCGTGAACTGAGACCTCTGAAAGTGAGGTCACGTAAAGCTCTGCTCCTATAAATGGTGGGTTAAGGTGGTTTTCCCCCAACAGCCATCAGTATACATTGGTACGACATGACTACATTCACCTTGGGGAGTCGGAACACACACCTGCAGAGCCTCTAATTTCACTCCCCCCCCCCCCGCTTCTCCCACCCCGGATCCTCCCACTTCCGATCACCTCCATTTTGTTCTTCCATGTCGGGTACTTCATGCAAGAAAAGCCATGAGATATTTAACCTTTCCTGTCTGATTTGTTTCATTTAGTATTACGGTTCCAAGAGGCATCTATTCAGTGACTAAGACACCTGGTTTTCTTGCCATTAAGGCTTATAACTGAGGTTTCCTATGGCCTCGTGGAGCCTGGCCGGCCCATTACTTTACCTACAGGTTGAGATGTCCCCACACCGACCTCTGCTACGTCCGTGTCCTGCAGAGTGACAATGACGCGGTCGCAGTGCTGGTGTTCAGGCACCCGTCAAGGCACCCGCCCTAGGGCTCCCTTGACTTCTTCTCCCTCCCCCCTTGAACTCAGCAATAATCAGAACAAGTTGATTTTGTTTCTCAGATTACTAAAAATCCTCCCAACACTTTCTTCAATGCTAGGGCTGAATAAATCATTGTAATGTTCCCCTGAAGTGAATTGAAAATTAATTTACACAACCCAGATGATCCTCCTAATAACAGGGTACATGGAATGGGGAAATTGGAAATCATTACCCAGCAAACACTATCTGCATTATTTTTGTAGCTGCTTTAGATTGCATTGTAATAGAAAATTAGGAGACCGGCTGTGAAGAAGTTTCAGAGGGTCCCCTGAAGAGCGCCTGCTTTAAAATTGATTCTTTAAGAAAGCATTAAAAAGCTATTGGAATTGATTGCCTGCTAATATAAAGGAAAAACTCTTTGCCACCATTTGAGTTAAAAAGGAGCATCTTCATTCATGCATGATATTAAAACTACTGGCCCGAAAGCCCCATAGAAAGATAAAGGATACAGATGGGCTATTAAAACGGCACCTCACCTTATCTGGGATTTAAACTTAATACGTTGCTTTTATTAATTTAGCAGGAGCCATTAGTTAGGATGTCAAAGGAGATTTACAATTAAAATGTTATAGAATCGTGATATCTTTAATAAACACTAGACAACCAAATATCCTTCATCAATCTTCCAAGCATGAGGCCCACGCTCACAAAGATCAAATCCCGAGCTCGCGGGTTGCTTTATTGTTGTCAACAGCTCCAAGTCTCTACCGATAATGCCACTGGCTAGCTCTGGAAGCTTCCTCTGAAATAAGGCGGTGGCCAATCAGATCCCAGCTGATGGTGGACACGGCATGGTGGTCCCCATTTTTGTGGGTAGTTGGAAAGTAATAAAAAACACTGCACAGGTTATAACAGTCATCATGTGTATTACCTGTGAAGTTGCTTTCAGGAGTGGATCCAGCGACTGAACTGCTCATCCCTCGGAGAAGATGGTGCTTGCAAATACGCACACGCACATTCACACACAGATGCGCACACACACACACACACACATACACATAATACACACATGCACACACATACACAGATGAAAACTGGGTGGAAAGTCAAATCAACCTATTTTGTGCTGAAATGCCCAGATTACTGTCAAGCTGAAATGTTTACAGAAAACACGCAAGTCCAGGCTCACGGTGACCATGTCACACGAAGGCGTTCCTCTCCCCATCCCACACGCCAGAGGCACCTGAGCAAACAGAAGCACCAGCCAGTGACAGACTTTCTCCTCAAGAGACCAGGCACGCCCGCCACCACCCTCACCAGGCCCAGACGCTGACCATCGCCGTGGTGCTGCTGTGCTCTGGAATGGGCTGCACCCACAGGGACAGCTCGGCCACACGCGTTCCTCCCCTACCTCTGTGGCCACAGGCCACAGCCTCCTGAACAGATGGGCAGGAAATGGGAGAGAAACGGGCACAGCCTCTGGGAAGAGGGCAGCGTCATGCCCAGACTAAAGCCATTACTGGGTCTGCCCCGCCTACTCCGGCAGTAGGGTAGGAGGGGTGCCTGCCCCGGGACAGTCAGACCTCGGGCTGGCTGTCCCTGCTAGCCGGTTGCTGGCTGCCAGGCAGAGCAACCGTAGGTCTGTGAATGACAGGGACCAACCCTTCCCCGGTTGCCTCGCCAATAGCCGGGTCTTTCAGGAAAAGCAATACCAGGAAACACGGCTGAGAGAGGCAGCGGCCTCCCGACCCCCTCACAGTCATCTGACCAAGGCCTGCCAGCTTCTCCGAGTCTGGTGACGTGCCTCGTTTTTCCTCCACCTTACGTGGGACGGTGCCTTGGAGGTTGGTGACCAGGACACCTGGCTGCCGGTGCCAGGTCCCCAGCTGCAGTGGCCGAGGCCACCGCCCCCACAGGCTGCTCCCAGCAGGGGACACAGCAGGCACTCAGCGCGGGAACTCCCGGTGTCCAGGAGATGCCCAAGCGTGCCACAGCTGCCTGCGTCTCCACTGCCCTCAGCGCCCACCTGGCCCGCCTTGGGACCCAGCCCTCCCTCACACCCTGGTGGCGGCTTCACGGAGGGCCAAGCTGGCTGCCCTTAGCTCCTCCGGGCCTACTCTGAGCCCCACCCTGGTCGCCTGCCCACGGAGAAGCCGGTCGCGGAGTCCATGGAGGATGGGCCGTTGACGAGGGTGGCCAGCCAGTCTGCGACGTCCCCGGGTCCGTGGGAGCTGTGGGAGCAGAGCAGGACGCACGGGCTGGGGTCTGCTGTCCCGCCCAGAGGGACCCACCGTTCCGTTCCCACCTGCCCGAGGCGGCTCAGGGGGCAGAGAAGTGCCCCCTCCGAATCACATCACAGCAGGGCGGGGTACAGCACTGCCATTTAAATGTGAAGGCATTTGAGAAGTGGCTTGGAGAAGGTGGCCTTCCCACAGGTCGGCCCGGAGCCCCGCCCAGCCCTGCCTCCTGCGCCCAAGGGAGTCCTGGATCTGCCTGTGGCCGATTCCACCCGTCTGGGACCTATCCTGGAGAGCCAGCAGACACAAGCTCGCAGACCGGCTGCCGCCACGGACACCGGCCCTCCCTACCCGCTGACGCTCCCTCTCCGTTGTCTGAACTTGCCACAAGGCAGATCTTTTCCTCATGCACCACAGTTATTTATGATACGCTTCTCTGGATAATCTGGCCTGGTGTGCGCCCAGCCTTACACAACGCAGCCCTTCCAGGCTGGGCCTGAAGGGGAGGAAGCCTGGACTCCGAGAGGCGACACAACGTGGCTGGTGCCACAGAACTGACCCGGCTGCCGTAGAGAGGAGGTTTCTGTCTTGGCAGAACCGGCTCTCTTCTGTGCATCCTGCAGTACTGGCAAGAACGGTGGGAGATCTGTCCTGTACATGCCCCTGTGTGTCCCTGACCTAACCCAAGAGGGACACGACCCCAGAGTGGGTCGCCGGGGTGGAAGGTCAGAAGGGATTCGGGATCGGTTGGGGAGTGAGCCTGCTAGGCTTGCCGGACTAGGAGTCAGGCGTCAAACAGAGGTGCAGACAGAGAGCCAGCCTCTTTGCTTTTGTGGCAGTAGGCGCTGCGCTCATGTGTGTGTCAGGCCCGGTGGCCTTGGCTGTTCTTTACACAGACACGGGCTGCTGGGCAGCACGAGCAGCAGTGCAGACGGCGGAGCTGGGAGGTGAAACGGTGGCATCCCGAGCCATCCTGCGACTCCCGCTGCAGCTGGAGCTGCTGCCTGTCCGTGGACTGGGCTGTGGATGCCTGCAGATTCCCTGTATGTTTCAGTGACAGTTGGGCTTTTGTTAACACAAATGAAAACTTCCTGGCTAAGCCCACGCTGGAGCCCCAGCCTGATACGCCCCTCGGATTGCAGAGCCACGCTAACTACCGTAATTCACCAGCAAGGGCAAACCTGGAGTGGGGCTTTTCTATCATTAATATGTAACCAAAACAAAATATAGAGACCGTGCCAAAGTGCCCTGGCACAGCCCCAAAGGGCAGTGGGCATTTCTCCTTGTAACAACCTTTCCATGGCCTTTTGGGATGTCGCCCTGGCAGGCTGATGCCTCCTTCATCTCGGCAATCTGCAGGCAGAAGTCACTGACACTTGGGGGTGTCCTGAAAAAACAAATGCTTGTGACAATTGGCCCACAGGCAGCCAGCCCCTCTGACTGTGAGTTCGCATGGGTTCTCTCTGCCTAGGGAGTCACACGCTTCATTCAGGCCACACTAGGAGGCCTGACCTCACCCTCGGCGTCCTCCCGCTCTAGGGCCTGGCTGCTCTGGCCTCCAGCCCCACACCCCTGACTTCTGGGTCTTAGATCGCACCTTTCACCTACCGAATGCCTATTGCTCATTCTTGGTCGTCTTTGACTAAAATGTAAACTTAAGGGCAACAAGTGCAGAGCCGTGGCTCCCAAGGGGCCGTCGCAGCATGAGGCCCACAGCAAGAGGGGCTGGGGCTTCCCGTCGCTGAGTCCCCCAACTCATCTGGATGTGAACTCACCGTTATAGTATAAGCCTCACAATCCAATCTAATATTTGCGTATTGTATTATAATGGTACAGGGTTTATGAAATGTGTCCCTCGGTGCAATGTCTTGTCACTACATGAACTCTGGCTATACAAGTATTCTACTGATCCATACGATTTTATTGTACAGTAATCAGATCAATTAACCCGAGGTTGCCTTAGGCGCTCTGCTGCGCTCAGATGTTGTGGTGACATCTTAGCCTCACTGAGGCTTAGTAAAATCGAGGTGTATATCGTGACTGGCCAAAATAAACTGGTCAAAGGGTACTCTAAAGTACCTTCTTTGATCTTTTTCCATGCAACCTAATACAATTTTCTACGTGCTTCAACTTCAAATATGTGTGAGTGTGGGTGTGACCCCAAAGCAATGGTTGTGCACTAGCACGTCTACATTTTAAGCACGCTAGCGTCTAAACCACGGCACTGTGCTGCATAAGAGGCGGTTGTGAGAGGCAGCCTGTCCCAGGAGGTCCGCTAGCCCCGGCGTCCTCCCTCCTCCGCAGCCTCCCGCTGGTGACCGTGCCAGGCCGGGCGCAGCTCCTCCGCCTGCTCGGCTTCGGGCCTGCACCTTGCTCTTCCGGGAAACCTTGAGAACTGTTGAAAATGACATGCTTGGTGTGTTTCCATGAATATCACGGACTTTTAAAAATATCCTACTGCAATTACAGTATGAATCAGTGGCCCTGGGGAATTCGAGTCAAAGCCGCGCCCTGCCCCTGGCTGGCCCCTAAGGCCCGGCTCCTCCTGGGCTCTTTCTTATCAGGGAGAACAGCTGCGGCCGGGCACTGGGCGCACCTGGCAGGGGCAGGCAGCTGGCCCCGCGCCTGCTCTGGGAGAAGAAAAGAACCGCTCCTTCCTCACGGTAGTGTTTCCTTCAGCACCTTGAGCTGGAGCGGGGACAAAGGGAACAAGGTGGGGGACGAAAGGGCTGGCATGCAACTTGACTCGCACCTGTAGCAAATGCAGGAAGCACACTACTATTAACACACCGCTTCCTTGCCCAGGGCCCAGGCCCGTCTGAAATGCACACGTGAAGTCCTGCCTTACACTGTCCTGCGCACAAGTGTGGCTCACCTAGTATTTCCATCTCATATTCACAGATGGGGCTTGGCTAAATTTTCCTGCCCACTGTGGAGAAAAAACAGGTGTGAGTCCTTTCCACTAGCTGTGCCGGGGGTGAGCCATGGGGACTGTCATCACATGGACTCTGGGTAAGGGACACACATGGTTTGGGGTGCATTCTCTCAGCCTCTTTGAAAACCCAAAAACTCCATAGAACCTAAAACTTTTATATTCTAGACCAATCAGCTGCATCGGTTTAGAGCTTGCGTAAACCTCAAAGTCAGAGTGGTTGCATACCTGAACACAACAAACTACTAAACCGACTTGTACCTGCCTGTCTCAGCAGATCACAGCCAGCGGGCAGTGTGCGCCAACGGCTTCTGGTGGGTCATTGAACACGGTGCGCCCTCTTCGGACCCTCCCTCTCCCGACCTGCTCACACAGGAAAACACACAGCCATTTTTGAACTGAATTGAGACCAAAAGAAGAAAAGCAGCCTGTCTTACCTACAGCTGTGACCGGGAGCAACGTGTTCTTGATGTGTTGGTTTCCACTGGGGGAAAAAATCCCCTTTCTTTGTATTTTAGCCATGAATTAAAACTTGCCAGAATTAATCTGTTCATTGTTTTTGTTTTGTTTTGTTTTGTTTTTGAGACAGGGTCTTGCTCTGTGGTCCAGGCTGGTCCTGAACTCACTATGGAGCCCAGGCTGGCCTTGGACTCAGGGCAATCCTCCTGCCTCGGCCTCCTGAGTGCTGGGATGACAGGCGTGCACCACCACACCGGCTTATGTGGTGCTGGGGAATCGAACTCGGGTACTTAGCGCTTGACTTGGCGCTTGCTAGGTGAGCACTCTAACCGCTGAGCCATTCTTCCAGCCCTAATCTGTTCACTTGTATCAAATATTTAAGTTCAGTATTTACTTTTCATGGTCCCACAGTCATCATACGTGTGTCAGTGTGCACGTATTAAGACTGAACTACTTTTCTTTGGAGAGGACCTTGAGCAATTTTGTAGCTGTGTGTTCCCTGGACAACCTTACCATGGACATATCGGCTTTACCACAAGTCTTAGGTGAGCTCCGGCGCCTTCAGGGCACAGCATACCTGCCCCAAGGGACTCAAAGTCCCCCACTGGCCACACAGTAGTGACCACAACCTTCCCACAAGCCCGAGGAAGACATCATCCTTCACTGGTCCCCAGCTTTCGAGCCCCTCGCAGCTCCTGGTTTTCCAGCCCCCTCAATGCTCCCTTCCGTCTGTTTCCCGTGGTGTCACTCAAGGCCCTCAGGACTCCAGTACTGCTACCCACTTGCTTCATCCCACGTGCATGCTCTTGTCACTTTTCATTTCTAGTCCCATACAATGCACAGTATTACTGGAACAGCCTCTCTGGGCCCAGCCCTGATACCCGCACATGCTTAAACTATGACACGGATGGATAGCTTAGCCAAACAGGAGGTTTCCTACAGTCATCTTGACCACAGCTTAAAAGGAGGGCAGCATGAGAAACCACCGTGCCGGCGTATCCCAGTATAGATGGTGTACTGCAATACCATGAAGAACTGAATTTCTTTCTCTTTCTTTTCCTTTTCTTCCCCCCCCCCCTTTTTTTTCTTCTCCTGTGCTGGGGATGACACCACGGCCTTGTGGGTGCTAGGCAAGTACTCTACCCCCCAAGCTTTATTTTTTTAAAGCACAATTTTTATCTTATTAATGCGTGTTAAAGTTGCATAATGGTCGGTTTGCTCACGGTATGCAGTCGGTACATGCCTTTAACACATTTAATCAAGTCCAGTCCTGTTAGCCCCTTGCTATGGCTTGAATCTAGAGTGTCCCCCAAAGCCCCATGTGTTTGGGTATGGTAGGATAACCGTGGAGCCTGGCTGCAAGGAGGCATGAACTGAAGCGATTGTGTCAACTTGCTCAGACTGGGGAGTGCCCAGGGCAGAGCTTTCGGTGCGTGTTGTTGACCTGCAGGCCAGGAAGTAAGGGGGGCACCCACCCTGGGTGATGGGAGGCCGACAGGCAGCTTGAGCTAAGAAAAGGCGGGAAGAGGAAACAATATTGCAGCTTCTTCCCAGGAATGCTGGGGCCTTGCCTGAGTCTCCAGCCTCGCGTGGCTCCTGCTTGGCGTGGCTTCTGCCTACAATGGGGAGAGCAGCTCTCCAGGCTCCACGGTGTGCTTCCACTGTTGCCAGTTACCTATGAATGGTCTATGTGAGATCTTCTGAAGCTGAGCTAAAATAAATCTTTCCTCCCTTAAATTGTGAGTGTGGGATTGTCACAGCAATGAGATAAGTAATTAAGGCATCCCTCCTCCTCTTTCTCCCGATGCTCAACTTTCTTCTGTAGGTAGAGGCACAGACAGATTCGGAGACTGAGAAAGCTTAGTAGGTCATGCGTATGTGCACCAGCAGTGCCACCGTCAGGTCTCCAGGCTGTGGGCCTCAGGTGCCTAGGAAACCCCTTATTGTGCCCCAGAATTACCTGGGATTCTGCTGAACACCTGGGGATAGGGCTCAGACCCCAGAGAATGGAATTTCTGCCATATGCATTTGTGAATAGAAGTTCCCGTAGTTCTAATGTGGTGTTTGGACCTCTGAAAAGCCAGTCCCCACGTGGTCCCGTGCACTAGTAGTTCACTGCCAGGATACCTGACATGTTACCAAGGTGTTTGCCAGCTTTCCCGCTGCTGAGAAAGACACCAACACCCACAATCTGAAGAAGGAGAGGCTTCATCCTGGTGTTCTCAGAGTGTCCCGTCCACGGCTGTCAGGCCGGTCAACGCGGAGGAGCGGCGTGGGGGTCAGTGAGGAAGGGGTGAGGGACCAGGCCTAGGCCACGGCCACACCTACACATCCTGCCCAGATGCACCAGTGGGGAGTTTCACTAATCCCCTGGGAGGCTCCCAAGCCAGTCAACTTGACGGGATCAGCCTGAACTGTCACCACACAGTAGCCCCAGTCTACAAATCCACATGAGTAGCTTGCAAAACTGAGTCATCTTCTACATTTAGTTTAATATCTTTTGGCGCAGAATTTGATTAATAATTTGATTTTACCATCACTGGATAGATGTTAAGTGCAATTTAAAAATTATCCTTTCCTTATCACCCTCCTGACATACTTAGAAGGCTACAACTGTTGTGATTCACTGTTTAAAAAAATAAAAGAGAAATACAGAAAAACAGAATGAGGGAAAGATCTTTTTTATTGCATGTGTGTTTCCACGTGTGTACGGTTTTTATTTTCCTTTTCTTTGTATTTTTTTCAGGGAGAAAGAGGAGTGACAAAATGAAACTTTTATTTTTAAGTTGTTAAATGTCTCAGCTAACGATCTACGCTTGAAGGAAAATAGTGACTTGATTACTTTAGCTCAATGTAAGGCGTGTATTCGAACTGTTTATTAAAAGCTTTTCTGTTCTCTTAAAATTTTTACCAAAAAAAGATGAAAATAGAGCTCTTTAACAGAAAGCACAGATGCTTTCTCTGTCCGTAAGTACTTGGAAATTAAATTTCCGTGCACAGGAAATGTGTAGCCTGTTCAGAGAGAGAGTGTCCCAGCAGCACGCCGGTAAGGATGGCGCTGCCGGACGGGGCATCGCGCATTTCAGGATCCAGACAACAGCATCCGGATGGTGTTAATAAACATTGTAATTGCACATTAAAATGCCCAGAGTTTGTTTTCCTTTACCAAACCAAAGCTTGCAATTCAACCCCTTTAGGCCCTGGGATGTCGCCTCCGCAGAGCAGGCACACCTGCCGCAGATCAAAGCTCTCATTGACCTTGGGAACGCAGGGAATCGCCTCACATGGTTAGCTCAGGGCCATCTGCCAGTTAGCACCAGCCGCTCCTCCCCACCTCAGGGGCCTGGGGGCTGAAGAGCTGGGCCGGAGCTTCCCACGCCCCACCAGGACGACTGCTCTAGAAATGCAGCAGGACCTGGGCAGCCGCTAGGCAAGTGGGACCTAACAGAAGCTCTGGTCCTTATTCCACAGCTCCCTGTGTGCGCTAGAGCAGTGGCCTTGGAAGCCATGACGATGCCGGCCTTACCTAGCGCCTGGCCTGTGCAGGAAATGGGCCAGGGCGTTGCCTTGCTTTATGTCTGACATCCACAGCAATCTCTCAAAAATGTGATGCCCACGGTACAGGTAAGAAAAGCAAGGACCAGAGGAGCACTGTGCCAGAGGCACTCTCTGCTTTCCCCTGCCCACCTGCCGGGCAGAAGCCTGCGTGTGCAGCTAGCTCCAGACGCGTCGGTACTGTGCGCTGCGCTCCTCGGCTCGGTGCTTCGCACGCACCTAGTCGCCGCGAAGTTCTAGGAACGGGGAGGAAAGTATCGTTATTGTTCCCAGGGTGCAGGTGGGGAAACTGAGACATGAGGGGAGCAAGCAATTCTCCTAAAACTGGAAAACCAGTGAACGAAGATCTATGAGCAAACCCAGGTCGCCAGGCATTTGTAACCATCGTGCTATGCCAGTATTTCGTAGGTTCCCAATGGCCAGTATGTTTATATTTAATTATCATTAAATTGTGCAAATCTGCGCTGCAGGACCATTGGCGTGTCTTATAAGGACACAGGTGGCCTGCCAATGTGAGTAACTGCAGTGGATAAAGAGGAATACTCCATTTTGCCACCAGCCAAGAGGATCCGGGGACGCAACCCAGAGAGCAGAGGCGCCGGGCTGGTATGCTGGACGCCGAGCCCTTCCCAGCAGCCAGTGGAGTTGGGAACTTCCAGGGGACACGGATTTCATCCTACATGGAGGGGGATTTCAAAAAGCCCTTGGCATATTGCATGGTACAGAGGCAGCTGGTAGGAGATGCTACGCCAGCGCCGCAGCTGCCGGGAGGGGACGCCGCACACATCCCGTGCCACGCAGTCAGCCTCCCTGAGACGGGCCCCCATGGTGGCCGGGCATGAGGACGCACCTAGGAAATCCGGGGAGAAACAAATGCACACGGGGTGATGTAGCACTGCATGAAGGAGAAATTGGCAGAAGAGTAAGGAAGTTCTCAGAAATCTAAGGGAGGCCTGGGTTATATTGGCAAAGTGTACCATCCGAGTCCAGGGAGCCGGTCAGATTTAAGGCACGGGAGATGAGGCAATCGTCAGTCTGTTACAGAGGAACTGCTCATCACGCCAGAAACTTGTTCTCTAAAAATAAGAAGAATTGCTAACAAATAGTGATTCCACTGAAGGAAAGAAAAACTATGCAGATACAAAAACAAAAACAAAAAAACATTCTTCTTTGCCTAGTAAAGCAGCAGATATTGTCACCGAGCTCAAACATATCCCTGGCTCAGGTTTCCAGTACGTGACACTCAACGCAGCGGCGTCCCTGGGCACCTGCGCTCCCTCCCTCCCCCGGGGAGCTCACGCTGGACAATTACGGGGTTGCTATCACAGCAGCTGTCCCTGGGCTGGGGCCGACGCTCGGCACACAAAGCCTGCGGACTCTAGAGGGACCGGTCGGTGAGAGGCACCATTAGGTCTTAATCAGGTCCTCTGGGAAGGCAGGTCGGTTGTGTTATAAGAAAGAAAATTCTGAGTGTACATTCTTAGAATTTGTATTTTTGGCACCGTTGTCCTGGTTTTCAGAAATCACAAGTCGTCTGAAATGAGTTATTGGCAGAGAATTAATGAACGGTGCGAGTGCCTTCAGAAGGACGTCCAGCCCTCACTTCCAGAGTAAGCAGGAAAGCGGGGCTGTGGTAGAAAGACTTGGCACCAAAGTGAGCACACTGTTGTGTTCGCCTAAACAGAGGACATTGTTCAGGACGTTGAACACTCTCCCTGAGGCTACCGAACCACAGAGATGGCCTTTTAAGTTGTACTTCTTGGTCTGTCTTTTGGAGCTGTCTGACCCCTCCGAGCGCCGGTCTGCGCTGGAGGACGGGCTTCCCACACTCACTCCGAGGTCTCACAGTGAGCGTGTCTGGGAGCCACGCTCAGAGCAGTGTCAGGAGCTCCGTGTTCTTTGCGTTGGAAATATAAACGCTGCCACTGAGGTGGCATGGCACTTGGGAAAGCAGCCTGCCATGTGCCTTCGACTTCCCTGGGAGACGGACCATCTGCCACCATGTTGAATAATGACTCAAAACAGTAAAAAACAATAATAATCAGAAATTGTGGTCAACAGCAAGAATATCCTCCATCACCCGTGCTCTCGGATCTGGTCAGAATAGCAGCTCCGAGGGCCCGTCAGGGAGGGGAACCTGGACTGCGGCTGCTTGGTCCCTCGCTGGCGGGCAGCCCCCCACAGGGGCTGTCGGCGCAGATTTAGAAGCGAGTCCTGGACTTGAAAGGGAAACCTAAGATCGGGACCAATTTCTGTTCTAAAGGAGTTTTGGCCCAAGGACTCGGATTAAAACAGGAAGAGCTTGCTTACACGCAGTTAGTTCCTATGTAAAAACTCAATGCCCTCTGGGGGTTTGGGAGAGAAAGAAAATGAAAGGAACTGGAGGCCTTGCAGGGTACACTGAGTTTAAGGAGAATAGCTAAGCCTGTTTGTTACTATATTTTGTCAAGTGCTAAATCATCTTCGTGTGTATTTTTAACTCTACCTAATAAAAATTTACTGCGATAAATCCCTTAGGATAATTCTTGCAGAACACAGGTAATTTTCCTAAGCTCCAAAATAGAAACCTGTCTCAATGCAGTCATGCAAAGCCTTTCCAGTCATTTTTTTCTTCCCAAAAAGAAAAAAAAGAGAGAGAGAGCAGAATGGCATGTACACTTTATAGGGAAACTTACTCATAACTTTGTTATTTAGTTTTGTTTCCTTACAGGAGAAAAGGAAAACATGTTACTCAGCTCTACAACCAGCTTTGAGAAGGGGGGGAGGGAGGGAGTCTGGCTTCAGATGCCCCAGCCACTACCCCCGGTGGTCCTGGGGTGGCTTTCTCCCAGGTAACCTTGGGAAAATGCTTTCTAAGTAACAGAAGTCACAGCACTCTTTTCAGAAATAAAATGTAATTTCTGTATGGCTGTCTTTCGCCAGCTCTAGAAAGTGTGTGCCCCATTTACTGAAAATTATTTAATGAGCACCTAAAAAGACATCACAGGAGCAGAGCACGGAATGTGTGCGTCACTCTACACTTTTTCCACAATGCTTTTGCCTGCTTTATCCGTAACATATATTCCCTTCTTTTATCAATAAGGAAACTCCAGGTTAGCAAGGTCAATGACCTACCCAAAGCCAGGTGTCTAATCGGTGCCAGCCTCGGAGGAGCTCCGGAGGCCACCTCTCCAGACTCCAACTTCCAGAGTTTGACACCCAGTTCCTCCCACCCGCCTTCAATGCCACCCATCTTTTTGGGCAGGAAGGACTCGGAGCCGGAGCATTCTCGGCTGCTGTCAGCTACAGGCCCCCTGCAGACTGAGCATCTAAGAGAGGTGAAAACAGCCCCCGTGGGCCCATGTGACCCAAGCTTCATGACCAGCTGCATATGCCTACCCTACTGCAGGGGACAGAGGGCCTTGCTGGCAGTGCCACACACGGATAGCCAGGGTGCTGATGTGATCAGCACCACTGGACAATCGGACAGTGTCTGCCAGGGTTCGCCCTCCAGGGACGCATCCTGGTTGGCTTATCCCAGACAGACTCGGCCACGTTGCTCATTAAAATGCATTGACATGGTGCAGTGAAAATCCCGAGCTGGAAAATGAATAATCTCCACAGATCATTCCACAGCTGACATAGAGAGGAAGCCTGCTTTCAGGAACTTCTGTTTCTGTGGAACCTGAAGCTGCGACGTTGAGTTGAGACCATTTCCACACGGTGTGGCTCCCAGGGAAGCCTCGTTCCTGTCCCGGACTGGAGTGGGCTGGTAGGATGACCAGGACTGCACGAGGGTGGCCGGCTGTGCCCTGTTCTCAGGGCTTTCCCATTTTAGCATCAAAGTCCTCATCCTCAGACACCCTCGGTCTGAGGCCTCGCCCCTGGCTCTGGTGAAGCAAGGTTGGTGACGGCTCTAGTCGGCACCACGTGAGGTTATTGGGAAAACTCAATGAAATAATGTATATAAATCTATTTTAAAATAACCTATTGGGTACACATTTGGTTATTTTTATAGATTATTGTATATTTGTGGGTTGTTGGGTGCAAACATTCACTATTATTTTTTGAAATTTTTGTTACCCTGTACATTAAACATGTTTTTTTTTTTTTTTTGCCAACTAACCTGTTGGTGTAGTGCCAGCAATTGGATAGTGGCACTGACATCAGTAATTAATTTTGTTTATAAATGGCACCCAACCCCCAAGAGCCCGTGGGCACAGAGCCAAGCCCTCTTCCAATACATTCATTACATGGAGGAAGAGAGCCATGCAAATTCCTAAACAGAGAAGAGTAACTTGGGGGCGAGAGGAAGAGCCGAGAGGAACGCAGGCGTCCGGGGAGCCCGGCCATCGCCCGGGCACAGACACTGCACCCAGACCGCAGAGAAGATTAGCTGTGAAGGGGTTGGACACCCCCCTTCTGGACCTGTCGGTAGAAGAGCACCCGCACGGGGTTGAAACAAAGTTCTTTTTTTCTCACTAAATATAAAAATAGGCAGTGTGCTTTTCCAAGTCCTGAGGCCCGGCCCAGCTGGCTCCTCCCCCAGGGAGGGCCTGTGCCTCTGAGGGCACCCTGGGAAGTATGCAGCTCCCACACGCTGGGTGGGGGAGTGGAGGGCTAACAAGGGCATTCTGCACACGTACCACAGGAGGGAAGAGGGAGGCACCCTCCCTGCTCTGCTAAACAGAACCAAAGGCCACCCGGGGAGCAAATCAGTTCCAAAGGGCCAGGAGACCCTTTCCTTGGCAGGCCTGCGACATGGGGACAAGGGCCCCAGCAGCCACCCAGGTGCCATGTCCTGCCATCCAATCTGTGTTCACAGCCCAATGTCCCCTGTCCTCCAGGTCCTCCAGGCAGAGGCAGCACAGTGGCCCAGTGCGAGGTGGTCTCTTTGGGAAATGACTCAACAGAATGATTAATTACTGGAGAGAAAGGTTCAGCAATAACTGAAACAAAAACGAGGCCTTTTTAATTCAACATTCAAAAACACATTTGACATTTGGTTGTAAACTATGTGTTCTCAGCAGCTGTTAGGGTAATTGCTTTGCCAGCATCTAACTGCAGATGTTGGCAGCTGGAAATTAGGAGCGAGTGGTAGTTTCTTTAGGGAATAAAATTAAATGTGGGAAAACATGATATTACATCATGCGTTTTCAATCAGACTCCATGCTACTAGGAAGATCAGAACTTTAGAGTCTCAGCTAATTTTTGCAAAGTTCTGATAACCTCAAACATTAAAAATCCTCAAGCCTGAGGCGCACACACACACACTCACACACGTCACTTCTCACAATTAAACTAAATGACAATTTCCAAGGCTAGAGCAAAGAAAGAAAAACAAGGATTTATTTGAATAACTGAATAGAAGAGGGAGTTGTGTTGAATTATTTAGCTAATTGCCTCGATTCTCCCACTTAGCCTTGCTTGGGAAGATCACAGCAGATGCCTTTCTCTCTGCGCTGACTCCGGAGCGGCCTGAAAGGATGCTGACAGACATTAATTTTGCATTATCAAATAGTCTCAATAAGCAGCAGCAATTTCTATACTAATGCACTGACCTTCTGAAAATACATTTCAAACAGGAAGAAGGTGCCCTCACACTTTCCCTGAGAGTCTTGTGCGCAGTGCTGGTCACCGTCTTGCAGCAGGGAGGCTGCTGAGAACCACACTCCTTCCTGTCCCCAGGGAGGAGGGGAAGCTGGCCCTGGAAGTCCACGCCATGTGACTCATCTGGGAGTCACGTGCACCAAGTCCCCGGGGGCCTTTCCTCCTTCTATCCCGGTACAGCATAAAGGAGAAAGGTGATAGGTGGGAAAATTCAAAACAATCACAGACTCCTGCTCTGGAGAAGGTACTGCTAAGGAGACCAAAGGACAAGCTACACATTGGCGACACCTTGCCAATCACCGGGCTGGCAACTCACGTCTGCAACCTCAGGAGTCCTCAAAACTCGTCAAAATAAAATAAACAATACCCTGGAAAATGAAAGAGGATTTGATCGCATGCTTTACCAAAGATGGAGAAGTGGTGAATCAGAATACGAAATGATGCTCAGTACCACTAACCACGAAGGAAATGAAAATTAAAACCACGGTGAGATCACCGGGCATCCCAAGGCAGACGGCCAGGCCACGCACCACCGGAGCTGGCAGCTGTGAAAAGGGCGGGGCTGCTCTGGCGAGCAGGCGAGGGGTCACAGGCAGGAGTGCACCCAGCCATGTGGCCCGGCAGCCCCGTACTTTAGGTACTTAGCTAGACAAATCTTTAAAACTTACATTTGTGCAAAAACTTCTACACGAAATTTTTAGTAGAAACTGCTCATAACCACCCAAAACTGGGAATAACGACGCCTCCCAAGCTGGGAAATGGAATATTTGTGGACAGCGTAAAGTCGTGACAGGGATGAGTCACAAAAGCTCCGGCCAGTTTGCTGTTAAATTAATTCGTTTACGCGCAGCATTCTAGAAATAGGAAAACCAAGGCAAGAGGAACAGACCAGTGGCTCCCGGGTAGGAGCTGAAGCACCATCACTCTGACTGGGGTCACAGCGGGGCTGTAAGACTCTACTGTTGAAAATAATGCAGCTATATCCCAAAAAAGCTAATTTGAACACATTAAACTTAAAATAAGTATTCGCTTGATAAATATTCTAATTGTGACATGCCAGTCTTCTACTTACTTCTCACGTTATCCTTTTGCCCCTACATTATACACAGTTTCTTTTGAGCCAAATTTAATTTTTCCCAAAATTCTGTTGTGCCTTTTGCCTCCAATTCTCACTGTCAGTCTAGATAAAAGCCATCCAAAGCACCAAGCCACAGCCTGAGTGCTGGGCTGCCTTAGAATTAGCAGCCAGGAAAATTAGTCTGCTACCGCTGAACTCAGCCTCACGCCGTCTTAGGGCATGAGCAGAATGCACACAGGTTCTTTGCAGGGTGTCGAATGCGTGAACTTCAGTCTAACCTGCAGAAGAGTCCTCCAAATCTCCCGAGTCCGGCCTGTACTGTCTGCATTTCCACAGCACTCTGCTTCCCTGAGTTCTGACCGGTCACCCCTCGGGCTCCAAGTAGGGCACACCCCACCCTATCCCCCAAACTCCTCAGGCACACCAGTTCCAAAACCTTCTGTACCACACACTCAGCTCCATCACACCCGAGCCCTGCCTTTCTGGCACTAGCCTCTTGTGTGTGTTGCTTTCTGTGGTTTAAATCCCATATGTTCCTCAAGAGCCCCAGTGTTTGGGGTGGGGGGCTTGTCAGAGGGGCAGTCACTGGCAGCACGACCTGGAGGGCCCGCTTCCCCCCTGCTCCTTCCTTCCACTCTGCTTTCTGGCAGCCATGCGGTGAAGAACCCCCTTCTCCATGCTCCCCCACCATGCCTCTGTGTCTTAACACCACGGACTGAAACCGTCACCAGAGACAACCTCCACGTCCCGTAAGTCGTGGGTTTGGTGTGCTTTGCCCCAGCAACAGGAACGTGGCTGAGGAAACTCTCCCATTGCTGGGACGAAATGCCTAGTGCCTGCAAATGAGCAGAAGAGAGATTAACTTGGCCATGGCTTCCAGAACTCCAGCCCATGCCCAGCTGGCTCCATGGCCTGAATGATGGCAGAAGAGTGTGGGGGGCAGGATGGCGGCCAGGAAGACGAGTCACTGAGCAGGGCCGGGCAAGGAGCAGCCAGGAATTCCACAGAGTCCCCAAATTCACGGCTCCGCGACCCATCCAGACACATCCAAAAATGTGCCCACAGAGGCTCCGTGTCTTCAGACGGGTGGGGTCAACCTGAGTCCCCACCTCGCTGGCTCTCCATGGGTTGTCTCTGCCCACAGTTGCCGGAGGTCACATCCCCTTAATCTCCCCGTCACCTTCAGGTCCAACTTAGGCAAAAGCTTTCAAAAAAGAAAGGCGGGTGTGACAGCACACATTGGATCAGACTCCGAAGACCCGTAGAGCCGCCCCTGCCCTGGGGTTCAGGCCCCAAGGGCTGTGGTGTCAGAAGGAACCAGGGACTGTGGTGTCAGAAGGAAGGGCCTCAGCTCACCCACAGGAACCAGCTCCAGCAGCAGGCTGTTGTCCTGTCTGTCCCCGGAAGCTGCTTTTCGGCTCCACCCTGGCGGGAGCACAGGCACAGCACACTGTGCTTGAAAACAATGGGGTGTTTCAGACTGATTTTTTTTCCCAGAGAGTTTATCTCAGTGCATAAATAGCTTTTAATAGTTTTCACTTTTTGTACTTTAATATGTCCAGAATTAAAGGATTAAAAAGAGTTAAAAGATTTTAAGAACTATTTTCCCAGAATATAAAAAGAAAAATGTTGGCCAATGGAAAGCCTGCTTATAAATGGTCCACCGTGACTCTGACATCTGCGTTCACAAGATCAAACAAAAGCAAAGGCATGAGCAGCGTTGTTCTGGCTGGCTGTTGCTTTGAGAGTTGGCTGTCTGGCTGTGTCGCCCAGCCGGTGTCCATGCCCTGGGGCCAAGCAATCCCCCCACCTCAGCCTCCAAGGGTAAGCCAGTGCACCCGGCAGATGAGCAGTTTTAAGCAAAGCTGTGCAGAGACCAGGGGAAAGCTACGTTGAAGAAGGCGCAGGCCTGAGTAGAGATTCCCAAAGCGGCACGCTGCCCCAGTTGCCTCTGGCTCTGTCCTTGGCGCTGCTCCTGACGCCGGGCGGACTTGGCCACCTGGGCGCTGCTCGCCTATGCTGCCCTTCCCGCAGCTTGCCTCTGAGGTGCCGCGTGTTCTCCGACGCGCCCACGGTCCACTCTCAGCGTAAGATCACATTTGCGTGTTACCGATCACATTTGAAGAGACATTCTAACGCCTCTTCTCAAAAAGCAAAACCATTTCCGTCTCAAGTTTAAGATCAATTTGTTTAATCTGATGAGAGACAGTGCAGAATAGAGTGCCCAGTGAGAATTTTGCCATCACGGGTACATTTAAAGAAAAGAAATGAACCTACACCCACATATTCAAAGCTTTCTCTTAACTCCCAAGAAATGCTCACTGACTAGCAGTAGAGTAGGTGAGATTACTGAGTGCGGGCACCTATTATTTTTTTTAAATTGTACTCGGCCTGTATTTGGTTCTGTTGTTTATGACGCGACATCACAACACTGGCCTCCTCAAAGAGCAAAGTGGACCTTTCTGCAAAGCCAGTCTGCCCCCTCGTGCATTCTACCTGACCCTCTAAAGCTGACGGAATGACTGCAGCACGATGTTGTGCCTTGACCACCAGCACGGTAAAGTCACTTACGCATCTCAGAAAGGGAGGTCCGCAATTCTCACTGGTGATTCTTACTGACAAAACAGAATCATTTCTCGGTACCTCCTCCTTCCCAACAGAACTTAAATGTGCTCAGGTCTCTATTACTCTACTGCTTACAAAGCCAGAGTCTCTGCTTTCCACATGGACCACAAGCTGTCCTTATGTCCTTGGCATGGCCCGGGGCCAACCACCTGCCAAGAGGCCACCCACTCTGTGACCACCCACAGTGTGACCACCCACCCCATGCCTACCCACTGCCCCACCACCTGCCTCTCCAGCACTCACCTACCTAGAGCCGCAGTGACAGCCACGTCCTGGGTGCCTACTTGGTCCAGCACATCTGGCAGCCTCAATGGGAAGAGCAGGTAGAAACAGCCCAGGGTTGGGGGGAGGGGGGCTCTATAATTCTAGCAGTGACACTTAGGGACATGGGCCAAGGGAGGTGGCCACAAGATGAGGAAAATGAAAACCTGAAATAAAGACGGAGCACAGGTGTTCCTGCACCAGCTAGAGGGATACAGAGAACTCTGGGCTTGGACACACTGAGAAGAAAAATTCAGATCCTGGCAGTCATCATAACCCCACTAGGGCAGAGGGCAGCTGGCTTTGTGCCACGCAAGGGAGGCGGTGGCAGCTGGGTGAACCAGGCAGTGACACCATGTGGCACCAGAAGTGCCCACCTATCTCCTCGGTGCTGAAATGCCCAAGGGGATCGGCTAAAATGTGCCTGTTCCCCTGCAGCTCAGTGTCCTCCTTCAAGGACACTGGCTATCCTCTGTCACCCTGAAGACAGCCTGCACGGGAAGGTCTCTGGCATTCTGCTGAGGGAGGCTGAGAAGAAAAAGGAGGAGGAGGAGGAGGAGGAAGAGGAGGAGGAGGAGGGGACTGAAGAAATTGGTAACCAGCCTATTTTCCATTTTTCCAGAACAAAGCCTGACATAAGGGGCCTGACACACCTTCTGTCCCGCTCTTCCGCTCACTGGTGACAGCTGCGTTCCGCTGAGAAGCCTGGGAGGCAGAGTCACCTCTGGAGGTTGTGGTCGAAGCCCAAGTCCATTCTGATCGCTCCTCCCAGCCATCAGCTGGCTGCAGACCAGGCGAAGCAGGTGGACCCGGAGGTGTGAGGGCCAGGGGTAGTCGCACAGACTTACAATCTCAGCACTCTGGGAGGCTGAGGCAAGAGGATCACAAGTTTGAGGCCAGTCTGGGCAACTTAGCAACTTAACCTACCTACCTGTCTGAAATAAACAACAAAAAGGCGCTGGAAATGTAGCTGAGAGTGAAGTCGCCCTCCCTCACAGAAGGTGTGAAGGCATTGGAGCTGGCAGGCAGCGGGCCCAAAAAGCCAACTCAGAATTCCAGGTGGCGTCATGAAAATGATTGTCTAGTGACTGAGACCGCAACACAGATGGAGAAGCTGAGGCCCAGGGCCCAGGTGACCTCCGTTGGGTCTGGTGTGAGCGCCCACGACTCTGCACAGCACATCCCTGAGCCTGTGCCCTCCCCACGCCTCCTGTGACACCGAAGGGTCAGCACTGAAGGGTCGCACACTTGGGTAAACTGAGCCTCCTGTGCGCCCAGGGTCTGCCCAGACATTGGAGCAAGCACATCCCCTCTGTGGTCAGCTGAAGTCACTGTGCATTGCTCTGGACGAGAGAGAGGAGAGAAGAGATCGCAGCCCCCGGAGGGGACGAGAGAGCCTAAAGTACGCACGTACCGCACGGCCTGGCCGTCCGCCCTGGACCACGGGACGGGGCATCCCGCCCAACTCCTTGCGGCTGCGGATGGGGCTAGGAGAGACGACAGGGTGAGTGTGGACCGTCTAGGGATGGAAGGAGCGTCCTGGAGGGAGTCCTCCGGTCCCGGCCCCTCCCGGGCTTGGGGAGGAGGGAGCTCGGGCCTCCCCAGCACGCCACGTCCAGCAGGACGGTCTCCTCCAGAGAATGGAGCGTGGGGTCTCTCTCCAGCCCAGCCCCCTGCAGAGCCTCAGTGCCGAGAGCGAGCCGGCCTGCCTCGACGCTGGGCTGGCAGAGCTCTGGAGGGGGAGCGCCTCGCCGAAAGGCGGGAACCGCGGGGAGAGGTTCTGGGGGAGGAGCGCGTCCGCCGCTGGCCGCCAAGTCCCCTCGCTGGCAGGGGCCGGCCCGCCGCTGTAGGCAGACCGAGGACAGCGCGGTTTCAGCACCGGCGTCGCGGACAGCGCGGTTTCAGCACCGGCTTCGCGGACAGCGCGGAAGGACCTGGGGTCCCGCCCCTCGGCCTGGGGCGCCGCTGGGGACGCCAGGCAGGCCGGGGTGCCTCCTTGCCAGGGCCTGCTCTCCTGGGCACACAGGCTGCGGGGGGCCCCACTTTCGGGAGAAAGAGCTTACACAACCTGGGTGGGAACGCGTTCACGTTTTCCCTAACTTGTGGTTGCTTTTCCTTTTCCTTTTCCTCTCACATTGGTTGCTGTCGCTGTTCGTTCCTGATGCACAGTTGCCTTCTATTTGGGGAAGTGGTGGTGCGCACACACTGCGCCCCAGGCGTCACCCGCCGCCGGACCCCCTTCCGGTGGCCTGCGCAGCCCGCGGGCCCCTTTCCTATCATCTCTCTGCTCCCTAAGCTGCTCGCAATTGGCTTCCCACGCAAGAGACGCCGGGTGCTACATTACCCTCTGTGCCTGACACGTGTCATTTAAAATGATGTTCTCAAGATGCACCCGTGTTCCCACAGACGACCCCAGCTGACCCTTGTTCACGGCAGAGTACTGCTCCACTGCGTACATACGCCCCATTTCTTTGCTCCATTCACCTGTTGATGGGTGTACAGTTGCTTTTTTAAAATTAAATCTTGCACCTGCCACCTCAGCTGTAGTCTCACGGGTGTTTGTGCGAGGGAGGGAACCCTAAGCCGGGGAGCGGGGGAGGGAGCCCCACGGTCTGCGGCTCGCCTGCGTGCGCCTGACCAGGAGCCTGTCTGCACCCGCTCCCTCTCAGCCAACCCTTCTTTGTCCCCACAGGGAAATGGCGACCTCAGGGTCTTGGAATGGCGTCACCTTCCCCCAACACCGAGCAGGCCGTGCCATGGCTCCAGGACTGGCGTCTGTCCCTGTCACCAGCACGGACAGGTTGGCGCTCCTGTGGTTGCAGGCGTCCCTTGGAGACCCCTGCACTGTGAGCTCCTGCCACCCACCAGTGCGCTACCTCAGCCTCTGAACGCGACACGGCTCAGCCACCGTGGAAGGTCAGCACACTGTGGGTGGGCTGGCCACCCGCTGAGGAGCAAAGGGCACGCGCTAACCCGGGGCCCCTCCGTTCGCCCAGTGGACCCTGCTCTGGCCAGGGAGCAGCGCCAGGGGAGCAAGGCCCCTCTTTGGGGCTCTCCTCGGCCCAAGCAGAGAGCTCAGTTAGGAAGAAGCGTGGGGTGGCGAGGCCCTCCGTGAAACCCTCCCATCTCCAAGCGGCCCGGGAGGGCGCTGCCCCGGGAACAGTGGCCGCTGCCCGGGGGGTCTGCATGGGGGTTTTGCCCACAAAACATGTAACAAGTTAGATGGGGTACCGTGATCACCAAGATCTCTGACTAACAGAATGTGCTACGGGCACCGCTACTAACCGGGCAGTTCAGCGAGTGCCCTGCCTGAAGCTCCAAAGACGAGCAGGTCACGCTGCGCCGGTTGTGCGGTGGGGACTCAGATTTACACAAGGGAAAATGAAAAGAAATTAGCACAGGCCTGGAGTTGTCCTTTCGCAAGGTTGCATTTTGCAGCAAAGCCTGTAGGGGCGATTCTGTGGGAAAATAGAAGGCTCTATCTATTTTTATAAAGTTACAAAGAAAAAAATATAAAACTACACTAAAGTAAGAAGATATAAGAAAAGGGAAACTATTGTTTCATTTGCAAGATTCTATGTATCTTTTTATCCCATATTCTTCTCATAATGTATTTTCTGTTTCTGGGGTTTGATCGCCTTGTTTGTTTATTTGTTTGTTTTTCGAGACAAGTTCTTGCTCTGTAGGCCAGGCTGATCCTGAACTCACCCTGGAGCCCAGGCTGGCCTTGCACTCACAGGGACCCTCCTGCCTCAGCCTCCCCAGTGCAGGGATCACAGGCGTGCCCACCTCGCCCGGCACGTGTGGTGCTGGGGAGTCGAGCCCAGGGCCTTGCCCTTGCTAGCCAGCGCTCTAACTGCTGGGCTGCATGCCCAGCTCTGCCTGCCTTTTTCAGCACCTCAGCATGAGGAGATGTGGATGTTTCACATCAGAACCAGGTAAATAATACAAATGACGCTGTCATAAATGGTCTAAGGACTGAAGTATTCGAAAGATTTACAGGGCCATGGAGGATAAAAACAGAATGATGATTTAATGAGCTTTTTGTTTCCAAATTGGTTTCCGTGCGATGCTCATGGCAAAGGTCAAATCTACCTTTTCTTTGAACTCATCAGCAAATATTTGCAGGCAGATAAATGATAAAATGAGAAACCTTTTTTTGCTGGCCTTTCCCGCCTCTGCGGTGCATGATGCTCGCAAGACACAGCACAGAGCCACCAAGCACAGCAGGGCAGGTCCGGCCCGGGTGCCAGGAGGACTCTGCGAGGGTGCGGGGGACCCCAGTGTGACCAGGCGGTACATACGTTCTACACTCATTAATTTGGTTCAAGGATGCAGTTCCCAGGGTTTCTCAGCTTCTGAATCTACCTCCATTTTATGATTGTCAGAACAAGACGCAAGAAAGCCTCAATGAATTACCTTATAGCCAGAGCTATTTTGCATTTAAACATATACAATACTGAATATGAGAAGATTTCTTCCTTCCAGACTACCAGAAGCTGTGCAGGCAGGCTGGCTGTGCAGCTCCTAGGGTGCAGAGGTGTGGAAAGGCTCACGTGAGCTGCATTAGCTCCCACGGCTGCCCACAGCCAGGTGGCATGATGCAGTCTGGCCTGCATTTCAGGGGTCACACCTCCACGAAGAGTCTGTCCTGCGATTTCCTCCTCCTCTGGCACCGCCCGCAGTCCGCACTGTGAAGGCCCTCGAGAGTCCTTCCATTGGCCTCTGTGGCCCCGTGGTGGCCTCCAGGGAGCCCGGGTGTGGCTTTAGCCCCCCACAGTGCCCGCCTCCGTCACCCGGCTGGTGACGAGGAGGACTTCTCCTTGGTCCAGCTGCCCGTGGGCCAGTCCTTCCTGTTTGCAGCTTGTGTGTCCAGAGCTCAGTATTGAGGACGGGAGTTTCAGCCCACGTGGAGAGGCCCGTGCCGAGGAGGGAGAGGGAGAGGCGGTGCCCCGCAGGAGAGGGCGCTGGGGTCAGGCGACGGCCGCCCCATCAGGGTGCTGGGTCAGGGTGCCCGAAAGCGGAGCTTAGACAGGCGACACGCGTCCGGAGCCGCCCGCCACCCTCCCCTTCCAGCGCCTGCGCGTTGGCTCCTCTGGGTTCTTCTTAAACGTGCTCAGCTTCCTTCTAGTGGCTCCTGCGCTCGTTGGTTCTCAGACTTGCAATTAAAAGTTAAGTAAAAGTTTTTTGTTTATTTTGTAGCAGTCTTCTTAAATATTTATGAAGGATCTTAAGTCTCGCTCTGAGGAGATATAGGTGAATTAATAATTGATGGGGCTGCTTTGCAGAAAATTAAAGGTTGGAAGCACGTGTTAAAAAACTAAATCATCCCAGCAGATGGTATTTATTTAAAATCTTACAAGAAATGTACAATTAGGGTTTTTTTCCGTTTGGTCCAAGTCAACTGAAAATCTAATGACTCATTCCAACCTCTCACATTCAAAGACCTGAGGCTCGTCAGGGACTGAACAAGAAGGAAAGAGAGAAATTCCATTTCTTTGTGGCAGAATTTTTTAAATTCTGCTTATTAAAATGGAAATGAAAATTAAACTATGACTTCTATAGTTCTTAGGTTTAGGGGCAAAAACTATATAGTCCTAGCTTTTGGTTGTGGTTATTAAAAAAAAAAAAATCAGCCAGTGTAGCACCAAAAATGATCTCTAGAGTCATTGTGTCTCTTACATGTGGGCATTTAATTGTGGATTTAACGTAAATAAAATAACCAAAGGCAAGATGTGGAAACCAGTGGGCAAGAAATGTTCCTGCGGCTGGACACGGGTCATCTCCGCATGGCCGGGGCAGCCGTTCCTGGCTCAGGGCCCAGGACACGTTCACCTGTGGAGCCCCCGCTGGATGGGCGCTCATCTCTGCGGAGGCGAGAGAGTTGGGCAAACACCTCAGGCTGTCCTGTGAGAGAGAGGGGAGGCTTTGCCTGTGCTGGTCCTTAACAGAAGCCCCAGTGTCTCGACTCAAACTATAAATAAAAAATGAGTGTGTAGCCAGTGCCCCAAACAGCAAGCGACGCCACCGTGGCACCGACGCGACTGCTCAAAGCTGGCCAGGCCCTTTTCAGGTATCGCTTTTAAAAGGCGTTTTTTCACCTGCCCGGATTTAGGGCAAGTTTTGCTTGTTCGTAATAAAATGCCCCCTACCCTGGTGGGCCAGGTGTTGTGATGCTGACTCCCAATCTCCGCCCCTGAAGGGTCCCCATCACACACCTGCCCCCTGGAACGGGCGAACGCCAGCTCCAAATGCTCAGGGCAGTGCTTCTTGCTGCACACAATGAAGACTGGAGACAGGAAAAACTCCCCTGTGCTCTGCAAGAAGCGAAGTGCTGACACCTTTCACACGAGCAGATCTGAGGCCTGTGTGTGCCCCTGATGTTTCCAAGGGGCCCGGGAATCTGGAGTGTCTCCCCCAACTTACCAGACTCAACTCTCTGCCTGGAGACTTCGATTCAGTCACATATTTCTTATTCATCTTGCCAACTTCCCAAAATTTTCTGTTGATGCTCTCTTACTTACCATCAACTTTATGAAAGGAAGGAAGGGCGGAAGGAAGAGGAGAGGAAGGGAAGGCAGAGAGGAAGTTGTGTTTCCACCTACGTGTTTACGGACGTCCTTGTGGGTAGGTTTCCCCGTGGCTTGAGGAAGTGCTCTGGGCGAGAAGCAGCCACCCGTCCACCGTCTCCATAGCAGAGGGTCAGGAGAGCACCCTGCTTCACCTGGTTCCTGCGGAGTGTCCGCCAGCCCCTAGTGGAGGCCCCTGACCTCACGGGACCCCACAAGAATGGGAAACTTGCCCAGCTCAGAGCTTCTCATTCTACCAACTGATATTTTCTTATTCAAGTAAAATAAACGAGTGTGTTCTTCTTTAGACATTCTCTCTCATATCTGCACACCTCCCTGCACTCAGTTTGTTGATTTTTATTTCCATGTAAGCAAACATGAGCTTCATTCGTGAACACTTAGAACAGAATGAAATCATATCTAATACACTTCAAAGAGCTCATGTAAGCCATCCTGCCAGCCCTGTAGCATTTCGTTCTTGATACATCTTTTTTCCAAAGTTGGTTTTTCATTTAGTGCCCAAGGAGACCACACCGAGGCACTTAGGCAAGGAAGAAAGGATTTTCTTTTTAAAGAGTGTTAACACCGGTGACTCCAGAGTCTTTGATACCAAAAATACCTCAGGTGAGGGTGGAAATGCTCAGTTGAATCGATGCAGTTGTCAACGTGGTGGGCTGTCTCGCAGCCCAGGCGCAGAGGGCAGCAGGGAGGCCACCAGTCAGGGTAAAAAGCCCGGCCTCAGCCCAGGGAAGGTGGCCCTCATCCTGCGTGCACACATAAACACTCAAATTCTCAGTAGCACACAAACACGCCAACACAGAGACACACGCATGTACACATAGATAACAAGTAGCTATGGTAATGATTATAATTTGCAGGATGGTTCTGAGGTTCACCTTTGGCCTCTAATCTGATGAAATGACTTCTTTATTAAAAGTATCTTATCACCATATTGAAAAAAAGCATCTTGTCTGGATCCACTAGAGCAGTGGTCCCCAGGGAGGCCAGTTCAGTTGAACACCATTCTCCCAAGAACCAGGCAGTGAGGGTGGGGGGGGGGGGGGTGCTTGTTCTGTGGTTGATTGTTAGAGGACAGCCTTGAGAAGGCAGCAGTGACACCAGTGGAGAGTGGGGAGGGAGCAAAGCTCTGCTTCTTGGGGGGCCCAGGGCTTCCAAGGCCACAGGTTGGCACCGATCTATACACATTTTGTGTAGGAAAATGAGGCCCCTACTCTATTTCTGGAAAAAACTTAGTTGACTCACTTCTGCCAGGTGACGCTGATCCCTTGCACACATGTGGGCCAGAGTGGGACCACTCGGGCTTCCTCCTTCTGGAACATGGGTCCTCATGGGAACAGGAGCTGTGGGTTAGAGCTGGCGAATCCCAAGGGACTGCCAGAGCTCGGGGTGAAGCGCTGCTGCACACTAGAGTGTGTTCACTACAGAAATTGTACTTCATTCCACACAGAACGCTTGACTTGTGCCTAAACTAACCAGAACACATGACTGTGGAGAGAGATGTGATCCTTCTGAGTTACCTGTCACCACAACTATGTCACCACAAGATGCCTGGTGCACCGAGGTGTCACTCCCGTGGGTGATAAGTAGACTTGATGTGTGTTGAGCAAAGGTCAGATATGACTTTGCAGAGGGCACAGCGCCTCTCCAGGAGCTACATCGTCGCTGACGCTACACGCTCCTCACACAGTAGAGTTTCCATCCTGGTTATTCTCTCAATATCTTCCAGATTTGGAAAGTTAATGGTGTGACTTATACATTCATCTTCTCGCCCACAAAGGAAAAATGTTCCGTGAACACTTATTCTAAGCTAGTAAGTCCTGAGTTTCTAAAATAATCAGAAGATTAGCTACTTTATCTAGTGCTCCAACATCAGGTCATCGTGGTTACAATTACTACCTTCAGAGGGCAAATACCAAAGCTCACAGCGCAGGCCAGCTGCCCGAGAGACTGGACAGAGCTCTCCGGGGGACCCGTCCTAACACCAGGTCCCTGACCTAAAGGAAAAATGGTCATTGGCAACACAGTATGTATAAAGCCTGGAGACCAGAATGTCCTGGGAGAGACAGCTCTGCAAGCAGCTGCTCAAGGCCGACCCCGTTGTGCTCGGCTCATGACCATGATGCAACTCCAGCCAAGCCCACTCAGGGCTCAACACGAGCAGGACCCCCAGTTGCGCTTCTAGGGAGGCTTGTGGTTTCAGGGCATTCTGCACAGACCACAGAAATCTCAAAGTCTTCTGTCCATCTAGGACAGCAGTTCCCACCCCAGCCACTTAGGAGAATTACAAGAAAGGTCCCAAGTCCCGAAGGCTTCAGGAGCAGCAGCTGCTGAAGTCACCAGAGAGGGATGTGCGGTGACAGGTGACGCTGGGAGGCGGAGGGAATCCAGGCAGAGCGGAAAGGCCACGCTGGGCCCTCTGGCTTTCATCCTGAGGTTAAGGAAACAACTTAGCTGTCTAACAGGGGGACTGACACTGAAGTCGGACTATAAAAATAAAATGATGACTCCGGCAAAGCCCGCGGGGGCAGTGCAGCCTGGATTTTAAAGAAATGAAATCCAGGTCCCTGGCGCTTTCCCCTTCCCCAGACGATGGCGACAGCCACGGAAACAGTGGTGGCAGTGAATGCCAAGGGGGCTGGTTGGTTTGAGATGGCGTGGAGAGCAAGCCCACAGGGCCTCGGGGGAGCTGCCTGCCATGGCCTGGAAAGCAGGGCAGCTTTGGCACACTCGCTACAGGAATGACGCCGGATCTGGCTCGTGTGCCTATTGCAGGCGTCCAACCAGGAGGGGTCCGTGGCCCATTCGGAGCCAGGCTGCACAGCAGGAAGCGGGGACAGGGCCCGCGAGCACAGCTCCATCGGTATTTTCAGCCTCTCCCCATCGTTCAAATGACCCCTGGAGCTCCGCTGTCCCGGGATCAGCAGCAGTGGATCCCATAGGGGCCAATTCCTACCACGGCCTCGGCCTGAGAGGGACCCCGGCTGCACGCTCCTCGTGAGAATCTAATGCCTCTGAGGTGAGGCGGAGCTGAGCCAGGGGTGCTGGCACCGTCCTCCCCGCCTCAGGCTGTGGAAAGCTCGTCTTCAACAGAACTGGCCCCCGGTGCCTAAAAGATTGAGAACCCATCGCAGCAGCACAGTGAGAGAAAGGTCTCGCGTTGCCGAGCTGTCAGTGAAGAGGCAAGTTTTGTATTTCCGGCGTCCGTGTGGTGATGTCACGGGGGCTGTCAGCACCAGGTGGAGCGCAGAGGAGCGTGCTTGGCTGGAAGTAAGAATGGACCAAGTCTGCAAACAGTCAGAGCCACAGGTCAGGCGGGCGCCCTGGTCCACAGACGGAAAGGACCACAGGCTGAGCGCTGGACGCTTCGAAACGTAACAGCAGAAAGCAGATCTCCTGTGCCTCCCACCCCGAGCAAACTGCACCCTAACTTAAGCAGGTGCTCCAGCAAAACAGAAAATCACAGACAACAGAGCAAAACCCGCTAATATCACCATTTCAACAGGCAGAGGACCTCTCAGAGCAAGGCAGCTGAGTCGGTCACCAAATTGTGTAAACACTGCAAAGACCTCAAGCATGCAACCAAAACACATATTGAGGTCTACCACCCTACCAAAGGATGCTTTTATTTACTTAAGTATTTTTCCCACGTCAACTAAAAAGGCACATTTCTCTCTGAGTACTGATAATGCGAATTTCTTTGGTGTTTGGAGGTCCACATGAACCGTCCCCGCCCCCGGTGCAGGTTGGCGTGGGGCCTGGGTGGGCGCACCCCACACAGGCCCAGGTTCCCACCCACGCCACCTAACACAGGGGCCTGCATCCCTTCAGGGGGCAGGGTGGAAGTGGCGTGCAAAGTAAGAGTGGCCTTTCCTCTCTAGGCGCAGTGTGGACGCCTGTGTCCCGCTCTCTCCCGAAGCTCCGTCCCCGGTGACCATCAGAAAACGCCGATGCTGAGGGCATTGTTGGGCTATCCGCCAGGGCTGTTCATGGCCCCGAAGGTGAGGCGCTATGCTGAGGGTCACCTGGAAGTTCAGAGGTGAGTTTAGGAAGGGGTCCCCACGGCAGCTTCATCAGGAGAAAGAAGTAGTCTCTCGCGGTGCTAAATAAGATTCTTAGATCTTGGGTTTGAGCGATTTATTTTCTATATTCATACTTTAAATAGTTCTGAGAAACGTCTTTGTACACTAAGAGAGGATTAATGGAAACCAAGCTGAAAATACTGGCCTCGTATTGTCCAGTGTCATTGCAGTCTTTACTGTAAATTTTCTTTTTTATCATTTCCTCCCCGACAGTACTATCCTATCATAAATACTGACTTTCTTGTTCTGAGTTTGTCTAAGTTGAGAGACTCAAGTATCTCGGTGCGTTCTCAGCAGAATGGAAGAAAGCAAACCGCAGACAGACGCCAGCGTTTCTCCTGGGCAGCTCTCGTGCTCAGAACCGTGCCAGGGGAGCTGTCTCTGCTTGGACGTCCCGTCACAGGGGTTCCGGGGTCTGATGACTTTCGGCGCGGTGATATACTCCTGGGACACAGGCGAGCAGGGTTCGCCACACAGCAGTGGGGAGATTTATAGGTGCGGCGAAGGAGCACTTTGCCCACTCCCTTCTTTAAATAATGATGACTTTCCATGAATCTCTTTCTAAATCAACTACAGAATGACAAATAACTAGACTAAGAAAAGGCCACGAAAATAGCACTTCCAGTCAGCCCTGCTAGGTTTGGAAGCGCCACGCGGCATTCTCGGCCGGGCTTGTGGGCAGATTCACAGCGCGGGGTCCTCCCTGCCTCACCGCGCACCGCATATATCTCCCATTGTCACTTGAAAGACTCGGAAGACTGCCTGCTCCTGTCAACTTCCTTCTTTCCTCCGTGCGCGAGACCAGGAAGAAAGGATTCCAGGGCACTTCTCATTGTTCAAGCTGAAGAAACGGAATAGAGATATTGGCCAGTTGGTCACACGGGAGCAGCGCTCTGGGAGACTTTCCAGGATCTGGCATTTATTTATGTTTCATTGATCATGAAGATTGAAAAATAACAGTTGGAACACTGAGTTTCTTTAATGCTAATTTGGGCTGAGAAGGGAAAAGAAAGGCGCTTTGCTCTGCCAAGTCCTCTCCGTAGGCGCCTGTGGGTCCCCACGGGAAGGAAGGCGGGCAGCCCCACTTCACAGGTGTGTGCTGCGTTTCCACAGGTTCCGTGCCCAGGACCACACAGCCAGCTGCAGCAGACCCAACACCAGAGGCTTCCCCGGTTCCCAGCCCTGGTCTGTACTGTGCCTGGTGATCAAACCCAGCTCAACACCGTACAAAAACAAGGGAACAAAGCAAATGAAAAAAATAACGCCCCAACATTCCATCGTAATGTACAAGGGTGATTAAAATTCAAGATGAACCTTTAAATTTTTAGAAATTTATTACTCGAACATACCTCAACATGGGATAGCGAGAACATTAACGTTAAGTGCCCCGACGTACAATGTACAAGATATATTGCATGCATCCCCTAAAAAAGCCTCCCCCTCACTTTGAACACACGTATCCTGTGGTTCTTGTGACTTTCTCAAGCAGTTCGGGAAGGCCTCTTTTACGACTGTCCTCATGAGTCAGATTAAAAACACAGAGAACGCTGCTGCCAGCTGCCATCCAGTGGGAAGAAGGGCTGTGAACCCACGAGGGAAGGCCTCATCCATGTTATTCACTACATCAGCAACCGGGCCACCGTTGGCTCTTCCCCACAGTCAAAATGACCATGAAAGACAGAGGTACTGAATTGACTGAAGACATTGAAGCAGGAATGGCAGTGAGGTTCCAAATGTCCACACACGTGTGCTGCACACACGCACATGCACATGCTCACACGCACACACTTACGTGGCTTCTCTCTGGATTCGGTACCCTACCTTGGTGCTGTTCGTGTATGTTGGGACACTTAGTGTTCATGTTCTCGCTATTCCCTGTTGAGGTGCTCCCACGAACCGTGGCTCCCCACCATGCTCCGTTCAACAGCACATTGGCCCTCTCGTATTCGTGAGCTCTGAACTTCCCCTAGGGACCATCATGGGTCCCCCCCAGCCAGCCATCAGACGTGACAGCACACTGCCAGTGGTACCCGCTGGACCCACCTCCCTTGGCTCTGAACACACTCTGTCCTGCTGTTCTCGCCACCTTCTGAAGCAGTTCTGGCGTCCCCTTTCCTGAGTGTTACAGTTGACATCTACACAGGCCCAGGCACTTGGGAGTCACATGGGGCAGCACACTCACCCGCGGACACACCCACTGATGAGGTGGTAGGCTGGGAGCTGGGAGGAGGCGGGGCCTGGCCCGAAGTGGGTCACTGGGAATGTGACCCGGAAGGCATGCACTTCCACACGCCTGTTTTCCATCACACACCTGTAACCCTCCACATGCTCATGACACATCCTGCAGACCAGGCCCCATCTCCTCACCGTACATGGTTCCACAGATAATCCATAACATCCGAACACAGGAGACTTTGGGGGGCATCCAGATCCAAACCACAACAGATAGCGAATGCCCCTAGTGGCACTGTCATGACTGCCTCCGTGTCCTGAGCCAATTCAAAGCATCTACCTCTCGCGGTCATTTGACTTTGGGGAGGATCGGAAGTCACGTGGTGCCAGATCTGGTAGGACAAGTGGACAAGGACACGCCACCACCGGTTCACAGGCCTGCCTTTCTGCTTGAGGCACTCGGCAGCAGCACGGACCCTGTTTTTCATCCCTCCTCATAGATACACTCAGGAAAGAGGACTTCCAGGACGGCTTCAGAGAGTGGCCAGAGCGAGGACCCAGGGTGCTCGACGCTACAGGATTCGTGGCAATGCGTCGTTTACTGTAATATGTTCTTAATGGAAACATCTTCTTTCATTTTAGCCTCTTGTAATACTGCTGCCCCTCAGCAAGAGGCATCAGCATTCGGCCAGCCCCGAGGGCCGGACTGGGGCAGCCACCCCCTTGGACGCTCTGGCAGACGGGAAAGCGGGAGGAAGGGCAGGGGGACGTTCTCGGAGCAAAGGAACGGGTTTCAGACGCTCCCCTTTCCTGGCCCTTCTCCCACTAGGATTGAGCCTGCCAATCTCCTCTAATCTTTTAGTACCCTCCCTCAGTGCCGCAGGCCCGCCGCCGATCGCCCTCTTCCTTTCTCTTCCCAGGAACTCTCGCTTAAGGGTTTGGAGAATACCACGACCCCTGCCAAAGTCCCACCCTCTTGTGCTGGCTCATTTTCCCCAACAAAGCAGCCAGTGAAGGCCTCTGGACAGGCCCGCCGCCAGGTCTTCTGGTCCTTGACCTACAAGCAGCCTCTGCCGCTGGACTCTCACCTGCCCAGTGGCTCTACCAACCTACGGAGGCAAGGGGGCTGGGATGAGGACATCAGCAGGTAGGCGGCTAGTGGCAATGCGCCAGCTGGACGATCTGCAGCCACCTGCAGAGATGGGAAAACACCGTTCCGCAGAGAGCAGGGAGGTGACCTCCAGGGCGAGCCAGGGCCAGGCTGGCCTGGGGACACGAGGGTGGCAGGGCACCCACCGCCTCTCTCAGCTTCCCCACCGAGGTCACCCTGCTGTAGGCACAGAGAAAGTGAGTGCTTGGGTTGACCCGGATTTTTTTTAAAGGGTTTTGGTGGCAGCTGAAAACCACCACCACAGAGAAGGTCGCCTGCAGAAGTCTTGCTGGAGGAGGAAGCAGGGAGGCCAAGGGTGAGCAGCGGGCCATGTTGACATTTAAAACATAGACAGAAGGGTGATCACCAACCACGCTGGGGGAAAAACAACACAGACGACAGGTAAACGTGAAAAGGGGGACCAAAACCTGGAGGGAAATTTTAAAGGTAGAGAAACCGACAGCAGTAACTGTAAGCAGGCGCACAGATGAGGAGGGCGTGAGCAACTGGGGCCTGGAGGGTCCCAGGTGCAGCCAGCCACCGCGGGATCACACACAACATTGCTTCTGCGACACCTAGCAGTGCCCACGGTATTCCCAGGGCCACAAAAGGCATGGCCGCAATTAGTGGGCACAAGCAAATCTCCCAGGAAGATTTGTGCGCAGGCCACCTTCCCCGGGGGTTTGGCCCGGCGTGTGCCTGTCCTCACCTGCTTGCCCCTGGCCCCCAGCCCCCTGTGGGGCCTCCACCAGCAGGGCCTCTGCCCGCTCCCTTCCCTGGGATGAAGACAGAGCCGGTGACAGAGGCGGCATCTCTGCCCGCGCTACTGCAGGGCTCGGCTTAACCCACTCTTGGGCTCCCACTTCTGACCTTTCGCCATCATTTCTCTTTCCAAGGCTCATTCTTTCTACAAAAAAAAAAAAGAAAAAGAAAAAAATACATAGCACACCACGTTCTTTCAAATCCACATGAAAGGCTATTGTTAGAAAAGTCCGATCTTCTCACCCTTTGCTGTTTGTTTGTGTCCCCGGGACCCCTAGCCTTCCTGGTGAGCGCCCTTGGCTTCCCCGGAGGAGGGGCGCGATGAAACCAGCGTCACTGCAACCCTCTTCCCCCGCGCGTGAGTCGCAGGCCGCAGCCCTGTCCTCTGCGGGCAGCGTGTGCGCGAGCTCTCCCTCTGCGGCCTTTACTCTCTGGCCCCGCCAATGCCCTCCGCTCATGCACCCTCGCCTGCACTGCCACTGGGCTGCGCAGTGAGACCCCAGGTCCCACCCTCCTGCCTGGGGTCCCTTTGGTTGCTAATGGTCCATGCAGCTCCTGCCGCGAGGTCTACACGAGCACCACCACCGCTGCGAGGAGCGTGTGTCTGTGCAACTCTGTGCCAGGAAGTGGGTGATGTCCCTGCACACCGCGCCTGCCTAAGTTCAGTCCCGGCCATCTGCGAAGGCAGAGCTTGGGAGGCCTGGGGGCTGCTCTGGGGAGCCCCGAGCTCTGGGCTAGGGAACACGCTCGGCCAATAGCCATTGGGACATTTTTGAGGTCACCATTGGGCCACGCAAAGTCATCAACTTAAAATGAGGCCTGCCTTATTTGGTAAAATGCTTAGTTAACTCGCCCGTTCCTCTTGGCCACGCCTATGGCCTCTCAGTAGGATGCTCCCACCCTGCATGGACCGCAACCGACTTCCCTGACCTCCAGTACGGGCTTTTAAAAAAGTGTCTCAAAGTCAAACAATAAAGTCTGGGCTGGTGCTCCATGTGAGGCCTTGGGTTCAATTCCCCGTACCACAAAAGAAAACCTGATATGCCAAGCTGTTGGAGTCACTTGGCCCTGCTCGAACATTAGTAATGCCCAACACCCGCCACTGTAGGGAGGAAAGATTTATTTTAGCTCAGTTTCAGAAGATCACAGCCCATTCACTGGCGAGCAGCAGCGGAGGCAGACCTGGAGTCAGAGGCAGAGGTCCTCGCGGTGTGGCAGAACACCGCCAAGGCTGTGAGGAAGGGCGCACCCAGGTCACCCCTCCAAATCCAGCCCCGAGCACCCCCCACCCCCAGCAGGACAGCATCCATAGGAACTCGAGGCTTTGGGGGACACTGCGGATCCGAACACCACCTCCAGGTGTGCGCCGGCAGGGATCTGGAGTCCCTGTAGCTCCTCAGTGTGTCTATTTACCTCCATCTTCAGAACTGTTTGTCTACTGAGGTCACCCGCACGTTAAAGATTCCCGATAAACCCGAGGAAGGAAGCCACGGTGGCGACCTCCCCCTCCCCACTGCTGGCGGCAGCTGGTACCGCACCTGCCCAGCTGGGGACCCGTGGAGCCCCCGTGTGGGCCCGCTACAGCCTTGGACAGGGCCCACGACCGCCGTGTAGCACTGTGGTTCTGGGTGATTCGGTTGGTCAAGCTCCCCCTTTGAAGCTCTGCCACTTTTCAGGTAAGAGATTGCTTTGTGCACATCTGCATCCCCAGGACGCTACAGGCTGCAGTCAAGGCTCCAATTTTACTTGCCCCGGCAAGTAAATGGCGGATTTAAAGTAAATGGAGGATTTCGGCAGGAGGCGTGACCCAGCAGTGGGGAACCACGTCCCCCAGGTGGAAAGAGAAGATGAGAGACCCAGGCTGGAGGCAGTCCTCACTGCCCGTGGGTTTCCGTCCTCCGTCTGCCACGGGGTCAAGGTCCTGGCTGCTGTGCACTTTCTGGGAGGAGGACTTTTCCAGATGCCAGGGATATACACTGTGGCTTGGGGGTTAAGGCGCTCTCTCTCTCTCTCTCTCTCTCTCTCTCTCTCTCTCTCTCTCACAGACACACGCACACACACACACACACACACACACACACACACACACACACACACACTGTGGAGAGAAGCCAGGAAGGCAGCAGCTGAAAACCCTTTAAGAACAAAGAAGCAGGACAAGGGATATTATTCAGTGGTTAGAACCATTATCCAACATGCCCAAGGCCTGGATTTGATTCCCCGGCACCACATTAAAAATATTCTCCTCACGTGGTGGCGCACGCCTATAATCCCAGCACTCAGGAAGCTGAGGCAGGAGCATTGCGGTGAGTTTCAGGCCCACCTGGGCTGCATAGTGAGTTCGGAACCAGTCCGAACTAGAGAGAAAGATGGACGTAAACTGTCTTGGTTTAGATCTGGACTGTCCCCAAAAGCCTCACGTTCCTATGGATACTGTGTGGGAGGGGGAGGTGGGGTCTGCCGGGAGGGGCGGGTGCTTGGGGCTGACCTAGAAGGGCCTGCGCTGGCTCTGCCTCTCCTCCCAGACTTCTGTGTTTCTCCATTCTGTGAGGATCTCTGTCTCTGGAGCTCCGGCTCTGGCCCCAGACCAGGCTTCAGCCCTGCCGTGTGATTCCGCCATTTTCCTGCCACCCACCCTGAGACCTTCTGAAAGTGTAAGCTACAATAAATCTTTCCTCCCTAAGCTGTGGATGCTGAGTATTGAGTCACAGCAATGCAAACATAACTGAGACACCCACACAGCTCAGAATGAGAAGGGCTGACCCCTGAGGAGAGGATGGGTGACGTCTGAGTAGAGAGGAAATGCCAAGGAGCGGGAGGCGAGGACCAGGGAGCCCGGGTGGTCCTCCATCCTGGCTGCTGGGCAGGTGCTAACAGAGACCAGGGAGTAAACTCCAAGGGTGACCCAGGCCTCCCAGCCAGACAAAACTGTTCTGCACTCAGTGGTCCACGTCCCCCACCAGGCATATGCCTGGGGGTGCGGCTCACGATGCTGGGAGCAGAGCTCATAATCTCCTAGGATCCGGGGCCCAAAGGCCTCAATGGGGATGGACCTGACTTCTCTGGCTCCTTGTAACTCACTTCTCTGCACTGACCTTGCTTGGCCAGGATCATATTATAGATAAGCCCGTCTATTAATAATTCACTCATCCCTCATTTGTATTATGTTGTGTTTGTTTTCTTAAGGAAGTAAGAATATTGATTTTAATTCCTATACCACGAAGCAAATTATCTCTGACTGACCTGTGTGTACAGGAGAGATGCACTTACGGTGCAACCTTCTGGTCATGAAGTAGCCTGCTGAATCGTGAGTCACAGAGCGGAGGGCTTCCCACCTCGGAGTCCGGGCTGCAGGCTTCCACGGGGAGGGAAAAGGGGACATTAATGTTAACAAAACAACAATGACAAGTGGAGCACATAGGAGCTGAGGAAAGGTTCTAGAGGAATGTCAAGGATGAATATAAGCAGATATCAACGCTAAGTCTGCTTAGATGTATATCTTACATGTAGATGCAATGCTACAGGAGAAAATGCAAGAGTGTCTGTGCGTGTGTGTGTGTGCACGTGTGCGCATGTGTGTGCATGTGTGTACATGCTCTATTTCTATGCAGGAGGGGTTGTCCTTTTATGATCACTGACCACAGCCTCCCCTCCCCAACTAGTACTGCGGCCCCTTGGTCTACACTCCCCTGGAAGAGGTGAGATCCGGCCACTGGGCAGCCCCCCCTCCGTCCACACACAAAGCAGCCCCTCCCTGGTATGAGCAAAGCTTCCAGAGGCTAGTATTGTTCCCAGCGCACTCTACACTCATCCATTAAGAATTTGTAATATATACAACATTGCTACTACCTCCTTCCGAACTGGAGTTTCTTACATTTGCAAAATGTATCCTCCTTAAACTATTTAAGCTAGATGTGGGAGGAAGCATGGGAGTTCTTAGGGGAAAAGGGAATGTGTAGTACACACCTGTGATCCCAGCCCTCCGGGAGGCTGAGGCAGGAGGATCACAAGCCCACATCCAGCTTGGGCAACTCAAAGACTTATCAAAACATTGTCTCAAAGTAATAATAATCATATAAGGGTTGGGGGAGAGGTGTTGCTCAATGTAAAGGCCCTGGGTTCGATCTCCAATATGGCCACAAAGAAAAACAAAGGGAGGGAAGAAGGACAGAGTAGAGGGAGGTTTCTCCCTGCCAGGATCTCTGTGAAGGCACAAATCAAGGAGGCCCTAAGCAAGTGTCCTCACTCCACAGGTCATGGATCAGTACTGGAACCAGGCTGGCAGCAGAAGGTGAGCTGTGGGCCGGCACGGGAACCTTCACGGCATTACAGCTGTTCCCCATCATTCTTGTTTCCGCCTGAGCTCCACCTCCTGTCAGACCACCCACAGGAAGAGAACACAAGCCCTGGTGTGACTGGAGCCCCAGAGAGACCTAGGTCACGCCCTCCTGAGAAGCCAGGGCTCGAGGGTCAGGGGCAGAGCCGAGGCGGTAATGCTTGTGTTGGAGAGCGGCTACAGAGATAAGCCCTGTGGCGAGCTGTGTAGTAATTTGATTATATATTGCAATGCAGTAATAATAGAAATAGAATGCACAATAAACGTAATGTGCTGGAATCATCCTGAAACCACGGGGTCTGTGAAAAAAATTGTCTTCCGTGAAACTAGTCCTACGTGCCAAAAAAGGTTGGATGAAAACCGTTGAGTTACAGGACTGATCTGCACCAGAACGCAGGCTCATGGCTTTGTTAACTCCTGCTTGCACTGTGAAGACACAAGCCAAAACATGTTTGAGTGGCGGCATTCAGAGGTGTGCCGATCTCAGGTGACGAAGATTCCCTCTTCTTAGGACAGCGGCCACCACTGCTCTCTACACAGCTGCCCTAAAGTTGCTGTGCACTCAGCCCCTGACTTCTGTGCTCACCTGTCCCTAGAGCCCTTCCCCCAACTCGCCAGGTTGTATGTGATAATATTTCCCAAGCATTTTCTTGTCTCCTCAACAACGCCATAAACTCCATGAAAACAGCACCTCTTCTGCATGCCCCCCAAGTGTTTTTTGATCTAGCATTATATACAACTCATTCTATCCTCAGTTCCCACAATGCCTGGACACGGTGCCTGGCACAGAGCAAACACGGAACAGCTCTTTAATTAAAGAGCTAATGCAACACTTAAGAGATGATTTGTATTATTTATCTAGCTCTGAAGGTGGCATTTGCATTTAAATAAACATATAGTAAGAATACAATTTTGTTCCTAGTGTTTTTAAGAGTGTGTATTAGTTTGGGTTCTTCAATAAGGCAGAATTTACAGATATTATAACAAAAAGGATCTACTCGGAAGGCTTACGAATCTGAGGATAGAGACAGTCCAAGATGGCGGCCTACTCTCAGAGAGCTGGAGTGTCTGATGGCTGCTCAGCCGGGTAGTAGAACTCCCGTCCGGGACTGCGGGACGGCCGGCGAGAGTCGGCTGCAGGTCTTGGTTCTTCAAGGACGAATGGTGAAGACTGGAGGCTGAAGATCTGCGAAGGGCAGACAGGCCCAAGTCGAGACCGGAACAAGTCTGAAGATCTGCGGCGCGTAGCAAGTTGGTGTCTGTAGACAATCGCCCAGGTGACGGCGAGAGCTCCCCCCGAGGGAGAAGCTGTTCCCATCTTTCTTCTTCCGTCTGATCATACCCGTGGAGCTCCAGCTGGCCCTCCCACGTCGGGCGGGCACTCTTCCCTCACTCACCGGCCCACAAGTCACTCGCACGCTAGTCCAGGCTGGTTCTCAACTCCCAATCTAGGCGTGGCTCCTGAACCCTAGCCCAGCTGTGGCTCCTGATTCCCTCAAGTTGGGATCATCTCCCCAGTGGTCGCAGAACTGTCACTACAGAGCAATAGAAAGGAAAATAATCTGTTACTGTGATTTCCACCAAAAAAATAATGAATCCTCTAAGCGCATGGGACAGGTGTGCGTTTATGAGGTGTCCCTGTTGCTTCCGATGACAAAGCACTGCTGAGTGACAGTGAGGTACTAGCAGACATCAGGATTTGTGACTGCTTAGCATGATTCTCGGATGCTCTGTTTTACTCATCCGTTGAGTCAGTTAGTGAGGCAACTTTGTGATAGCTAATTGTTTTAGCATTTTTTGAATCTGAATAATAATTATGCCAGCTAATCTTCAAATTCTTGTATCTTTAATGTAAAACTGAAATAGGGTATTGGTAAGCAATTTACTCAGATTTTTTTTAAAAAAAGAACTTCATTTCATGGATATGTAAGAAAAATCAATCCATCGTTAAATTAGGCATGCTATTAAAGTTGAGAAGCAACAGATGGCTCTTCTCAATATCAAGGTGCTTGGCAAAAAGACCTAACCTAATATTATCAATGGTCATTTTTTATTCTTAGAGGTGAAACTCAACAGAGAATTATGTCATAATCAATCAAGTAGGATGAGAAAGCTGTGTTAAGCATGGGCCATGAGGAGTGCCTTTTATGTGCCTGTGATCCACCTTCATTTGGATTTATCGATATAGAATAGGTATCAAGTAACTGTAAATGGTCACCTAGTAATTATGATTACATCTGGGGGCCAGACTTTTTCAAGTTGATTCCATACATAAGGGTTTACTACCCAACCAATAACGCCATAATGGGCTCTTCTCTTTTGACTACCGAGACTCTATTAAATGCTACCATCAAAGCTTCAGCACTTGGAGAATTTGGGTTAACGTCGTCATAAAAAATTCTGTCTCACCTGGCATTAGAATGTCAGAGATGTGGCTAATGTTGACGCAGGGAAATCTAGGAAAGACATTGGTTGCCTTTGCACTTAATCCACCAAGACTGCAAACGCAAACCTGGCGTCTGTGGTTGCTGATGTTCTGCACGGTGTGTGTAACTGGGGGGCTCCCCTTCCTCAGTCGGGCTGCATCTGATGTCCAGGCCCCTCACCCGTGCCGCTTTGCTAAACTCTTGCCCCGTATTCCTGCCAGCTTCTGTGCAATCGTCAGCTATCTGTGGCACGCAGAGCAGCGGTCTTTGAGTTACATAGTAGTAACTGCGTGTGGATGGGAAAAGGCCTGCCCGCCACCCCGCACTCTGTAATCCGGCCGTGGGAAATGCACAGGAGGGGCTCCTTCTCTTTACTTCTCATGTAGCCCCTGGCTAGCAGCGTGAACGCCAACCGAGAGGGGCAGGGTGTGAAATACAGGCACTTGAGGGCTTTTTTAGCACCCTGTGCCCCTGGGATGCCCCCAAGTCTGGCCCTGAGCTCCTCCGGCATTCGGCTGCTCTGAGCTCCACGAATCACTGAAACTTGAGCACGTTACACGAAACATTCAAATTCTGCATAAAACCTTTTTATGAAAGTCCAAAGCATGTATTGGAAGTTTTAAAAAAGTAAGTTCCTTAGCTCGACATACAATAATTATATGCAATAGTCTCAAAGATCCCCACCTTTTCTCTTTTGAAGGGGTGAACTATTTGGATCACGTTGGTATTTTGCTGCCAATGAAAGCAAAATCATTTCAGTGGGAATCTGTGCCCTCAGGATAAGTGATACGGAAGCTCAGCATTCATCGGATGAGCTAAAAATTCAGGTCATTGGTGACAGAGGATTTAGGACACGTAACGCTGAAGAGCAAACACCCACTGTCTCTGAGCGGATCCTGACTTTCCTTTCCGATCCTTTAAGATCCAATAGAGAAATACAGAAGTACAAAGACAGCCAGTTTTTAGGAGACCCCAGCCTGTGCTCCGTGATTCTGGCGAAGAACACATGATGATCGCAGAGAGAGAAAGAGGTGGAGTCAGCACGTGGCTTGGGGGAAGGAGGCAGTGTCCACTCTTGCGGTCCAGGGCATGTGGGACATGACGGGATCTGAGGAGCCATGAGGACCAGGGCTCAGGGCGTGAGCAGGGGGCCTGGCTAGCAAAGACCAGGGAGGGCAGGCCAGGGCGGGAGGGCCCACCGGGACATCTAGCCACCATGACGCTGGTGGCACCAGTGATGAGAAACAGAGGAGACGCTTGTGGAGCCCGGAAGGGGGTCTGGAAAGAGGGGGAGTCCGGAGAGCTGGAGCAGCAAGTACGTAAAGCAGATTGAGGCGTCACATATAAACACACAACGCTCCAAGTGGAATGCCATTATGTATAATGCAGTCACCCACCAATAAAAAGAATAATTATGAGGAAGTAAGCAACCCAGAGACACTCACGTAAGTCATCCAAACACTAATAACACAATACTGAGCTTCAGATGTTTCACTGTAAAAGCATTTTACAATGCAATTACACAAAGAACAAATTTTAAAAAACCTATCACCTCCTAGGCAAGGTACCTTAGGAGTAGTTTACTACACAAAACCCCTAAATGATAGGGCAAAGGGCCTGTCCAGGTGAATTCGCAACACGAGGTGAAACCTGCCTGGCCCAAGGCCCTGAGGTTAGAGGTGAGTGGATCTCAGCCGCAGTGAGAGCATGGAGGCCTTGGTCACTCGTGGGGGCAGGAAGTGTTGGGAATGCTGATTTCAGGAAGAGAATGAGGCAAACTGCAGGACCACACCCACGTCACAGACCTGGAGGGACTTCTGCATTGCCACAGAGCCCACAGACGGAGGCCAGGTTTGACGTGAGGCCATCTGACTCCAGAACTCAGAAACTAAACCCGCCCTGGGAAGCCAGGGCATCCCCAGCCCGCCACCCCTGAGACTCCCGCCTGGAGAACTCTCCTTGGAGGGACTCTGCGGAGTAGAATCCGCAGAAGTGAGGCCGACGTCTGAGGTGTTGGAAAACTATGATATTATAAAAGATAATTGGATTGTGTGTTTTATGAGTCTATTGCTTTAAGTTGTGTTGCACAATAAAACCCCATGAAGCCACACTTCACTAATCTCACGTAAAGTTAATCAACTAAGCCACGCATAATTAAGAAATATTACTTTTTCTTCAAAGAATTCTGCAGAGTCTAATTTGTAATCAAGGCAAACCCAGGTTTCTTTGTTTGTTAAAAAAAAAAGTCATTTACTTCTAGTTCTAGTAATTAAATTTGTTCTGTTACCAAAGTCACTTATACTTAAGAATGCATAAAACAATCCGAATCTTTTGTGAAGTGTGGATTTTATGAACTGAGCTGTATTGCTTGCTGAAGTCCATTTATATCTTAGCCGAAGACAGGAAAGTCCTGGCGATGATGAAACTCCACCTCTGCTGGCCCGTTTTCCTGGCCAACTTCCCGTCACATGCCCTGTCCCATCCTCTGCGCCCACTCCACCCCAGTTACTCCCAGGGAGCGAGGTTTTGAAGACTTCCCACTCATGCAGCCATGCTTAAAACGGTAAGAATAAGTGCAAACTTCCAGAATTACATCCCTTTTAATTCTGTGCAGACTGTTCGGAGAATAAGAATGTAAGTGACCCCAAGGCAGCACGCCCCCACCCCCCTCCCTGGTGCCCCAGAGAGGCCTGCGCGGGGCCCAGTCGCGATGAGCTTGTCATGGTGGCCTCAGCAACAACAGACTTTTGTCACTTACTTTAGAGAGGAAAATCTCCCTGTTGAGCAGCAGCAAAGAGTGATGCTTGCTTTTCCTAAATGTGTGTGTGTGTGTGCGTGTGTGTGTGTGTGCGTGTGTGTGTGTGTGTGTGCACGTGCGTGCGCGATACAGGAGATGGAGCCCATGGGCATCACATTGAGCTACATTCCCAGCCCTGCGCCCCTCTCCCTCTCCCACCCCAGGCTGCTGGAAGACACTAAGTTGCCCAAACTTGTTGTGACAGGATGCACGTCTTGTCCTCGTCGGTACCTGACATCATTCCTGGTGCTTAAAGGTGCAGGATAACCGTGGCGATGCTGCACCCTGCGAAATCCCCCTGCTCGGGTCTTCCACGGCCCCCTCGCGACAGCTGAAGGGCACATCCCTAGTCCCTCCTGGGATCAGCTCCCACGTGGCAGCCCGTTAGGGTTTGGATCTGGATGTCCCCATAAGCCGCACATATGTGGACACTGCGAATCATCTGTGGACTTCACGTGCTGCTGGGAAGTGGAGCTGGTAGCGAGTGGTGGGCCACCGGGCACGCGCCCGGCCTCTCCCTGCCCTGACGCCCTCCTCCTGCAATGCGTTGAGCCCAGACCCTTCTGTCCATTGCCAGCTGCCCAGGAACGAACTAGATCATGTAGAACTGGGAGCTGAAGTGAGCCTTTTCTCTTTTAAGTGGTGGGTATCAGGTCAGATGCCCCAGAAACAGGAAAGTGAATGACACTGCTCAACCATGCGCCTTCTTCCCCCCGGCGCCCCACGTGCCTAACAGGGCATATGAGTGGGGTGCTTGGAGAGGTGGCTTGGCGTGGAGTAGAAGAGATTTTCTTAAGCTATCTGCTAAAAAAGGAAAGAAGACCCAACCACTTCCTAGTGACAATTGCTCTCAAAGCCTTCTGGTCCTGTCCTGGTATTAACGTCTCCTCCTGTCAAGGATCTCAGTTGGGGGACTATCCGCTTAAAATACACCCACTGGTGGTTTGTCATTACCCAGACACCTAGAATACCCATGGGGTCCTGAAGGACCTTGCTTGTCTTGAGTCCAAGCCCAGGGTTCCCTAAGATTGCAAATTCAGTTAATATAGCTTCTGGAAATTAAAAACGAGAGCGTTGCGCTATTGAGATCGGGGGAGATTTTGCGTGTGAGGTGCAGAGTTTATCCCTATTTTCTTACTGGAGGAGAGCAGGAGGAGAGGGAGAAGTGGAGGGACACAGGTGAGAGGGGGTGGCCAGGGTGCAACGTTATGCTGTGCCCCTGCCCGCCACTTGTCACGTGGCTCTAAGCTCATGAAAGGCGGTCAGTCTGAATGGAGAAAGATGCTCTGTGAGTCCACACACACATGAGATTCGGAAGGCTTAGCATGCAAACCAACAGTTATTATTTTCTCACATAAGACACATGCTAGAAAATATTATTTTGACCACATTTAAGTAAAATATATTATTAAAATTAACTTCAAAAAATTAGTTTTACCTGTCTTTAAAATAACTACTAGAAAATCGCATGTATGTGTGTGTGCGCACGTGCGTGTGTGTGTAATTTAACACCCACAGCTCCCATGATACTTCTTACCCTTACAGATGTAAGATCCTATCTCTTTGGTCTAGACCCACTACCTAGGAAAGCAATATCCAAGTATCAACCGACTCCTCACCTGATCGGTTGGGGGTTGGGCTTTCTTTATCTCTGTCCCAGCCTCCTAAGCGCGTTACCTCATGACCCACGTTGGCTGGGGAAGCTCTACCCAAAACAAGCCCCTCCCAGACCACGGGGAGTCCACTGCGCCAGATGTACCCGTGAGGACACATTTTCCCCAAGAGGAGAGAGCCCACCATGTTAAGGTATGACACAGCCCCAAGCCCTGTAAAGTTCCGAAGGGAAGCTAACCACAGTGATTCGGTACAGTGGTCGTCACACACTCCCATAAGCCCAAGAGAAGCTAGACCCACCCACTCCTGTTCCATCTGCTCCAGGATACCACAAAAATCAGGTGTGGTTTTCAGGATGAGCCTGGTTTGCTGGAAACTGTGCTCGGTATGTGCTGTCCTGGCAGCGTTATTAATAGCTGCCTCTTTCTTTCTTCTCAAGTGCCCCGGTTTGGTTGATAAATTATATAGCCATCCTTGTTATGTCACCAAAGACACAGCAAGAAACAGATGGCAGACAAGGCCGTCTGCCCGGCTGGAGGTCCGGGAGGGGTCACCCGGGAAACTCGGGGCAGGCGGGCATCCCCTCCGCCCAGATCACCATTACTCTGAAGCTACACTCGTGCTGGTGATCAGTGACTTGGTATTGAAAAACAAATTGAAAGACTTTTATCACTATTACTTCATTTACTAACTTAAACCTTTATGGTGTGATTCGATGCGCTAAGCACTGAGCATTTAGGACACTGTGCATCTGGGCAAAATAAAATCCAGTGCTACTAATCCCACACTGCTAAACTCACTTCCTGTCACAGTGGAACAAGAGAACTCTAATTGTCTGAAGAGTCTGGATTCTGGAACGATTGTTTCTCCCCTCGGACTCTTCTCAGAGTCTATTGCTTTCTGTTCTGATTCCAGAAAATTCTTACCCATTGTCTTCTGAAATGTCCTTAATATATCCCTAGTACTTAAAGACAGTTCAACAATCAAATAATATTTAGGAAATCAATGTTATTGTCACCTTACATGCAAATTAGAATATTAGGACAGCTCTGAGAAGCTCTTAGAACGACTATAATGGGGCTCTACTGTAATGCATCTAATCCGGGCTGGATCCGGAGTTGTGCCTGTTAACATTTAATGCCACACAGAGTGGATGGCTCCTTTACCCCGGAGGCATGGACACACCACAGATTCTCTGTCCCGGGCTCCTCCTCTGCACCCAGCCGCCCAAGGCTCCCGGCACCCTGCGTTCTCACCTCACAGCACCGCAGCCACCCTCCCCAGCTGGCACCTCCTTCCCTAAAGGAGGTCCGTGAGCACCTACTTCAGCCCAACAGTCCCAGATGGACAGACCTGAAATTGAACTTGCCTTCTTGTCAAAACTTAAAATCAGATCGTCTCCCGTGCACGCCCATGTCTGCAACAGAACTCCCTGCAGTGGGCATTTCTGTTTGTCTGAGTTTGAGTATTTGGTTTTGGTCTTGATGGGAAGGAGGGAGGAGTTCTGCAGCAGGCCCGGCGGCACTGTAACCGCGCTCCTGCCGTGGGAAAGCTCCCTGTGGGCGGTGTGGGCGAGGTGGTGTGCACAGCCAGAGGCTCCAGGCAGCTCAGCCTGAGGGCCTCCCACCCGCGAGTCTGGGTGGGTGAGTCCCCAGAGCAGCCAGGTGGCGCTGCAGGGGGACTTTAGTGATGGCGACAGCAGTGGCCTGGTCTTGGCCACCGCCCATGACTCTGGTGCAAACTACAGCTCAAGCACCCGGAGGCAGGTCTCCCTCGCACACCAGCTCTCCCAGGAAGGCACATCCCCCAAATCACCCGTCCTTCCTCCCCTGCGGCCCTGCTGGCCCCATCCCATGAGGCAGTTACTGAAGTAGTTATCTCTGCTGCTCATTCTTAGGCCTCTGGAAGACAGGGCGGTGTGCTATCATGACTTGCGTGGAGTGACAGCTCACTTCACGCCTTTTATGGCTTGGATCTGGAATGTGCCCCTAGGCCTCATGTGTTTGGGTATTGTGGGTTATATGTGGATTTCTTGTGCTGTTGGGAAGTGGGGCTTGGTCAGAAGGACAAGTCACTGGGCTTGACTCTATAGAATACGTGCTGGCCCCACCCTTCCCTGCGGGCTTGGCTTCCTGCCTGCCCTGCCCAAAAGAGCCTCTCTCCAGCTAGACTCCACTGTGTGCTTCCACCATCGCCGGCCACACGCCAGTGGACTCAGACCCCTGAAACTTTCCTTCCTCACATCGTGAGTGCTGGGTGTTGTGTTTCAGCAAGGAAAATGTGACCAAGAGAGTGGACAACTAAGTTTCTGGTAGTGACAAACTGGTAGGTCCCGGCATGTCGCTTCTCCATGTCCTATTAGTTCGCTTCTACTGAAGAACTCCTAAGGCGGTGACCCTATGCATACTGTATGTTAACCCGTGTAGGGCGCTGTGACGCACACACGAACACCCAGGTCCTCACCTGGGAGGTCCCGCGCAACTGACGCAGCCATCAGGTCGTCTGATTTGAAAAGGTTCTACACGGTCTACGTGGTAGGCAAAACCACAAACCGTGGCTCTGATGGAGCGGTGTCTAGAGCAGCCAGGGCAGCTTTCCCAGGGGCCTCTGGGGAGTTCCTGTTCGAGGATTCCCAGGCAGTTTGTGGATCATATTGGAGAGGTACCTGGTTTCTCACAAAGATATAAATATGGGCAACATAAGCAGCTGAAATCCTTCTAATCGCCACCAGAAAAGATTTTTAAAAGGAAAGAATCACTGGCCTATGTACTTCCCCCAGCCCCAACACTATCCACCCCAGCACATGATGATCAATGCAGTATTGTGTAGCGTATTTTGCACGACGTCTTTGCAACCCCACGGTGTGCTCTGCACATCCAGCACACCTCAGTGGGACTGGCCACATTTCCAGGAGTTCCCGGGCACACATGGCAGGTGCAACGAGGATCTGGGGCTCCCCAGCCTTTCTGCCTGAACCTCACATATAGCCTACATACAGAAACTGTGTGCCAGAAGCAGGGGGAACGTGTGCCCCTTTCATAAGGCTAGAAAGAAAAATTCTGAAGGTTTTTACCATAGAGAAGTAATAAACATTTGTGGCAGTAGATAATGTTTACTCTCCCTGAAATATTACCAGCCTATTTACTGACACATGACATTAATATGTACCACTTTATGTTATTAGATACAAGTCAAAAATACATTTGTTTTTTTAAAAATGAACATTTGGGGCCGGGGACTAGCTCCACGGTTAAAGTATTTTCCTAATAAGCCCAAGTCCCTGGGCTCAGTTTCCCAATACCACATAAGCTGGGTGTGATAGCGTGTACTTGTAACCCCAGCTCTCAGGAGGCTGTGGCAGGAGGCTTCCCGTGTGCTCAAGGCCAGCCCGGGTTGCATAGTTGAGAACCATCCTGGGCTAGAGTGAGACCCTGCCCCCACTCCCCCAAAAAGAGCTTTCCATTGGTCAGTCCATCTGTACTTCCTTTCTCCGTCTTTCCACTGCTAACTCCACTTTTTCACATAGTGTGGCATATTCTCTCTTCTGTTGTAGGTTCCAATTTTCCCCAAGCCCAGTTTCGGTTTCTAGCTATCCAGCGCAAACCTCACATGGTCCCAGACTAGAGAGGGTGGTCCATGCTCTGGGTTCTCCAGGCTGAGCAGAGGCCTCCATCGGGGAAGATGCAAAGGTGGTTTTAGAGGGCTAACCACAGGGTGCAGCTGGAAAGGCGAGTTCTCCGGGGAGGAGAGCTGAGGCTGCTGAGTGGGTGCCCAGCCCTTCCACCCTCCCAGGTTCCCCGTGCCTCCCATCCCCACCCAGCGTGGGAAGGAACTGACCTAGCTACATCCCAAACATAATTTGCACATGAACAAGAGCTCTTGTCTTGATTACTCCAAAATTTAAGTAGGGCAAAAATGGAATATTCAAAAAAAGACTTCATTAATAGCCTGAAAGTAGTAACAGTGAAAATAGCAGATTCAATGAATTTAAAATATCTGCCTGATAAAACAGCCTGTTTTCTGTAATGAGCAATATCACCCCATTTGCACGGGACAGAGTATGTCACTTTTCCATTCCCTGATCCATGTCTACGTCCACCAGCCGACATTAAGCAGTTCAGCCTGGACACAGGCAATTGTAAAGATCTTGCCTCTCTTGGTCCAGATGTGTACTGCCCAGCTCTGTAGCCACACGCCACGCTGCTGTGGAGTGGACAGTGGGCAGAGCGCTCAGCGGCATAAGCTATCACATACTTGAAATGTCCCCATTCAAATGGAAATGTATTGTAGATATAAAATACAGATCTGAAGACTTGGCGTGGGGCTGAGTGCTGCATGGCTGCCATAAACATGTACCATAAATTTAGTGGCTTGAAACACTCATCCATTATCTAACAATTCCATAAGCCAGACATCGCAGGGAAGCAGGCCTCAGCTGAGTCCTCTGCTGAGAGACTCAGGCACCAGCACCACGGAGCCACCACCACCACGGAGTCCCCAACACCACAGAGTCACCAACACATGAAGTCACCAACACCACAGCATCATTAAAACCAGGTTTTGGCTGGAGGAACTTCTCATCTGACTGCAGGTAAGCAAAACTGTCAAAATGGATCAGGTAGCGCCAGGACAAACCAGGAAAGATGAGCAAGTCTCCACTGCGTGGGGCAACGCATGAGGACGGTGCACACTGGCCCACAGGAGGCCCTGAGGGCCACGCCTCTTCCCACACGGCGACCAGCGCTCTGCTGGCCGTCCACACGCAACATCAGTGAAGAACTGAGTCCCGTCAGTCCACTTGCTCCTATTTTAATATTTCAGTGGTGTTTTAAAAGCTAAATAAAAGTGGAGCACGGTGATGTGGGGACAGGGGCTCCTTTCCTTATTTAAGAAGGGCCCCTGGCCCGGCTGTCTACATCTGCTGATCCTGACAACTGACCTTCCTCTGGAGGAGACCAGGCTGCTTGCTTTCTCTCCCGTCGTCAGTCAGGGATGTTTGCTGAGCCGACTGAACCTATACACCAGGGATGGGCCAGTTAAAAGGAAGGAAGCTCCTGGAAAGACGAACAGCTCCGACTGTGGAGAGAGCAGCCTTTCGGAAGTGTGACCTGAGTACCACCTTACTGCGGCATCGTCATGAATACTCAGTCAAAAAAAAAATCTTCACCAAAGAACACACTCTCATTAACCACGTGTGTCCATGACTGCGCGCTTTTTCGGCTTTGGTGACTAAACTACTGAACCTGCGACAATTTTCAAAATCGTATTTTAAATAATATCTTTTGGATGTGCCACTTCAGTGTTGAGCTTAGCATCATCGTGTGCGGGAGTTGTGGGGCTCCTGTGCCCTGGCCTCGCTGTCTAGGTGCGGTCAGAGCCAGCGTCACAGCTGTGGGACCTGCCCCTAACCCCGGGAGTGATCGGCACAAGGGAACAGAACCCCCCTACACAGTGTGCAGTTCATCAGATCCAGAGCTGAAGGCCCCTGGAGGTCAAGTCAAGGCTCCACCCTTCCTGTCCCACGGAATCATGAATCCAGGTATCGCCACCTCCCTCCCAGGAACCGCTCCTTCTCCAAATATAAACATCAACACAAATAAACATTCTCAATAAAGTTTGTTAATTCAAAGGACTGTTAGAGAGGGAAGCACTCTCCAAACCTGCTGTCCTGTGGACTTTACTGCTTCCCCAGCAATTTTTTCCCCTCAAGAAAAGCAGAACTGTAACATTTCTTCAGAAAAAAGGCAAATTGCGTTTCTTCCTTTCTTATTACATTTATTGTTTGAGATTTTTGTTAGACTATAATGCGGCATTGTCATTTTGAGATAAAAAACCAAAAACCTTGTCTTTCAAACTTGAGGATGTGATTGTGCGGTATTGTTGCTAACCATGAGCCAAAGAGGTTAACCAATCCGGGGGTCTGAGGAGGCAGTGAGCGACTTGTCCTAGACTTAACTCTCTGCAGCTGTTTCCAGGTGAGCAGGGAAAGCTGGCCTGGGCGGCTTGGGGACAAGCACCTAGAATACTGTGCCTTGAGATTCTCATCTGACCTTGCACTTTCAGGTTGACTAAATTAATGGTGAGATTACAATAATAATAATGATGATGATAATAAGCGGGGGCTGGAGAAAGGACATGGCCTCTTTCTGTAGCCAAAGCCTGCGATCAGCCTACAGACGTCTAATTAAGTGGAGGTTGACACACTTCGCGCGCCGTGACTGTCATCTCACGACAGACCGGCCGTGGGGAGCAGCAGCACTGTGATTTCTTGCACACAGGACTTTCCTGTGGATCCCATTTCCACTCCGCAGCGCCAGCGAGAGACCTGAGGCCTCCACAGCAGGGGCAGGGAGCCGCACGCGGATTTTATTTTTTGGGAAATCCCCGGGGAACACGTTTTATCAGTACGAAACAGCTTCCAGGTGGTTTCTGCGTGGGTGAGAACGAAAGCGCGGTGGGGCCAGGGTTAGGACAGAGGCCCCCTTTTGGTCTGGTGGGCAGTGGTCTCAGAAACCAGCCCCCGGGGGCCCTTCCTGGCTAGCGTTTTCGCTGGGGTCAAAGTTCGGACGGACTCGGCTGGGGAGGGGGCTCCTGGGCTGGGGGAGGGCCAAGGCCTGAGCCCCCTTCCCAGGTGGGCGACGATCGCCCCCTGCGACTCCAGACGCGCACGGCACTCAGCGCGCGCGGACCCCAGCCCGGACCCGCACCTGGGCACCCCGCGGGCCGGGCCCCTGCTCGGCGCCGCCGGCCGGCTCCAGAGGCCCTGCCCGGGTCTCCAGCCCAGCCCTCCGCCGCTGGGCCACCTCCGCCGCGCGCCCGGCGGGACCCCACGAGCCCACGTCGCGCCCACCTGGCGGCCGGCCGCGCCGGCCCGGGCTCGCGCGCAGGGGCGGGGACGCGCGCGTCTCGGCCGCAGGCCCCGCCCCGGGAGGATCCCCTCCGCCCGCCCGCCCGCCCACCCGGGTACGTGCGCCCCGCCCCGACACCTGCGCGGCTCCCACGCCGAGCCCCGCCCTCCGCGGATGCCGGCCGGGGGCGGGGGGGGCGGGGCCCGGGAGGCTCGGGGCGGGGCCTGGCCGCCACTCCGCGGCCGGCGGGGACGGCGGGCCCGGATCCGCTCGGACACGCACACGCGCGCACCGCCGGGCACGGCCCCGGGCGGCGGCCGAGGACGGCGGGCCAGGGACGCGGGGGACCCCGCCACCCTGGGAGGGCTGGCCCGGCCCGGCCCCGGGAGGATGCGCGCCGCCTCCCGCCGCGCGCCCGCGGTCCCCGACCCCGCGCGGACCCGCGCCCCGGCGGCCGCCCGCCTCGCGCCCGCGCCGCGGGAGCGCGCCCCGCCGCGCCCGTCTCCGGCCTCCCGGGGAAGTGCGGGGGACGCGCCCTGAACTCCGCCACTTGCCGCCGCGGCACGGGGCTCCTGCCACCCCGCGCCAGGCTCGCCTACGCCGCCGGCTCCCCGCGGGGCCGCCGCCCGGCCCCTGGGACTCCGGACCAGCCGCACCCGGACCGCAGACCCACGCGCCGCCTCGGGGACGAGGGTAAGCTGAGCGCGCGGCCGAGTCGCGCGTGGGGCGGGGACCCATCTGGGGCCGTGAGCCGGGGCACTGGAATCGAGCCGCGTGATCGGCGGGTCCCTGCCCAGACGGCGGGGACGGGCACCAGGCTAGGATCTTGGGGTCGGGAGAGCGGCTTGGACAGTGGCATCGGGGCGACACCCGGCTCAGGCCGCGGGATATGGGGGACCTGGCCCCACCAGGGGGCCTGGGGACGCCCGGCTCCGACTGCAGGACTGGTGGACAGCGCCTCGGGCCGTGGGTTCTGCGGACACCTGATTCAGACGGCGGGATCTGGGGACCCCGGCTCGGACTGCGGTGACCGGGAACCACCGCTTCAGACCCCCCCCCCCCCCCCCCCCGGGACACAGACAGTTTGCGCGGTGCGGTTCCAGGCGCTGCGGGCAGACTTTGGGGACGGTGGCCGGCTGGGGCTGAACTCCAAGGGGATGGGGACGGCAATGCCCCGGTGCAGCCACCCTGTAGGTGCCCCGCCACCTCCCGGCGGTCCTTGGGGAGAACCCGCGTCCGCTTTCAGGGACGGTCTTGGGGAGTTGAGGGTCCGCTTTGGGACTGATGGAGAGCGTGCCCAGGCGCAAGAAGGGCCAGGAGAGGCTCACCTTTTTTTAGGGCTGTCCCCACCGCTCCCAGCTCCATCCCCGCCCAACACAGCCGCGCGCGCGCGCGCGCGCGCGTGCACACACACACACACACACACACACACACACACACACACACAGAAGCGCAGCCAAGTCGCGGTGGAGGGGATTGTGGGGAGATGTGCCCCATGATGTCTCTCAGTGGTCTTCCAGGTCACCTGCCACCGAGGGGGTGGAGACCGGGAAGACAGCCAGTGGCGCTCCTCCCTGGGTGGACGGGCACCTGTCTCCGAGGCTCTGGGTGGACTGGCGCCCTTATCTGGGGGTTCCGGGTGGTGGATGGGGCTCTGCACCTGGGAACCCTGGGGGGTGCCACACCTGTACCTGATGCCTGTACCTGGTGTCCTGGGGGGTGCTGCACTTGTAGTCAGGGCCCCAGGTGCACAGTACCCACCCATCCCCTAGGTGGCTTGGCTTGGGGACCCGCCCAGACTCCCCTGTTGGTGCTGGGACGCCCCGCCCCGGAGCCGGGAGCTGCTGTGAGGAGCCAGTCCCCCAGGCCTTCATGGACTGGGTGTCTCTGCAGTGATCCCTCACGGGGAGGCGTGATTATGTGCAGGGCCCTCCCTGTCCCGTTAAGTCGCGGGCACATTTAATTGCCCCGTAGCTCTCCCTGACTGATGCACTCGCAGCCTGACAGATCTGCCCCGCGTGAGGGAGCAGAAAGGTGTGCGCCTGGTGGTGGCACCTTTCCTCCGCACCCTAGGCCGGCCACCGGGGAGACCCCCCCAGAAGGCTTCACCAGGAGTTTCTGCACACTTCAGAGCCTTGAGATTTAATAAATTGCTTTTGTAAGGAAAACTTGGAGACCGTGAAAAAGGGTGCATGTGTGGATTCGAAGTGATTTCGCAATGTTTTGGATAAGGGTTGGTTACATTGCCGGGGATTTGTTGAGCTCACCCTCCCTGCCTGCCTAGGTACGGATCTGAAAACAGATCTGAAGGACAGCTCTGTTCTGCTCTTACCCTTAGGGCTGGCAGGGCTCCGGGGCTGGGCCCAGGCCGGCCTGTGGTGGCTTGGAAAGCCCAGGGTTTCTCGCCCACCTGGTGGCCGTGAGCCCTGGTGAGGGTGGCGGGAGGGAGCCAGTGCCTCCTTTCCTTCGTAGTGCTGGATTTTAGCAGCGTAAAGGAAGACGGCCAGGGCTTCTCCCAAGTTACTCAGCTATTCAAAAATAACGCTGTTTTCTCCATTACTAAAATACATGCAAACATCATTACCCATGTCCAATAATATTTCCAAATAGCTGCCTGAGCAGATTATATGGAAAATTACCAGCACAGTATTCCATGGAGAATTACAGCGAGCCCGGCCGTGGTTTCGCAGAAGCCAGGCCTCGTTGTTAAAGGTGGACCTTTAAAGTTGCCTCCGTGGGAGGGGGCACCGCGCCCAGTGCGATTTGGCTATGCGCTTATCTTTGGCCTTACTGTTTTTCAGGCACCATGGAGTTTTTTCTTTGGTAGAGAACTTTTCTTACTGAATTTTCACCCGTTGGCAAAGTACTTACCGGGCTCGTGAGCACACAGGTTCTGTGTGGCCGAGCTAGGCTGCTGCTGTGAGCAGCCTGGAGCTTTCTTGGGGAACCAAGGTGTGCCTGCCCCAGGGAAGCTGAGCTGCCCAGCAGTGGCCTGTCTGGGGCCGCAGCAGCTCATCTAGCGGCTGGGTCATCAGGGAGCTGCGTGCGCGGGCAGTGACCACAGAAGACGCCCGCTAGCCCCCTTCGTGTCCACCCCCGATTCTGCCGTTCTTGTGAGCCCCCCCTTACTTGGACCTGACTGGGCTCCAGAGTTAACTCCACCCTGCCAGCTCCTTGTCTGAGGACTTCGGGGTCTCGGACCGCATCGTGCCTGCTCTGTGTGGGGTTTCTAGCGCGTGTCAGTGGCGCCTTGCCAGAGCTGAGCACGTCATGAGCGTTCATTTACGACAAGATGCCAGTGCCCCTGCCGCCTTGAGGATGCATACTCGAGCTCCACAGAAGGCAGCAAGCGCCTGGCTCCACCCTTTCGCGCCTCTGGGCTTATCGTCTCAGAAGCAGGAGCACTTCTCAGGGTGCCCTCAGCCGTAAATGAGAAAGGTAACCGAAGAGATTGTTTAGGGTTTCTCCTTTTAGACAAAAGGGAATGTCTTGCGGATATTTTAGTTGAGGGGAGTTTCCTTTGGCTTCCTGATGTGACTGGCAGGGTGACTTAGCTGTAAGAGCTTTCAATCATGAATAAAATAAGTTGAGAGGCCGCGTCCTAGCACAGAAAGCTGCTGGAGAGAACAGACGCTGAAAGGGAGTTGACTGGCTTTGTGAGCATCTTGAAATTACGTGAGGACTTTTATCCTGGTCGGTATTTATATGCATAAATTCAGTATTTTTGAGGTCTTCTCTGCAGTAGTTCCGTAACAGGAGGATAACACGTTAGGCAGGTAGTTCCTGCTTGGCCCTCGCGGTAGTTCGTTTCAAGGGAAAACGAAGACTTCGAGAAGGGGGCATGAGCCAGGGAGGGAGTGGGTTCTCCAGCCACAGATTTAGCTCCGTGGAAGTACTGGCTCTTTTTGTTTTGGGTAGCGGGAGGTCAAAGTCACAGTAACTCGTGACATTTTTCATTTTGCAGAAATCCTAAGTTTAAAATTTTCTGTAAGCTTAATGTTTTCCTGAATTTTTTTTTAAAAAATCAGCAAAAGTATAAGAAACATTTTCTGGGATCCAGTTTATTGGTTAACAAATTTTGTTTTCTGAAGAATCAAAATTTGTTCCCAAGAGTCGCTGTTGTAATCATAACCTCATCAGCAGAAGTCCAATTAAAGCAAGGTATTAGAGCTATCTATTTTTTTTTAATCCACCATCTAAGTCAGACACACTTGAGAATAGCTAATAGTTATCAAAAGTCAAAGATTATGTTTGGAAATTTATATTATATCCAGGTAGGAGAAAGGAGCATCTCAAATTTTTTTAAAAAGCTTTCATTATCATGTCATATGATGAATTTAGTATTTGGTACACGGGCTTTATGAAACAGAACTATGTCAGTGTTGAGAAATGTTTGAGGTATTGATTTGACATTCGACTGAGTTTCATTTATGTATAGTTTGCATGGAAATCCATGCATGTGTGTGCATGTGGTGCACACGTATATATACACACCTCTATGTATACACTGCATGTGGGAATCTGTCTCTGTGGTGGGTAAATTTAGTAAGAGGAGGGGGTACCCTGGGTGGCATGTGTGTGTGCCTTGTGAAGTGGGCCTTGTCCTGAGAGCGACCCTTGTAAATGTTCATGTAGTCAGATACAAAACTGCTAGAGTGTGTCAAACTTTTTGAATAATCTACTCAAGAAACACAATCCCCTTTATGACATTGTACTAGGAGCTGCAGCAACAGGAAGTGACTTCATCCTGGTCGCCACTCTTTTGCCCCTGTTTTGCAGAGGGAGAGGAGGGGAGCATGGTGGCTGTTACCTGCACCCCCATCTTGGAGATGTGGAGACTGGGGCTTCCCCTGACCACTGAAGCCCCTCGCCCTGGAGGGTGACTTAGAGGCGGGGCTGGTGTTTGAGCCCAGGTTGGTCCCTGCGCTGTACCAAGTGGCTCTTAGTTCTGTTTTGTTGTTTTAAGTTTACTGGAGTAGAGAGCCAAGTGGGCATCAAGTTACCTGGTAAACCAAGATACATTCTAGCTGCTGAGATTTACAGCACTTTCTACCTTCAAGTGAAATTGTCAGAAATTCGTAAGAAAGGTGATCGGAAAGACCATGACGGCTCCTGAACCAGAGCCACGTTGGAGCGCAGCGCTGTATCTTAATGCAGTGTTTAATGGACTCAATAATTTTCTAAGGTTCAGCCACTTTTAAATGAGGGAACTTTAAGAACCAATGCCATACGTAAGTAGTTTTAATAGCATGGTGGATGTGGTACTGATTGCTTTATGCCTCCCGTAATGTCCTGCTAATGTGAGCTTCGAGCGCTGAGGTCAGCATTAGAGGTTACCACATGGTGGTATTCGCCAAAGAAATCTGAGTTTTGTAGAAGGTGTAAAACGAGACTTTACCCACTGCGCACAGTAGGCATCTCAGCAGTGCTGACTGTGTGAGTTAAAGCAGCATAATTCACCAGTTGCCCCCTTGTCCGGGGTTAAGGAAAGTTCAAGTGTATATCTGGACGCATAGTCCTAAGGTATGATTTCTTGCGGGCTGGTCACCTACCTTTGCATAATGACTTCAGGACACTGCCCTCTGTGAACCCCTGTGGAGTAGTAACCTTTATGAGGGGAAGACGGAGCGACAGATGTGGCATCGCGAGAGAAGTAAGAAATTGACTGAAGTGTTTATATTTAGGAGACAGGAGGAGGGCCTGGAACGGTGCCTTTTTATTTTTAAAAAGCATGTAAGACGTGATTAACATGGAGCAGCGGAATCTTTAAGCTGCTAATGAGGCAGTGCAACTGTCCTGTCATAAATATTAAGCATCTTACTATTTGAGTAGAGTTTGGGGAACGATTCCGGAGCATATTAAAACGTCACTGGAACGCTCTTTGCTGTAGTTAAGTAACTCAGGACTGCAAACATCACAGCAATCCCACAAGTTCCTGAACATAAATAAAGTATTTATGGTAGTCCAAGTACTGAGCTGGCCACAGCTGGCTGAATTAGACTCCTGCTTCCGCTCGTCAGCTGTGGCCTCTTGGGCAAATGACTTAGGCCTTCTGAGTCTCAGCAGTTGTGCCTGGTCTGTGGTACTGGAAATTCCAGTTCACAGACTGTGCCGTCATCTATGTAGAAGGCCTCGCGGAGGGGTCAGGCCGGGTCGGGCTCCGGAAGACATAGCTGATAGTGTTGCCAGTGCCACCGTCCTCAGTGTCACCGTAACAGCGTCCTGAGGGTGAGACATTGGGTTTGTGACCTTTCATGGCGGGGGCCTGCTACCCTGTGCCCGCCACTTAAGGGAGGAAGGGGCTGCACCCCATGTTCAGAAGTTCTCAGTCCACTTGTGGGCGGCTGTAGTGGTGGGACGCACCTGTGGCGGCCTCAGTGGAGCGGAGCTGCTGGCCCCGCGGTGGACAGGGCGCGGAGGGAGGGAGGGAGGGAGGGCAGAGCTAGCAGATTCCCTCCAGGCCACGTCCCCCACGATCCCACCCCCAGCCAGGCCCGCCTCTTCACGACCATAACAGAAGCAATGGGCACTTAAGGCTCGGGATAGGCAGAACTGTCTGCTCTTCCCAGGCCACCCGCGACCCCAGCCGGGTGGCTGGCTTCCGGCTCACCTGCAGTGTAGACTGTGGAGGAACTGATCCATCTGCTGTCCCCGCCTCACCTCTCACGTGCGCTGCCCACTTCCTGCCGGAACTGGGGACTCCACTGCCCCCAGAGGGCCTGGGATATGGGCGCCCAGCTCCTCCTCCTTGAAGAAGTAGCCACCTCCTTCCAGCCTCTGCTCGTTGCCTTTGAGTGATTCCTCGATGACTCGCTAACTTACTCCGCTGCAGGGCTCATGTACTGAGCACCTACGGCGCACCAGGAAGTGTGCTGTAAACAGATGTAGCGATGTGGCCTCGCTTGAAGCGCAGAGCAAGCCCAGCTGGCCGATCGGCCTGGCGCAGGCGAGGGCCGTGGGAGTCAGGTGCGTCTCCCAGGGCTGCTCAGCGTCAGTGACCGATTTAGATCGCCATTGCTCTAACAATGGTCCATAGAGAATCAGACCTTTTTAAATCTGTATTTCATACCTACAATATGAAGAGGACAGCCTCACAACGTTCCGTAGAAGTTCTCCATCCCGATTTGTGTTTTTTCTTTGATTTTCATTCTTGTAGATGGATTTAATATTAACATGTAATTAATTTCTCCTTATAAGGCAAGGGATTTATATGTGACAAATTATTAGCATTTGTGTAATGTGATGTATAAATCTTATCTCTCTTTCAAGACTCAATTTAAGTATGAAGTTAAATTCTTTTACCATGACAGAATAGAAAACTCAGGTCAGGAAAGTAGCCGACAGCCCATAATAATCCCACCACAGACCCTACCTAGCACTAAGGAAACAAGGATAGCCTCGGACTGATACATATAATAGCTGATGTGCGAGCAAATCTATTTTAGGTATGTCTGACCAATCCGTCATAAGAAAACACACGTGCAAGTAAAATAATTCTCTTCAAACATACGTGTATAGATACACCCAAAACATATCTGGATATCTCCAAAAATATGTGAACCTTGTTATTCTCTAAAACCACCAGTATACTGAGTACAGTGTACAAAGATAGGTTGAGCACCCTTAATATCAAAATTCAGAATCTCAAATGCTTCAGAATCCAAGAGTTGTTAAGCACCCAAATGGTGCCACGTGAGGAAAGTTCCACCCCTGCTCCCACGTGACGCCTGCAGTCACGATGCAGGGGCGCCCGCATGGTGTGCAACATGAACCCCAGGCTCCACGTGTGAGGTGTGTACGGAATGTGTGCGAGTGTGGTGTTCACACGCGGGTCCCACCCCCAGGATGCGTCACCGTTCATGGAAAATGCCTGAAATCCGGGCATTTGGGGTAAGGAATACTCAACCTGCGTAGTTGTTTTAGGAGGCTTCATTAATTATGGCATACATTTCTAAAATTAAAGACAGAAACAACAATTAACTATCACCCAGTGTTATTTTCCCCTCCCTTCTGAATTACTTAGAAGTATGATTAATGCTATGCACAGAGCATACTCTCCTTTTATGTCTTAAACTGAAACAAAACCGTGAGCGGTAACAGACTAAAGCCACGTTAATCCAGCTTTCACTTAAAAATTTACTTTAAAATTCTTACACTGTTGTAAAAATTTAGCTCTATTTAAAAGATGGCAGTCCTTCCTCTTAATGAAGGGCATATATGTGTATGTTTGTGGCTGATAGTGGCGTCTACATAGAGATGTATGTAAGTTTCACACGCGTGCACACACGTATGAACTTGACATACTCAGTTCTGAACATCACAAGCAGATAATAGGCTTTTGAGAATTTGGTGGAGAATGGGATAGGAATGTATGAAACTCGAAGGCTTTCGGAGATCTGCCCCCACTATCCGTGTTTGGCTTCTTGGGTTTTCTCTTTGGATAAATCCATTATTTAAAGTCTTCAGCGACTGTTTGATTTCTCCTACCAAGTTGCTCGCGCTTGGAATTTGTCACATTTTACCCTTTTAGAAATAGGTGGAAAAACCCAACATATCAAGAACTTAAGTTACAGAGAAGAGGAATTTACACCCCTCACAATGGGCTAAGCATTCTGTGCAAGTTAGTGTCTTTTGCCTGAGATATTTTAAAAATGCATTTAAGTAGCTCTACCTTTTCGTTACCATATTCCATCTGAAAAACTCCCCCACCTGGACAAAATATCAATTCTATTATAGTAATGTGCTGTTTTCAGAGTAGCTGCCAAGTATTTGGGGGTACGTCAGAAGGTAAGTGCTTATCCCGTACTCTGAGGGCCCCTGGAGCATGAACCGTAATGCACCATAATGCAGTGGTGGGCAGAGGAGGGTGGGGTAGGGCAGCTGGATGTGCCTGGTGTGTAGGCCTTGGCTGGGGCGGGAGGGTGGGGCTGCCCCCCCAGCACCCTCATGCTGTGCCACCTGCTGAGCTGTGTCCCGGCTAGATCCACCCACCCCTCCTCTCCTGGAGCCCCAGGACTTCCACTTCCCTCCCCACCACCGCACCCCTGGGACCCACGGAGGAGGCGGAGAGGTGACAGCCGGAGGTCAGCTCCCCTGTGACCTTGGACTCAATGCTGACATCTGTGACCACCTCAGGCCTGCGATAACTCTGGTCCTGACGTTGCTTTTTGGCCCCCTAGAGGTCGAACTGCTGTGGTGTTTTGGGTTCCTTTAAGGTCAACTAATACAGCATGCAAACATAAAGAATTTTTAATAGGCTTTTTAATGATTCCAAAGTCCTAAACTGAAGAATAAACACTTTCCCAGAGAAAACCTGATTGAATCTGAAAAGCCCCTACCAGGAGCTGTTGTTTCCCCCCTGCAACCCCCCCACCCCGCCACACACACACACACCCGTGTCCAGTCAAGATTGCTGGCCGGCAGGTGCACTCACGTGAGCCAAATATTGGGCAGTAGAGGTCACGGTGACTTTTGATGAGGTTTTTAAATAGAATCGCCACCCATTACCGACGGTCACCATCAGGGTGTACTTGCAACAGTATGAGCACCTGAGGACTTGTTGGTATTACAAAGAAATGTGATATTCTGAGTTTAGATTTTTTAAAAAACGTTACAAACTTTATCACACGTGCACTAAAAGACAGCATGGTACAGTCAAGTTCCTCGTTCCTGGTAGAAAGGAGCCAGTTGATGATGGGGGAAGCCCGCAGTCACCTGCGTGCCCCGCCCTCCTGTACCAAGCCCATCTTTATCATTTAAAGTGGGGCTCCTGAAATAGTTGAGCTGACAAGTAGTAATTACTGACAGCTGCATTTAATTAGCAGTGCAGATTCCTGCTCGTGACAATAAAGTATCATCTCACGCCTAGCGCCTAGCTTTGGCGCTGGTGGGGAGAGGTGACTTTGCCCACGCTGAGCCGGGAGACCTGTTTTCTTTATTTAAACACTCAGGCTTTGGCTGGAATCGAGCTCTGGCTACGTGGGAGTGTCTATGGCTTTACAAAAGGAAGGAAAAACAGTAGCTGTGAAGTATTTTTCTTTTCTCTTTTCTTTTTTTAGGAAAACAGGCAGATTGCGCAAGGATAAAAAGTATCCCTGTGCCAGCCACGGGCTCCCTTCTGGAGTTGTGTCTCAGCATGTTTGTTTGTGAGTCTGCGTGCTTGTTGGGGTAGGCGCCTGGAGGTGTCTGGGTACCAGAGAGGGAAACCCCAAGCATCTCTGCGTATAGTAGTCTCTGATCCTGTGAAAGGTTTTTCCTCCCCGTGCACACCCTGTGTTCTGGGGTGAAGGACATGTGACCCAGGAAGGTCCAGTGCCTTCCCCGTGCATTTGCTCTTCCTGGAAATAGGCTTGCTCCCCTCCTGAGCCCTTGGTCACACCAGTGTCGCTCATCGGAACTGAGAGTGTGTGGGGGGGTGGGGATGGGAGGTTACAGAGCAGCGGCACCTGCCAGTATTGGCTCCACGCTGGGAGCAGCCCCGGCTTTTCGGCGTCCATTTGCCGTGCTGTGAACTTGAGGAACGTTAGTGAAGATGCCTAACCCTAGCGCCCCAGAGCCTGATGGCACGTCCTTTTTCATTATTTAACTCTATTTGGCAAGTTGTGTACAGAGTTCAGCGTATTGCGATGTGAGTAGGAGAGCCAGTCCTGGAACCCAGTACACTGCGTCACCACCGTGAAGCCCAATCTCAGATGCATCTGCAGGGGTCTACAACCTGAAAGAAAGAGCGAGCACGTGAGACAGACAGCCAGTTGCACGTCTTGAGCTGTTGTTACTGGGCTTCCACAAGTGTTCACAATTCTACGATCTGGTATCAGGACCATACTTACTGCTCAAGTTGTAAAACATAGCCTCCGCTGGCAATGCTGCCCTGTGTAATGCGCCGTTACAGATGCTGTGTTCATGAGAGTCAACTCTAGTAACCATGACAATGAGAGGTGAAATGAACATACGTGAAGCGTCCGCGGTCGATCCTCACACGAGCGTCCCCATCAGACTCCGCCATCCCGTGCTCTCTTCACCGCCCCTGGCCGCTTCCCCTCTACTGAACACGTGCTGAGACATGGGGCAGGGGGTGCTGTCCGTGGGGACCTCACTGGGGGGCCAACCCTGGAGAGGCCACAGGGCATGTGGCCGGGCCAGTGGCTCGACACAGATCCGCTAGGCGTAGGCTGCTGTCACCACTGGCGAATCACAACCCCACACTGAGTGCTGGATTAATTTACACAAGCTTGGCTGGACAGTGTGTCTGCGTTTTTGCAAACATGAATCATTCTAAAGGGAAGTAAGTAGTTTCAGGAGCATATCTCTATTCTGAGATTTTACTAAAACTAACTTTCAATTCTAAGACATAGCTGTTGTGTGGATACGAAGTCTGAGTGTCTAAATGGTCATTCAGTTGAGACCATCAGAGAGAGATTTGGAATAGCAAGCCACAAAGCTTCACTTAACATCCAAAATTTAAAGCCTTACTGAGTCTTTTAATATTCTGATGTTTAAGTCTTGTTAACAGGAGAAGTTTATTTTTATTTTCTACTTTAGAAACCAACCAAAAATAGAAGAATCATCTCTGGAAATTTTTATAGGATTCAAGGGCATTGACTGAAAAGAAGTATTGTGATCACTGAAATTGGGTATGTTTGACAACTCCATGTTTCAACTATAAAACTTTCTAAAATTAGATCTATAAAATTGGAAACTGTACTTCACAACTGCTCTAATTACTGTGCTAGCTCATAAATTAGAGCTGAACAATCAAAGGCTCCAATAGTCTTTCTAAAGATTTTCCTTTCAGTTTTAACATTTTGTTAATCAGAATTCCATATTCAGTCACTAGGCAGATACCTGTGCAGGGCCTACTGTGTGCACAAGAGATGAAAAGAACCCGGGCCTCGTGCTTAAAGGGATCGGGCGAGAAAAGTTGGCTGTTGTGTCAGAACTAAGCAGAGGCCCACTTGGCATCATTTCTCCTCTGAGAGCGAGAATGTTTGCTCGCTGTTGTAACCTGAAGCAACTAGAATACCGCCTGGCCCATAGGAGGGTTCTTGTTATCGTTTAGACTAGACCTAAAATGACCCCCAAAGTCTTGTATCCAGAGGTGGGGCATTTGGGAGGTGGCTGGGTCAAGGGCTCCAGACTTGACTGGATTCATCTGCGGCTGACCGTGCTCTTAGGAGGAGGAGTCCAGCTGGAGGTGGGTCCCTGAGGGTATGACCTGGAAGAGGGGTGTCCCTCGCTCCTTCATTCTGTCCCTGCTTTCTGGCTACCATGGGTTGAGCAGCTGCTCCCTACCGTGCCCTTTGCCGTGGTATTCGTGCCTTGGACCATGCACTGAGATTTAACAGTGATTATAAGAAAAAATGGTTTTTCCATTATTGTAAGAATGATCTTAATAATTAACTTGAAAGATGGTTCTGTCAAGGCACTGAGCTATTAAATTAAGTGACCAGGAGGTATCGCCAGCTCCTGTCACTGTGAGACACCCACAACACAACGTGTGGGCACTGAAGTCGCCCGTGTGCCTGAGTGCGGAGGGGGCATGGCTCATCACGCTGTCGGTACTGCATCCTGTGCTGCGCCAGGCCGAGGACGGTGAAGACTTCCTCTTACGTTGTGTTGATTCTTACGTAATGATTCCGTGCGAGACGCCTTCTGAAGCCCTTCGTAGCCAGCTCTCCTGTGCCATCGGCAGCAAATGCTGACCGTCCGGGAAGGGGTCGATGAGGCGGCCTCCTGGATCCGCTCACCTGTCCTACGGCCTGGCCTGCGGGTGCCAAGCCGAGTCACACCAGGAAGTGCGGAGCCCAGCACCGTAAGAAGACAGCCCCTGGGAGGGAGGGCGGCCGTCTCCAGCCAGGCTGAGAACGACTGGGAAAAACGTGGAAGGGAATGAAGACGGGAGAGCCGGGTGGGGTGGGTTCGCGAAGCAGCAGAGAGCTGTGGGTCCAAGGGGACCGTGGCGCCAGCGGAGGGCTAGAAGCTCTCGGGCGTGGGGTTGGGTGCTCCATGGCTCTCCGGGGTGCGGGTCCGGAGGAAAGAGACAAGTGAGTCCCTTCATCCCTCTCAAAACTGCATGGTGAGCTTTGCGTCGGCACTGTTCTGGGCACCAAGGACCCTGCAGCGGACAGGCAGGAAAGCGCCCTCCGCTCCTGGAGCTGGATTTCCGTGCTGTTGGTAGCTTTCTGCGTTGGTTTCTGTTCGGTGGAATTCTTTTCCAAATGAGACGTTGCACGCCCAACTCCCGGATCCATAGGTAAGGTGAATCAGCTGGTTGAGGATGAGGTTCCAGCTCGGAGCTCTGCGTACTCAGCACCCCCACACTGCCTACATCCTGCGTCCCCTGGGGAGGCCAGCAGGGTGATGGGGACGTCGGTGAGGGACCTGGGAAGTGGGTCCAGGGCTGGAGGGTGAATACCGGTTGAAAGAGCTCTCGGAGGGTGGATGCAGGTGAGCGCGGGGGTGAGAGTTTTCAGGGAGTGAGGGAAATGGCCGGAGAGGAGAGTGCGCCGCAGGAGGTGGGGTCGGCAGCGCCCAGGCCCTGAGAAGGAGCAGGACTGAGAAGACACCGGGGGCAGTAGAAGGAGGCTCACACCGTGCGTCAGAGAGGCGAGTTTTGTGTGAGGGAGGCACAGCATGTGTTAGGGTGATGCTCCAGCCAGGTGAGGTGCTGTGTTCCTGTGGTCCCAGCTACTTGGGAGCCTGAGGCAAGAGGTCTGCGTGGGCCCTGGAGTTTGGGGCCAGCCTGTGCCACATGGTGAGACCTTGATTCAAAGAAGGGGAAGTAGAGAAAAAGAGAAACTCCATAGTCTCGAGGATTTAGTATGGCTTCCTAAGTTACAGACTGCAGGGGCCCAGCCCAGCCTCGGCACTGACTTTGTAGCATTCGCCCAGTTCCTCACTGGACTGGGCTCTCAGACTCCGCAGCTGAAACACAGCCGTCATAAACCCTAATTGCGAGAATTCAGGAGGACAGGTGGAAAGCCCCAGGACAGCGCCGCCACCTACGAAGTCCCTCCCCCACTACGTCTGCCCTAACTCCTGGCCCCACCCAGCGCACACTCGGTGACAGGTTCCACCAGTCGCTTCTGGCCTCGGTGCTCCCTCCCGTCTCCTGCGGAGGAAGCTGCACCCAGGAACACGACTGAGCCTCACACGCCCATGATGCCGGGGAGGTGGGCGTGCTGGGAGCAGGCGTGCCCCTGCTGCGGGAGCTGCTCAGCCGTAAGGCAGGCATAAGGTGGAACTTTAAATAAACACACAAAGTGACTTCCAGCATATTTAAGCAAGATATATACATGTACTCTGAAAGAAAAAATGCTAAGCAGTCCCACACGTGAATGAATATATGTATATACAGGTCTATAAAAAGATGAAAAATAGAATTAAAAGCGAAATCCCTCTGATCTAAGTCTTCTGAAGTGACTTTCACAGGCCTCCACATGGTCCTAACCATACAGAGACTTTAAAAACAGCAGTGGCAGCCCATCACCCCAGGCTGTACCAAATGTGGGTCAAATTTACAAAACCCTTCAGGATACAAATCCTTCTCTTAAGCTCTATTTGTCTGCCGGGTCGATCCTAGCCGTAACATCTCTGACCTCAGGGGAGAGGGGTTTATCTAAATGGCAAGTGTTGTGTAACAAGGTATGGAAATTGGCTCATCCAAAAGACATGCACTAAAGATGGAGCACCTCATCCCTCCTGACACTGGGTGGATGCATCGCTGGGGACACTCATAAACCCGCGTCATGTTTAAGAGAAGCCACATAAACATACGTTAACATTTAAGCCATCCAAACAGGGTGGCCACTGTTCTGGGCTTTATTTTCCAAATAAATATGACAGAGTGAAACAAAAGATTGTCACGTCAGTAGGATTACCTATGCCTTCTTCCTCCGCAGGCTGATAAATCCTGTTAGCAATGAAGCAATGATGTTTTATTCGTTCTTGGAAAATAGTCATGGAATCGAGAGTGAGACTGTTAATCTTGACATTCATTTCATTGGATTAAGAAATGCCTGCACATCAGTCGAGCACACTCGTGGGTGTGGCTGGGTGCACCGTGGAGGGGTGCGTGGCCTCGGGCGCCATCAGCCGCTAAGCTTTCCTTCCACCCTTGCCCCCGTCCTGCTCCTGCCTGCCGTGACCTAAGCAGTTTGTACCGCCGCCTGCTGCCGTGATGTCCTGGCCTTGGAGCCGACTGGCCGTGGAGTGAACCCTCTGAAACCGTAGACCCACCATCCCGGAAGCTGGCGTGGGAGGGTGTGGTGTATCAGTGACAGAACCGCCGGCTCCTGGGGACAGTTCGTGGTTGCTGACCACTCTTGAGGTCCGCACTAAGCACAGTATAAACTGCTTTCCGTTAGCTCATCCTTGCAAATGCCTGATGAGACACCCGCTGATGTGTCCCGAAGAGGTTCCCTCCTTCAGTCGCCCCTGGTGTCCGGGTGGTAAGAGCTCGGTGGGCGCTGGAGTTCTGGTCTGTGGATGCCAGCCCCTTGGTGGTAGCCGATCGCTACCCTGAGCTTAGAACACGGCCCTCAGCCCTGCAGGGGGAGGCGGGAGTGGGCTGCCCCTGGGCATTCCGCGGAGGAGAAGCAGCTTGCGAAGGCGGGTGGGTGCAGGCGAAGAAAGAGCGCTGGGCAGGCTCTGGCGCCAGCGCACAGGGCCGCGTGTTTGTTATGATTTTGCCCAGGACAGTTCTTTATTGTCAGACAATTTTTATTTTTTAAAAAATCCACTTAAAAATTCTGAGGTTAGGTCCCTGGGAAAAGATGACAGTGAAACAAAGAGCCGGTGATGAGCAGGTCGGTAACTGGAGAGACCTTCCCCGGGGATTCTGAAGTCAGTGGAGAAAGGACTGCAGCTGAGCTGGAGAATCGGTAAGAATGTTTGAAGTGTGATCTACGCTTTCGGCTCCGGCAGACCTGAGAACATCCCTGTCCTCTGGGCTGTCCTGCAGGGGGTGCAGCCCCCTACCGGGGCCCAGCGGGGATTAGCTGGGGGGGACACCGGGCTTGGCAGGACGAGGCAGGGGCACAGCGGTACCCTCCTACTCAGTGGGCTTCACTTTTGCTAGTTGTATGTGTGAGAGCCAAAAATTCAAGCTTTCAAATAGAAAAAAAAACTCACTTTGCTCAGTGAAATATTCCAATTTAAGCATTTTCGGGAGCAGGAATGGGAGTAGACTCCTGGCCCCTCTGGTGGGGGTGTGTCTCCAGCTGCTCTGACCCCTGTAAGCACCTCTCCAGGCCCCCCGCAGGTGCCACTGCCATTCTGCGGGGTGTGAGGCCTGGGGTGGCTGTGAGCATTGTCCTGCCTGACGTTGGCATCACCCTCTAACCACAGAGAGCCGATCCCAGGCGGAAGGTGCCAATGCTGCCACTCGGAACCAGCTCTTTGTGAAGTGACCACAGGATGCAGGGAATGCATTTCTCACTCACCTAGAAGAAGTTGGCATCTTATTGTACCATTGAAATATCCTGATACTGCCCAGAATTGGTGGTGGGGGGGGGGGGAGTGTTTTTAAGGTAATTACAGAATCCCTTTGCATTCCAGTCAGATCTTTCTGCTTAGGGGAGGCCTGGGCTGCATGACTCAGTTTACAGAAATGGTGTCACCAGTGCAGGGAGGGGACCCTACGGGAGGAAGAGGGCCCATCCCAAGGGTGTTTCCTCTGTCCTTGGCCTACGTACTCCACCAAAACTAGAAATGAATCTCTTACACTCTCATGAAACCGTGGCTTACAGAGAGCCAGGCCTAAGGTTCCTGTTTGACATTTTCACGTTTAGACAAGATCGAGAATCAAAGAAATTAAATTCCCTCACAAAGTCGCCTCACTAGTGATGAGAAGATCCAAGATGTCAAACTGCATCTTTAAGTCAAATTTCAGTGAATTTCCAACTTGTTTTTAGAATGAAAATCTCACTTTATTTCCCCAACTGTACTCATGCTAGACACCAGTTAGTTGCCAAAAACCCTCAAAAACAACAACAAAAACTCATCTTAAAGCTGAATTAAGACGTCATGATGTAGTATTGACATGAAGCATTTTAAATTATCTAAAATGTGAAGAATTTGTTCTTGTCTTTGACGTCTTAGAAAAAGCTTAGTTCGTTTCTTTCTGGATCTTTTTGCAGCATAAACTGCAGCACATGTAAGTAACACTCAGTGCATTCTAGTCCCAGGGTTTCCTGGACATTGGCTGTGCAGCGCGGGTTATACGTCCCCCGAGATCTTCTGCTTTTGTTCATTTCTGTTCCACTTTGATCACTGTCACTTGAGGACTTTTTGACGTGTCTGGGATCCGCTTTCTTTTTTGTTCTCCACTTCCCGTCCCCTGGGAATTAAAAAATCATCAGTGAGATGTCGGTGCTCTTCTGATAGGTGACAGAATAAACAATGCTGGACGTGGTCCAGGCCCACAGGACATTTAACTCCGCCTCCTGCAGCAGATGGCCGGTGTGGCACCGGCTTTGCACCAGGGTCCTGGCGGGAGCCACTTCCTGCATGGCTGGTTTTCTACAGCGGGGCGCGCTGTGGTTGGGAGTCACTTCCAAAAGCGGGTGTTGTGACAGTGACGGTCTGTACCCGGGCAGAGGACGGCAGGACGGAGACATGTCCGTTGCCCTGGAAGCAGACCGGGTCGCTGAGGGTCCCTGCTCCCCACTGGCCTCACTCACTGTACGTAGCAATAAATTGGACAGCCGTGTGTCTGTAAAGTCACACGCCCTCTGCATGCCTCACCATGGCCCGCGGGGTCAGGCTTTGGCCTGGATGGAAGGATGGTCTGTTCTCAGGGCCTTGGCAGCTGGCAGTGACCTTCAGAAGAGAGGAGCTGAGAGGCTCCGTTGGCGCAGAGTCGATGAGGCGGAGCGCCAGGCGGCAGCTCGCAGATGGACCCGGGCGGGAGGGGACACGCTGGGGCGTTTGTGCGCTGGGTGAAGCCTGGGAGAGGGGAGTTCAGGTGAGAGGAAGGCTGGTGTTAGTTCCACGCGACATCGGGACTGTGGACTGTGTGCTGTTGAAACGACGCCGGGGAAGAGAGCTCGGGCCTGGTCATGTGACAGGGTGCGGACGCATGAGTGCTCAGCTCAGACACGGAGTGGGAGAGTTGGTGTCGGACTGGGAACACGTGGGGTTAGTTGCCATTCGCCATCACGTGGTCCTCTGTGTAGGACACCAGTCAGTGGGCCGTGGACTTGGGGACCATGAACGTTTGCTGTGAAAACTGTATCCTAAATTTGCTTCTAGTTGAGCTCCGTGAGCTATTGGCATTTTAAAATACTGTATGAAAATTATTGAATGTCACAAGATTTGGGGGAATTGGTTGAGAAAATGGCCCATAAAAACCTGTGCCTAGGACGTAGGCCAGGGTAAGCAGAAGGCCGGATCTAGCTTTCTTATTTTTGTGAGGAATCCATGGGGTGCAGGAGATCTGAGGAGAGAGACAGGCCCCGCTCTAGTGTCAAGCATGGTGGGCTTCTGAGCAGCACCAAAGGCGTTACCGTGCCATCCCAGCCACGCGTGGTGTTCGCATATTCTTCACACAGGTGTTTATTTGCACAAATAAAAATGCTCTGACCCCCACAATTGCTCTGTTGTTTTTATGTTGCTGGAGCCACGCCCCTTGGCTCTCAGAGTTACGTTTAAATATGGTGTTGAAATTGCACTGAAGCTGGGGACGGTGGGGGCTGGAGATGGCGGGGCACCGTCAAATTAGGGTGGTTTTTGTTTTAGTCTAGCTTGAAACAGGTCACATGCGGAGAAGGCCTTGGGAGCCTCGGGCCCTTCCCCTGCCCAGTCCCCTTGTCGCTGACCTACATAATATCTGTGTCATGTCCTTAATCTAGAACTCCCCAGTGCTCAGCATGCATAAAGAATGAATTTTGGGCTTTCGTATGCACCTGCTGTTTATCTGTAAGTAACACACATGAGAACTTAGGGCAGACGAGATGGTCATGGAGTTACTCTAGCCCATCTTCAATTGGGGGTTTGATGAAAACCCAGGTCCTTCTCCAGCGCTAAAGAAGAGCCTACGTGCACAGACACACACACACACACGCACACACACACACACACACACACACACACACACACACACACCGTTGCTTTTAATTTTTGAGTATTTGCGAACTTTAAGAATTGCCAGAGATTTCTCAGACCCAAAAAAAGCAAATGAAAAAGACATTTTTGTTTTTCAGCAAATGACTCAAGGCATATATTCATCTGGGAGGCCTGTGCTTGGCTTCCACCCTTGGGGGTGGCTGCAGGCCGGACCGCAGGCAGCCGGGTCATCCGCTGCAGCTGGAATTCCCCCGTCTCACATCTCAGCGAGGGCACGGTTGCTCCCTGCTTCTGAGGATCTGGGGGGAGGCTGGAAAGGTGGGAGGTGTGGACCAGCCGCGTCTGCACCCTCCAGGACCGTGTTAGGAGTTCTGAGGATACCTCTCATACTTCCTAGCGAGAACTTTGGGTGGGATCCACACACTTAGAAGACTTCCAGGGGATTCTGACGCAGGAACCTCCCATGTGCACACATACGTGCATACGTACAGACACATTTTGGGGACTTTTGGGACATCTTTGTCATCCAGTTTAACAACCGCTTGAGCCAAGGTGTCGAGCATTTTTCTGTCTCCCTGGTAGGTGTCCCCGTGTGCCTCTGCTAGGTGCCTTAGTTACTTTCTCGTTGCTGTGACTCAATACCTGACACCCACAGCTTAGGGGGGAAGGATTTGTTGTAACTTGCAGTTTCAGCGGATCACAGTCCGTTCACAGGTGGGTGGCTGGAAGATGCTGGAAGCGCATGGCAGGGCTGGAGAAGGGGCAGGGCCCGAGCCAGAGCTCCAGCGGCAGAGATGCTCACAGCGCGGTGGTGCCAGGAGAGACTGGGAAGAAGGGTGGAACCAGCACGTGTCCTTCCACGCCAAGCCCAGGCCTCTGCCCCTTCCAGCCGGGCCCCACCTCCCAACCCTACACAGTGTCCGTAGGAACATGAGGCTTTTGGGGGACACTCCGGATCCAAACCCCCACACAAGTCACCCCAGCTTGCTGTCCAGGGTGCTGAATCTCCTACTGTCCCCACCGCTCGTGCTGGCGTGTTCTAGAACTTGGCGAGCACGCGGCCGCAACAGTCCGTCTTCACTGGGCACCACTCCTCTTCCACTGTGCCCGAGGCAGGGCGTCCTGGGTCCCCTCTTTGTGTTGTAAGAAATGACCCATTGGGTCCGGTTGTGAGGCATTTGGGCGGGTCACACTAGGGCCATTCTGAATAACCTCGCTGGGAGCGCTCTTTCACTTCCTGCAGATACTTCTTGTTAGCTAAGCCTGTTGCCATGTTGCCACACTGTATGGACGTGGGAGGGAATCCCAGCAGGCCCACCACGTCGACACCACCATCGGGCATTGCCAGAGCTCTCTGTGTCCGTTGTCTTTAAATAGCCCCTCTGTAACAGCAGCGCCCGGCAGTTTCCTTTCTTTCCTGTCTGTTGACCAAGTGTCTGTCGTGATGACACAGTGTCTGATCAGTTCTTTAGGTCATGTTCAGCTGGGTCAGTTTCCTCGGTATCCTTCCCCTTTCAAATTTATTTTATTCTCAGCATCTGGATGCAGGTCTTTCCTCACGCTGTGTGTTGTAAATCTTCATTACTTGTTTTGTGTTTTGTTTTTCTTGATAACTATTTCTTCAGAATCAGAAGATACAACTTCAGTGGAGTCTAATTTATCAGGTTCCTTTTTTAACTTTATTATACCTGATCTAAGAAATCATTGTCCACATCAAGGCTCTTTTCCTGTGTGTTTCCTGAAGATAAGCTATAGGTTCAGCTTACACATTCATAAGCGTAAATATTTCTGCTTAGGCCTAACTGCATTTGTATATGGTGTAGAAGATCCACACCAAGCGTTCTTTAGTTTGATTATCTAGTTATTCTTGAATATTTGTTGAAACTTCAGAGCAGCATTTGTTTTCATTTTTGTGAAAAAAAAATTTGCCCTTGTCTTTTTCTGAAGTTCACTGTTTTTTATTTCTTAAATTTGGGGCAGAAGACCTATTAGTTATTAGTTTGCAAATATTCACAAGGCGTGGGACTATTCCTGGAGAATTTAGTGCTTCTGTAAATTTCAGTTTGTTCCAAATATGGGGTAGAGAAGGGAAAACGAAACCACACGTGGGCGTCCCTCTGCCCCATTGGTAGATGGGAAGATGGATCTGCCACTTGTACTTAGCATGTTGTGGTAACGTCACACATTTTGCTGCTAATAAAATTACTAAAGTAATGAAATACTTACCAAACTAACTGTTGGTTTATTTGAGGTCATAGAAAATATTTTAGTCAAGGTAGCCTTTCCGGTGGCAGCAATTTTTTAGAATAGTTTATTTGAATGTTACAGTAGAAACACAAGTTTATCTGCCAAAATTGGGATCGTATAGAAAAACAGAATAAATGTTGTCTGTTCTTAACAGACAATCATCAAGACCGAGCCAGAGCCCCGGCACTTTTCTCCCTGTTGCAGCTTTCTCAGGAGTTGACCGTAGTGATATTGTTACCAATGTTGTTTTGTTCTTGAGTTTTGTCATTGTGTGCAGGACTGTGATTTAATAGTCTAGTATGTGTAACGTTGCATTCTTATCTGACAGCTTTAAGTGACAGTGTTTCATTCAGTGAATGAAACTGATAACTTTTTAAATGTCTTTGCTCTTCATCTTGGACATTTAATCTTGCTAACTTTGGCTGTATCAGCACAGTTAGCCTATGGGGACTTTCACCATCTGCAGGTAACCCGGAAGTTTGTCAAACTGTTTTTCCAGGGGGTTTTGAAGACCTTGGTGAGTTATGTATATGCAAATAGCTGTGATTTCCTTTAAACTCTCCTGCCATTGAAAATTGTGGGAAAGTATAATCCTATCAGTAATTAAACATATATCCAAACGTGTTTTGCTGTGCACCAGGTCCTGTCTACATGCAGAGTAGTTGAAAACAATAGATTTTGTGAGCGTCAATGAGGGATAAAAGACATTGGTGAGTCAATAAAATTATTTGAACCTGAGGCATGTATTAAATTGCTTTCTGTTCTCAGAGCTTATGGTGCCATTTTAGTGGGCCATCTTTACCCCAAGCCCTTATATAACTTAGATGTTTAATTATCTCAGTTCTTTTCTTCCTTAAAAAATATCTAGAGGCCCCAGTTTTTTCCTACAAGGCTCCTGTCTTTGGCCACTGGCACATAGCATGGCCAGCCTCCCGCCCCCGTGTCACACACCCTGAGACTCCTTGGGCAGCTGGCCGCCTTCAGGGGACTGCACAGCTCAGGCATCAGGACTTTGATACAGAGTTCAAGCCGAGTTCTCTCTGCAGACTGACTTTTTTCCTGACAGTCCGTGGTGGGCACTGTCCCCTATGTCTGCTGTCACGATGAGAGATCCCACCAAGTCCCGCGTGGACTCCTAAGCTCTGTCCTCTGCCTCTGGTCCCTCAGACCTCCACAGAAGACGTACTCAAGATGCTCAGGACTACAAGTGTGCCTCCCTACTTTTCATCCATTGACTTTCATATTTATGAGACACAAATTGGAAGACCTTGGCAGGTGCTCTTTAATGCAAACTTAATTCTCTGCTATTTAAAGCATTCAACAATTTTGGCCTAAAGACAAATGTACTATATTTTTGCAGCATTTTATGCCTCATGTTAAAAATATGAAAGTGTTTAACATGAAGGGATATTTAATATTTTTAAACCTAAGGTTACTACTCAATTCATTGTACTGAGTAATAATATTTTAGGAATATATTGATTGATCTGATCGACAAGTCACTTTGATAATAACAGTTGTTCATCTGTCATCAGCTGATTAATTCTGTGCCCAGATGTGTTCTTGGCAACTCTGTTTTACAAGTGTCTTAGAATTTTCACTCATTTGAAGCATATCACCCTTATAGAAATTTCGTTCCCTCCGCTGTGCGCATACATGTGTCCTGAGAGTCTTCTTTTTGTGGTACTAAGGATCGAACCCAGGACATACTCATTAAGCTACATCCCCAGTTCTTTTTAAATTTTAAAATTTTGAGACAGGGTCTTGCCAAGTTCCTAAGTTGCCCAGGTGGGCTTGGTCTTGTGATCCTCCTGCCTCAGCCTCCCAGGGTGCGCTGTTACAGGCATGTGCTGCCCTGTCCATCAAAAGATTCCTGGTAGTGTGGTCAGTGAAGCCACCTTCACCAGGATTCATTGGGTTATTCATAACGTCCACTTCCCTGGCCCTGTGCTTTGAAACCGAACCCCCCTCGCACCCGGACTCCATGTCCGTGCTGTTTGTGCGGCCGGGAGAGCAGGGAGCCGCTGTGGCTGAGGGTCCTCTGCCGGCCCTGGCTCTCCTGGTGCCTCCTCACTGCCCGCCTGCCTCCTTGTGGTACGGCCGGTGTCCGCAACCAGTGAGCAGGCATCTCGGGGGGACATCCCAAGGTTGATCAGCACCCAGGGCTCTGTCAGAAAGTCGCCTCCCCAGCCCGACGCCCACCCTCTTCCTGCCTGGGCTCCGCTGCCTCCTGCAGTCAGGGGCTGGGTGTCCATGGTGGCACGGGCCAGTCATCCCAGCACACTGGGAAGCTGAGGCAGGAGGATCACAAGTTTGAACTCAACTTGACCAACTTAAGGAGACCTTGTCTCAAAATCAAAAATAAAAATGGGCCGGGGATGTAGTTTATTGTGAAGGCCCTGAGCCCAGTACCCACCCCCCATGCCCAGACCCCAAAACACACACGAAAAAAAAAAAAGAAAGAAAGGAAAGGTGAGGCTGCCTTCCGAGTCAGAACAGCTCCATTTTCGGCGCCAGTCCGGGCCGCCAGCCACGCCAGGTGTTTCTTCTCAGCACGCAGGTCATCAGTGGCAAGAGGATGACTTTTAAGAGATTTGTGATCTAAGGAGAATTTTTTAAAATTCAGTTTTCTCTTAATATATTCTTGTACTTTTTAGCATATAAATTTCCAACTTAAAATTTTAAGAGGCATTTACTCTAATCAGTGTTAAATATTTTCATTGAAATAAGCACTATTTTAGTAATTCCTTACTTCCTCCTTGTGAGCAATGTCAGTGTATAAATTTTCCCCTAATTAAGGTGCAGTTATCTACTTTCTAAAGCAATGCATTTCTAAGCTTTCATTATATGACTCATTAAATTTTTTCATTATATCAATCTTATTTCAAATTGAGTAATTATTATGTTATGAATTTGAGTAATATATGTACCAGAATCATCAAAGCCCCGAATAATTTCAATCAAAAAACAATGTGAAGGGAGTAAATAGGAATATCTGTCAGGAAAATTTTGAATTCATCCCACACTAATGTTAATTAAAATGGTAGTATCCCAAATTTCCTTGGATAGGTTGCCACAAATATTTTATTGTCTGTTAAAAAGAAAGCCATCAGGTCTCAGGAGTAGATGCCAATTCATCTGCCTCTTACATTTAAATGCAAATTTTTTCCACTCCTTACCTTTACAAAGAGATAAGGCAAAGCAGACATTGCGTATGTTTATGGGTTCTTTTACATAGACTTTAATAGCAAACTTACTTTTATCCCTAGGCTCTAAAAATTTATTCCAGAGCAGAATCAAGGAGTCTAATTTCTATCCTAGTCTCTATATTAAATTTTAGTATGACAATAAAATTCTTAGTTCTTATTTTAAAAAGAAACAATAGTGAGTGGTGTTTTTATTACAGTTCTTAGAAATACCTGTGTCATTTTTTAATAGTTTACTATGTAGGCAAAATATTGGCAGTTGTGATATGTGTATGTGTGTGCATGTGTGTGTGTGTGTGTGTGTGTGTCCATGTATACACATACTTCAAATGCAGCATCCTGTATTTTTCTCATAAGGAAAATTAGTATTTTTGCTATTATGCAATCACTGGTTTAGTAAGTAATGACCAGCGGAATTAAAGCTCAAGAAGTGTGATTGATTATTTTGTCTCAGTGCCTGCAAATCTTACTTTGGACCCTGTATACCAGCAGTGAGGGAAGATTGTTGACTTTGTACATAACCATGACCCAGACGTCTTTGCAGAGCAGAAAGGAATAAGACGCCCAGGCTGCTCTTGCTGCTGTGGTAAATGCACATCATTCGCCCAGGAGCCTCCACCAGTTGCTCCGGTGGCCAGAACCAATACTAAAGAGATGTTGGGATAGGCCCAAAGAAGCAGTCTTCCTTCTGGACATGAGCTCCTTAAGTCAGGCGCAAGTATTTCGCACTCAGGGATACCGTTAGTGGTTGTGATGTCTAATCAAATCAGAAATAAATTAGCTTTACTATCCTTCGGACTCAATTTATGAAACTCACTGGATTCCTGTATCATAAAGTGCCTAAATACTCTTTGATTTCAGTTGAATACTCAAATAGTGCCCATCAAGTGTATCTTTCCACAGGGCTTTACTTGTATCTGGTAGAACAAATACCTCGTACCTCCTCTCACCTCTCTACCTGCGTCCCTCTCTCGGTATGCCCCCCCCCTCCAGCTTGGGAAATGGTGACATTTTAGTCTATAATCACATTAATGGATAACAGCGAGAATACAAAAAAAAAAAAAACCTTTGTCAAAATGTGGTCCATGAGCTCCTGAAATTTTGTAGTCACTGTTAGGGGAAATCTCAATAATATGACATTGTTTTTTGTCCTTTGCACTATGGTGACATTTGCTTTGCCCAGTTGAGTGGCAGCAGACTCAACTGCCACGTGCTCAGGTCAGTGAAGGAGTTGGGGGTGGAGGAGGGGACATCTCTGTGTGGGTATGTGCTTAGCACAGCAGGAAACCTTACCGATTTTGTTAGACTGAGCCTTTGAGCGTGGTCTTTTCAGTATAGTATGTGATGGCATGGGAAGTACACGAAACTACCACTACATGCTAGAATACAAAAGTAGTGTGACGAGGAGCTCACGTGGATTATTGAGCTGCTAGCTAAACTAGCCGCTTCTTCATGGGCCCCGATGTTTACTTGAAAAAATGGCTATCAGACTGACCAGTGTTACTCATATGTGGGTATTTTTTAGACACTTCTCAAAAATAAACACACCAAATCTGTCGCTTCAAGAAAAGCAACTAGCAATATTGATTACCAATGACAAAATTTCAAATAAAAGCACTGGATAAATTATATATATATAATTTTTATATATACAATTATATATATATATATATATATATATATATATATATATATATATATATATGCCACTGTTAATATAACAGCTTTCTGCTTTCCAATACATAAAGACTCTTCCGTGAGACAATTAGTTACATTATCTAAGCTTTGCTTCATGAAATGTGTCAATGTTTGGGAGGTCATCTGGACTCAGTGCTGCATTTTCCAGGGGCAACAATATGATGTTACAGTCTGTGCCCAGTAGTAGATTCATTCAAAATAGAACTAGTGGGTTTTAATAGAGTACATTGGCATGGTTGCAGAGTCCATGTTGCGACTAACCTTTATGAAACTTACTTGTCAAGTTTTGGTATAGTATTTTTAAAAAGCAGACCCATAATTATCGGAAGGTCACTGTGTTACCCTTTCCTTGCCCACCTGCATATCTGTGAATCCTGATTTTATTATATATTGTTGCAGATTGAACATTGACACATTTATGAACATCCAACTGTCTTGTGTAAAGCAAGACATTAAAGACACTTGGAAAAATATAAGGCAGTATATCTCTATGTATAACTTTTGTTTCAGAACACAATTCTTTTGATGACAATATTATTTAGGTTACCATTGGTTCATTATTTCTATTTCTAGAAATTTCAGTTTAAATTTTAGTATGATGAGGGCCCAGTTTGATATATGCATATAAGAGAAAGAATGCACACACACAAAGACTTATGCACACATTATACATATGTACATAAGCAAACACTTGTCAAACCAAAACGTTTGAGAACTGTCGATACGAATGATGAGTGTAAAAGGAACTATTCGAATTTAAAAGCTTCTCTGGCCACTAGAGGGAGCTTTTATTTTACACAAATGTATAGAGGCATTAAGAAGTGATGTGGAAAACGAACGTAAAGAGTACTGAGAGTGGTACGTACTGTACGTGGTGCAGAACCTTGTGGGAAGCCTGCTGCTTTGTCTTTGGCTGGAGCCCTGTGGACAAGTGGGAGGATCCACAGCCGTGATTTTTGCCTATGAATAGGATGATTCAGAAAATTAGGTTTGCATTAAAGTAGATGTTCAAGAAAACATCACAGTTCTGAATATATGATGCCGGGTGGTGAGAAGCCATTGCTTCCTGTAACTACCTTCTCATAAACAGCAGAAGTTGGTGTGGCTCTTGCTCATAAGTGACCACTGAGTATGGCTGGTGGAGCGAGGTCAGTCGGACATGTCCCTGCATCGTGCCCTGCTGGGAGCCATTGCGGTCAGCTGCAGGGGGAGGACTGTGCGCATGGGGTGATGCCCCCCACTGCGTCTTCGCTCAGGCCCAGGTAGAAGCATGTCACCCCACGGCCAGTTGTTCCAGTGGTTTAGGAGCCCTTCTTCCCTGACGCCTGTTTTTATAATAGGACCCATCTTTCTTTGTTTACATGAAGTCTTGATGTGGGAAACCGCATCGCAATTCTTAAAAGAAGGGCACAGGCTTGGTGGTTAAGGCTGTGGGATTACTTCTGTGGACATTTTAGACATAATTGCATGCGTTTGTGTATGCATAGCTATTTCATAACTAAATCTCAAACAGCCAGCCAGCAATGGGGTAAAACCCAAGCTAAGCCCACCTATATTCATGGCAGCTGTGTTCTAAATCCTGAGGGTGCTGGTCTCCTGGTGACACAGGTTGCGCCCTGGTAAGGACCAGGGGAGAAAGCCATCTCCTTAAGCACTGTCCCTCAACAGAGGCTCTTCTGGTATGGTCTTAGATCTGTGTTACTTAACTGCTTGACGTGAAAAGAAACATTAAAGTCAGCTGTAAGTAATAGTCAGCCTAGAAAATATGTAAATATGTTAAGTTTTCCATTTTGAAGTTTTGGGGACCTCCTGAAACCCTCAAAGATTTTAGGTTAAGAATCTGGAACTTAATTCAAAACCAATGAAGATAGAAGGTGGTAGATTTGGACAGAGGAGGGAAAAGTAGGAAAGGAGTATCTTCTTTTTTGGAAACACTAGAAACATCTTTAGGAATCCTGAAATACTCTTAGTAAAGCCTGTAACAATCCATTCCTATAAAATATTTATGCAGTCTGGAGCTGAAAGCTTTGGCGGAATTGAGGCCAGACTTGGTGAAACTTGGTAATTCCCCAGTGCAGAAAGCCCATTCGACCTGCCAGATGCTTTTCCAAGAGTATAAGATAGTGATAAATTTAGAAAAGCAGCGTTGACTCAGTCTTGATTTAAACAGATTTAAACTTTGTTCGAATGATTTAGAGTGTTCAGTTTCCCGAGCTAAGTAGGCCTCAGGAATTCATCGGGGATAACCATCCTGTGTGAGTCACGTGAAACAGAGGGCATTTCAAATGCAGGCGAGCCTTCCTTTGCTAGGTTGTGTATCCGACTTCAGCAGCATTTTTCACCCTCACCCAGGAAAGGATGGGAGCGGTGTATTTAAACTGTGACTCCCGAAGGCGTCAGATGACGCGGGTGGGAGTGGAGGCCCGGGGGGTTGCCCCAGGATCCCACAGGAAGGAGGATGCAGAGGAGAGAGGAAGGAAGATTTTTTGTCGCCTTTGCTCACGGAATCTCGGCAAGGGTCAAGCGTGGAAGCTGGAGGAAGGCCTGTTTTCTTTCAGGATGATATTGGGCCCATGCACCCGCTCTCAGGAATTGTCATTGCTCGTCTTGTCTCGCAGATGTTTTAATTTGTTTTAACGTCACATCTACACGTCTGGATTACCGTCCCTGGTTCTGCCTCCGTGGTGTGTGTTGGATAGTCTGATCTTGCCCGTGTGCTTGGTTATAGGCATGGTGAAGGAGTAGAACCATGTGAACTCTGCCATCAGTGAACTCCAGCGTGACCTTCTCCGGGTGTTTCCGGGGGCTGCCACATCCCATCCGCCACACAGAGATGCTTTCCTGTGGCTCCCAGCAGGCCTAGTGTCCCGCGGCCTTGAGTTGACTTTCTGAGGATTGCAGTGATTGAAATGAGTAACTTTCTTATGACTTTTCTGAGCCTAAAAATGTACCTCAGAGTGTACGGGGCCACCACAGATGCACGCACCTCCTGTGACCTACGGGAGCTGGGAGGCTGCCACTTCTCGCAAGAATAACTCAGGACTGTGCAGAGTAACTTCAGATATGTGCAAACCTTGGAGAGAACAGGAGCAGACAGGGTGGCTTGCAGTTAGGCGTGCTGGCAAGAGCCCGCAGAGACCTCGTGGTCATGTGCTCGTGCCCGAAACTAGCCCTCCGTAGTTCCCGAGGCTGCTTCTTCCTCGGAGACTCTGCCAAGTCCGTGGCTGACCTTGCACCCTTCTGAATCTGGCAGGCCCTGGGGAGCAGGGTGTGCGGAGCGGCGTCCAGGAGGAAGCCTGTGTCATGGTCTGGGAGACCTGGTACCCCGCGATAGCGGGGGGCTCGGTCATATGCCCGGCTGCTTGGGGGGAGGCGTGACACGGGCAGCACCAGTGCCCTGGAACAGAGGCGCAGACGCGAATTCCATCCCCCGTGGAGACACAAAGGCCCAGAGGGAAATGGTCGTGGCTGGAGAAGCACGCAGGCTGGGCCACAGCACTGAGGGAGTCGGGGGCTGGTGTGAGCCGCTGGGCTGCCAACGCCTGCTGGGTGCCCCGGTCACCGGGCAGCACGGCTCACACGGACCTTGCTGGGTACTGGGAAGGGGCTGTGTGCCTGGGCAGCGCTGATCCTGGTCGGCTGCGCGGTAGGGCTGGGACGCCCCAGTGGGCTGCGTGGCAAGGTTGGGAGTCCGTCTGCACCCCGGTGGGCCGAGCGGCAAGGCCGGGAGTCAGCAAACGGGTGAGAACGTGAAGGCGTCTTTCCCTGGTGCAGCGCACCGCTCTGGGGGACGCTAGCGTAGCCCGTGAGTGACTTTCCAAAGTACACTAACTTTTTGTGAAAAAAATAACAAAATGTCAAGGTGTTTTGTAGCACACACACATACATAATACTGAAAATGAACTTATCAACGTGGGTTAGTATTTTTTAGAATTGGCCTTTGAAGATTATCATTTTAAATAGCTTTACTGAGATGTAACTCTCACAGTGAAACTTACCCATGTAGAATGCAGTTTAATGTTTGCAGTATGTTCACATAATTCTTCAATCAACACCAAAATCTACTGAAGATGGTGTTAACCTCCTGCCCCTAAAAAGCCCCATGCCAGTTAGAGGCATGGTCCAGCTGTCTGCTCCCAGCCCCACCAGCCCCTGGCATGTGCTTGGCAACTTTCAGTTTCGGCACATTTGCCTATGGGCATGTTGTACAAATGGAAGCATGTAATATGTGGTACTTTGTGCTTGGCGTCTTTCACACAGCATCATATCTCACATTTCATGCATGTTGTGGCATGTATCTAGAGAAATTCACTCCTTTTCCCTAACAGATAATGTTCCATTACGTGTTGTGGCACCCTTATTTGTCCGTTCACCAGCTGGCTAGTATTTGGGGTTCCAGCTTCCAGTGTCATGGGCAACGCTGCTGGGAATGTTGCTGTACAAGTTTGTATGTCAACGTGGGCTTTCTTTTTCTTTTCGTTTGAGACAGGGTCTCGCCTCACTCTGTAGCCCAGGCTGGTCCTGAACTCACGACGGAGCACAGGAGAGATCCTCCATCTCATCCTGTGAGTTCAGCCTGCATGCCGAGGGCCTGGTGCCAGGTGTGGGGCGGGCCTGGGAAAGCACCTAGTTTTCTCACTGCTCAGGGCAGGCTCGTTAGATTCTAGAAACGTAATTACGGTGGGAGCAAAAGCCCCATGTGTGGAATCTCCCTGTGGAGTCATACTGACAGTGTACACGTGTGAAGCTACAAAAAACACCACTTATCACCGCAGTATTTCATGACTTTGGAGGAAAGGGGGTTAGGACACCTAACTCGATGCCATCCTTTGGGCGCCCTGGCCTTACATAGCAGTTGTTATTAAAGAAGTTTACCGCTTCCGCTTTTCGTGAGAGGTGCAGTACTCATGTTACCCATCCTGCACAGGGTGCTAAGTCAGAACCGAGACGGGCCTAGACGGGAGATGTTTAACGTGGACTTCAAAGCTTGTAGAAGAATCCAAACTTCACTTAATATCTCCGAGTTCATTCTGTGCACGGGTTAGGAGATGATGGCAGAGCGTGAGATCTTCAGCGTTCCTGAGGGCGGAACTTAACAGGTACTGATGGCTTTTGCTGAAACTAGTGCAAAGCCATGTGTGGTTGGCCAAGGCCGCCCTCACCTGTAGATCCGTAGGAAACCAACATCTTGAATTCATTTCACTGTGATTTTTCCAGGAAGCATAAAATAAGGTTCTTATTGCTGGACAGGTCCATATCAAAATAGTAACAATGAGGAAGATGATTAGTAGGGTTTCTTTAAGTTTTTTGTATCTTTAAATTTTAAAACAAATATCCAGACTAGCTGAACACGGTGACATATGCCTGTAGTCCCAGCTATTATCCTTAGGAGGCAAGTTCAAGGCCAACCTGGGACACTTAGCAAGACCTTGCCTCGAAGTAAAAAAATTAAATAGAATAAAATTATATTTTAAAAAAAGAACTAGGAATGTAGCTCAGTGACAGAGGACATGCCTAGCATGAGCAAAGCCCTGTGTTCACCCTGGAGGACCACAAGGTAGGTAGACAGACACACAGACAGACAGGTGACGGATGGGCGGATGGATGAACAGACGGACAGGCAGACACCAGACTGACTTGTTCTTGCAGAACACACAGCATCTCCATGCTTCTTAGGTTCTCGGCGTGCACTGCTCTGATTTGGAAGCAGTTTGCCACATCTTTCCTTTCCCCAAGGAACAACTTATAAATAGCGCTGAACAGTATCCAGTGTGCGTTATTTTGTTAACCGGTGACTGGATTGCCTTCAGAAGTTATATTTTTAGTGTGAAATCTACGAGTGATATTCTGATGCCTCCCGTGAATAGATTGAAACATACAGGAGTCGTTGGAAAGCTCACTGAGCAGCTGGGTGTGTCCACTCAACTCTCAGTAGTCGGGCCTGCCACGTGCCAGGCGCTGGTCCAGGAGGGGTGGGCTGGCGTCTTCCCTGGCCAGCACTCAGGCATTCAGGATGCACTGCTCACGAGCCAGCCTGTGTCCTTGGGGACTGTGGGGTCTCTGCACCTGTGGGAGGCAGAGACAGCTACGTAGGAGCTGGTTAATTCACAAGAAAGCCCCAGGTCCTGGCACAGGCATGGCACGGGGTTCCCCATCCCTGTGGAGCAGAGTTACTTCTGCCCACTTGCTGGGGCACAGGCTCCATCTGATGCCCAGTGATGTTTGGCACAAGGGACAGCAGGTGAGAGAGTCCAGCAGCACCGAGTGGAGAGTGCTGGTGCCGCCTCCACCTCCCAAGTCCTGTAGTGATCGTCCAGGCAGCGGTCACTGTCCCAGCCTTGCACGCTCCGGGGCTGGGCCGTGAATCTTTCCGCCTGTCCGTCTGTCTCTTCTGTCTTCCCCGTGGCTTCTGAGAGCTCGTGTTCCAGGAGACAGGAAGGAGAAGCCACGAGCCCTTCATGCTGTATGCCCTTCTTATTACAGAAATCCAAGATGGCAGCACAAGTTTCAGGTGTCGTCTCACCTGTTGGTGTCTGCCGGCTGCCAGGCCACCGTACGAGTGACGTTGTTCGCACCCGGTCAGTTTCAACTGTAATAAAATACAAAGGAATGGTAGGACTTTCAGCCTCTGAAACAAATACACCGCACCATTGGGTTGATTCTCCGATTCCCACCGTGCAGAAGCACACCATGTCGGACTCCTGTCACCCCGCACTTTGCTCCGGCCTTTCTCCTTAAGGGCACATTCACAATGCACTTAGAATAAATGGCTGTCTACTACTGAGGGATTTTCTAGTCAAAGAAAGGGGTCGCTTTCCCCAATTTTGCTTCCCTGTTGACCTCACGGCTGCTCTGCCATGCTTGCTAAGTTCCTATACGTAATTCTAAGGGATTGGCTGAAAGGTGTATGTGTATGGACTGTGGGTATTATGTGCTTCCGGGGATAGCTGTCGTGCTGCTTGACTTGAGCTACAGAGTTGAACAGAACTTGTTTTTTTCCCCATTTGTGGAATGTACACATGTGTGATCATACCATTGTCACAGGCTCCTAGTTCTGGGGGGAATAACATTTCAAGGACTGTTCCTGCTGAGCCTTTTAGGTGGGTGTCACAGGACACTGAGCAAAGGGACATTGTCATCTCAGTCCAGGGTAGCACCCAGTCAGGTACTTTGTGGGGGGACAATAGCCATAACGGGATATTTTTGGAAATGAGGTATGGAGTGATTAGACCATTGGTCATTCCTGCCGTGGTGACTTTGGATTGCCTACAGAGACGGGTGTTTGCTTCATTTGAATCTGTGTTGGAGACACAAGGGCTCTTTCTTCCGGCACAGCCACGACATGTATTGTCCATCAGAGTGTGGGCTTGTTTTCCAAGCTCAGTGGTAGGACATTTTTACCGAAGCAAGAAGAGATTCACAACAAGTTACGTGGGGTTTTAGAAGGTTCTCGAGCAGTCTAGGAGTTGTAAGCCTGCTGCGTTACACCCACGGAGGAAGGCCTTGTGGGATGGGACCCTGAGCAAGTTACAGAACATCTCTGGACCTGATTTGCTTTTGTTCACAGTGGATATGCTAAGGTGGCTTGTTGGTGAACGTGGAGGAGCAGAGCCTGGTGCAGAGGTGGTGCTCACTGTTGTTGGAATCAGACTATCCTTCTAGTGTGTAAGCCTGACAGTGCTTGTATCTGGGCAGACCTGAATATTCACTACCGTCTTCTTTTTAGTTACCTGTATCTTCTAAATGGTCTGAGATACACATGAATAAAGGTTACAAATATTATTTAAGTGGGCTGGAAAAGTCCAACCCTCTAACGGATCCTGACATCCTCAGTCACAGAGAAATCCCCCTTTTTTACCTACAGGATTTTTTCTTTCATTTTTATTTTCCTTCTTGTTACATGAATGGTGGGATGTTGGTAAGTCTCAGCAGTTCCACAAAAGTAAAGTCAGCAGACACAAATAAGGATGATTAGTCTTTCTCAAAACATTATTTATGATACGCATTACAAGGAACTTAACATTTGTTGAAATTTTTGCATCCTTTCTAAAGTCAGTTATCTACTGTTTTTCTGGCTCAAAATGAATCACAAAAAATGTAGAAAGCAGAAAGTACATTGAGTGAAAAAGAGTAGAAAATCGCTCTTTGTTAATTTGAGGTTAGTACATGAAAAAGAAGAATGAAATCGGACAATTACGCGTGTGATTGGGAGGAAAACCAGGCTTTTTCCTGGTGGAACCAAACCTGCCTGTTTTGGTCAGCAAGTTGATCAGTGTGACGTCGTGTGGCTAAGAACTATTCAGATCTGTGTCAGTCGTATGTTAATGACAGCATGGAACACGAGCTCTGCCTGTGTAACAGGCCGGAAGGGCTTGGCCCCTCGTCGTGGACCAGGGCTCAGGGCTGCGGAGCAGCTCCTGGAGGTCGGTCGTTGTGTTTGGACTGGAACTTGCTGCGTGTTGATGGGGAACCAACCCCTGCCTACCCGCCCCCCCAAGCTCCACAGCCAGCCTTCCGCACTTCCATTCCTGGGATGCGACTGTTTCATACAATCCGTTAACGAAATCGTGCACCGTCCGTCTCCCTGTGAGTGACGTGTTTACCTAGCATGATGCCCTCGGTGTCTTTTTATGTGGTCACATGCTGCAGATGGAATAGAATATCCGCCATGAGTGAGTGTGCGTGTGTGTTTGTGGGAGTGTGTGTGTGTACCTGTTCACCTGTTGGGTCTTTTCCCATCTTGCCGGTCATGGCCGGGCAGCAGTGAGCACCAGGGCTCACGCTCCTTCGTGGTCCCGCTGCTGCCTCTCTGGGGTGCATTTCTGCAGGTGCAGTCCACCAGGCAGATCTCAGCAGCCACAGTGTCTTACTTTGCAAATCCGGTATTGGGGTCCAAGTAGGACAAACATCCTGGCCCTTTAGAGCGTCTGGGATATTCTGTAGATTTGAGTCAAAGACCAGTTCAGATTTTGGCCTTGTGGCTATTTACGTATTTCTTTTCCTCCTAATTTAATTTTACTAAATTTTGTGACATTGTCTGTCAGGCGTGCTAGTGTTCTCTGGGTTAGAGACACTGAAGCGCGCACACCTCTGCAGACAGCTCCGTGCATCACGCACACCTGGGGCATCCCGTGAAGGCTGGCAGTAGGCCAGCTCCTCACCCCACAGACGTGCGCCTGGGTGGCCCGGAAAGGTCTGTCACCGCAGGGACCTCTCCGTGCCATCAAGGAGCAAGGTGACTGGAAGTTGTCTGAGGCTGCTTCCGGTCTGACACAGGAAATTCCCGTTTACCAGCAGAAAAAGTCTGCGCTTAGGTAGCGATTCAGATGATAAGCCTGGAAGTGCGCCAGCCGGCCCGTGGCCCCGAGCTGCGGCGGCAGCTGCATGGGTCTGCATGCAGCGTGAGAGCAGTTGTTTCTTGTCCCCAGCATCACAGAAGGCTTGGTGACACCGCTGTCCCAAAACAACGGGCGTGTGCTGCTCTGTGACCCGGTGGCGGTGGCGGCATGCCCAGGCAGGAGCTGTGCCGCCGTTATAGCGCGTGGGGCCCCACGGTACTGGTGGCTGTCACCATGGGGACACGACCGTATCGGGAGTATGATGACACCCACAGAAAATTTGGAGACCCGCTCTGCCCCTCTGGCTTCCCAGTCTACTCTGTGAGTCACGTTCACGTGTCTAGTTTACTTTCCACCAGTTAGCATGGGAAGCTTCATCCCGCCCAGCCCTGCTCCTACAGGGGTTTTGTGCTGTCTGCCTTGGCTGACTTTCAGAGCCCGGAAGGCCCCGTGGGGCCTGGGTTGTGTTTGAGGCGGTGGCACACTGTAGAGCTATCACAGCATCTTCTGGTGACAAGTGCTGACAGGCACAGTGTCCTGGCTCAGGCGCACTTCTGAATCTCAACAAAGCAGTTTGGGAACAAAAGATTTCACATGCACACACACATGCGCACACACACACGCACACACATGCGCACACACATGCGCACACACAAAGGCACACTATAACTGGAAAAACAAAACAGCAACAAATAGGTGATTGTAGCAACTCTCAAATAAGCACCAAAACCATCGTCTCGGTGAAGCGGTATTCGGCGTGGTTCAGAGCCTACTCTCCGTGCATTGTGAGGGGCTTGCTCGTGTGCAAGATGAGGGCACCAAGCATTAATATTGACGTTTATAACGTGTTGTGTCCACACTGAGGGCTAAACCCAGGGCCTGCACACTGGGTTACCCGCCCCCCAGTTCTCTGTTATGTATTTATTTTTGTCTCCCTAAGACACTGAGTTGCCCCGGCTGGACTCAAACTTAGAATCCTCCTGCCTCAGCTTCCCAGAGTGCTGAGATAACAAGTAGTTACCACGATGTCTGGTAATTGCTTATTATTAACTTTATAATATTGGAATGAGTCTTAGGTGGCTTCCTAAGTGATGGTGCATGGCCGCACTTGCTGTCACTTTCAGAGCACGGTTGGATTTTGTGGTCTGTTTTGTTTCCTTGATTCTGCCTGTTTGAGACCAGAATCCGGGTCAGCCCCGAGGTGGATCTGGGATTAATTACCGTTCAGTGGCCTCTGCCCAGGGACGGAGAGGGGGAGGCTCGGCCAAGCCCGCCGCCAGCCTTTCCTACCCGGAGCTGCGTGCCAGGTGATTTGGAGCTTGTTTTCTGCCTGGGCAGCCTGCCTGCTTCTCGGGCGGATCTGTGCTCCTTACGCGGCCCAGTGCGGCCCCCTGACCCACCGACCTGTGTGCCTTGTGTGTTTTCCGTGTAGATCCTGGGCCCCTTTCGCATGGCATCCCTCCTCACAGGAGAGAGTGGAGACTTTCCGCACTGCTCTGGACTCCAGCTAGAAAGCGTGGCGTGTCTTTAGAGGTGTTCAGGGTCAGTGTGTTCCCTCCCCGTCCGTTTTTTTTTTTTTCTGTCTTTCTTTTCTCATGTCTTAGAAGAACAGACTCAGGCTACAGAGGGAGAGAAAGGCTGTGCCCACATTATAAACTCGGAATTTCCGTATCATTTTGTCCAGCCAAGCAAACCAGGGTATAAATCACAGAGAGTGCTTAGCTTAAGGCTTGGAAAGACAGTAGGAAAAACATAAGGGTTCCTGGTCCTTTGAAAACACTTTCCTAAGTGGGACTCTTGATTTGTGCAGTCCCTTAATGGAGTTTGCCCTGTTACTCCGGTTTTTTAGGTGTGAAAGCAGAGGCTCTGAGAAGATTTGCAGATGGTAAATGACAAACCAGTTCCGGAAGCCGTGGTCCTCTTCCTCCAGTGACACTACCGTTATCGTTGTGCTGTTTTAGCTTATAAAGAAATTGCAATGGCAACTCAAAACCTAGACTGGACATTAGAATAAAAGAAAATGCAAATACCAAAAAGAACTAATCAAAGACTCAAATCTCCATTTTCCATTTAAATGACATTCAGTTAAAACAAAGAAAAATTTAAGCTTGCATTCTATTTTTTAAACTTTTGTCATGAAAGATACAATATTTTACTGATTCCACTTTTGGGAGAAAAAAACACATTTGGAGCTTGAACTAGGAGGAAGCGTATTTTTTTAGAAGTCTTGACATCACAGGTGTATAAGTCTTATCACATCTTATGAAAAGAATTTGGGGAAAGAGGTTTGTTCTTGAGGAACTTCAGTGGACAGACAATTTTGTGTGTGTCACTTAATTTCTCTCAGAAATGAGAGGCACCCACGCCCAGAGGTCACGCTATCTCCTGTGTTTCTTGATATCCCCCTCTAGTAGTGGAAGAGAATTAAAAAAGAAAGATTAGGTTTCTTCCATTTGCCCGCAAAAGCCTCCACGCTGTTGGACTTTATTGATGCATAACATTCCATTGTGTATAAATACCACAGTTTGTGTATCCACTGGTCTGTTGATGGGTATTTTGGTGACTTCCATATTCTAGCTATTGTTAGTTGTGCTGCTATGAACATGGGTATACATGTATCTCTGTTGTATGTTGTTTTGGCCTCTTTTGGATATATTCCCAGGAGGGGTGTTGCCGGATTGAAGGGGATTTTTTTTCTAGTCTTCTGAGAGATCTCCATACTGCTTTCCAGAGTGGTTGTACGAATTTACATTCCCACCAGAACATCATGCTTAGTGTAGTAAGTCAGAAGCAGAAGGTGAAACATCGGGTGGTCTCTCTGATATGAGAGTCCCCGAGCACAACTTATGGAACTTAAGACGAAAAACAAAGTAAAACAGGGGGGTAGGGTGGAGGAGGAGGGAGAGAGGGGAGGTAGAGGGAGGGACAAAAGGAGAGCGGGAAAGCCCTTGTCACCTTGACAAGGTAGTATGTGCGCAAAATGCTCAACTCCATTGTAAACCTTGAATTTTGCACATATACATATGAATAAAATGGGGGGGGGGTCGGAGAAAGGTTAGGGAATGGAGGCAGGAGAGGGACCGAGACAGGGACGGAATCCCGGGAAGGGCAGAGTTCAGGATGCACCTCGGTGGGGCCCCCAGAGCGCTTGGAGCACTGTGCTCACGCGGGTTTGAATAATTCAGACCCAAGGCGCAGGCTTCGGGGCAATTAAAGATTCTCTGGCACCGGGAGGCAGCTGCCTCCTCGACAGAGCGAGAAAATTGGCCATGGCCTAATGGCCCAGAGCACAGAGGCTGTGGGCAGCACTGTTTGAGAAGTGCTGGGTTTATGTTGGTGTTCTCCAATTATCGAGGCAACTCTCTGGGCACCAGCTTCTTTTACATATTAATGGCCTCGCCCTTGGCATATGGCAGGGAGGCAGGATCCAGCTCTGAGAGTGCCCCACGAGGGACCGAAGGTTCCCAGAGCAGAGATGTCAGCGCTGTTGCCCCATGGTGAGAGGTGCCTGCGGGACCCCCGGGAGGAGAGGTGTCACCCCCGATGGTGGCAGGGCCTGCAGGACCCTGGGAGGAGGGGTGTCTTCCTGTGCATAGGAAACTCATGCCAGGAGGAATTGTTTCTTCACATAGCTCCATATATGAGACCTGTAGGTTTGAGCACTATATTAGCATACACACACACAGAGACACACACAGACACACACATGCACACACACAGAGTTTCTAACATGCTGTCTCTCAGGTAAAGGTCATGCCTGTACCAGAGCAAGTTTCAGCTCCTCCCTCAGTGCGCTCAAGTCGCCGAATGTCCCTCCTGCTTTCCATTTACCTGAGGGCAGGATGAGCGGGCGCCTTGCTCTCTTGGAAGAGGTGCTGACGTCCCCCAGGTGCCCTTCCCTCTTGCTGTGATTCCCTCCCACTGCCCCGTTTCCTGGGGTGGAACCCAGCAGGAGCTTCTCTGAAATGAGCAATTCGGGGGCTCAGCAAGCTGAGGAAGGTGGGCGCACTGTGGTGCCCCTTGGGGACTCTGGGCCAGGGCAGGGGCAGGAGGGTGGGCCACCTCCATGCATCCTGTTGGTCGTGTGGGCAGCGGAGTCAAGAGCTCACCCTTCTCAGTCCGACTGCCCCACCCCTCTCCGTGTCTGCCAGCGGGCAGTGGAGAGCAGTTGTCCACGTGGCCATGGCGTGGGAGGTAGACACGGAGCGCAGGGAATCCATATGAGAAGCATGCAGTTGCCAGGATCTTTAAAACCTGCCCGGGGGCCTTCTGTGACCTGTCACAGAAACTCGTCTTGGCTTTAGGACAGCTTCATGGTTTCCCCGGCCTGTCCTAGGACTCTGCGCCTTTTAGGACAATTTTTGAGCCTTCATAATAAAACCCTGCTATGTAGGACTCTGGTTCCAAGAAACAGCCCCGGCGTGATAGGGACACACGGGCACACTTGGCAGCGTGCGGCTTGTTTTAACTGAGCTGTTTCCACTGGGGACCAGGGCGTGTGTCCCTGGGAAGCTGCCCTGCTCTGGGAGGATGAGGGGAGCTAAAATGAGGCCTTCCGGTTCTCAGGGCGCTCTGCCGGGAGAAGGGGCAGTGCATTCTCGGGGAGATGGTCTGCTGTGCCAGGAATGTGTTTTCTTATTCTGAACTCCAAAATTAAATAGTATTTACACTCTCGTTTTTGTGCTGCAGCTCTCCTGCTGACGGGAACTTTGCCAAGGTTATAAAGCTACCGGCTTCCTTAAAGCACCAGCTTCTGCGGGTGCCTGAAACCCATTGGCCCACGCCTCCATGCACCGAGTACATTGCTGGCTAATGATTCAAGGTTTCCCAGCTTCGTCACGTGTTGGTTCTTACAATTCCTAACGGCTCCGTCTACAGCTGACGATGCCATGCCTGGGTTTTAATGCTAAGCAGTGAGGAGCAGGCCAGGTTACCTTCAAGGCAAGCAGACTGTAGACAAAAGAGGAAGTGTGAGAGTTGCTGCCTTACACTGAGTGTGCTTCTTGAACTTTATGAGAGTAATTGCACTGAAATAAACCTTAAATGTAGCACTTACTCTATGGAAGTCAGGAGAGCGTCGTCAGAAATAGCAGTTCAACATTCAGAAGACGCGCTGACAGCGAGCCTTGCGGCTGGGACAAGGCTGTTTCTGGAAGGGCGTGTTGGTGGGATTTCTCCATTGCAGGGACAAACCCCTGACGCCCGTCACTGAGAGACTTATGGCTTCAGAGTGGGTGCGCAGTGGCCAGCAGCCTCCGAGGTAGACGCATCACGGCAGGTGGGCGTGGTGGACAGAGCTGCGCAGGAGGGAGGACAGGGCGCAGTCCTGCAGAGGAGGGGTGAGGGGCCGGGACAGTCCTCAACACCACGCCCCCATGGCCCACGCAGGCACCTCCGGCCAAGTGTGCCAGTGAATCCCCAGGAGGCTCCCAAGGCAGTTGGGCTGACGATCAAGTTTGACAGACGGTCACAGACATTATACTAATTGCCTTCAGATGCCCCTGGTCCTGTCCTCTGCCCTTCCCTGTGGAGAGGCGGAGCCCCACGCTGGGACCCCCTCAGAGGTCAGCGCGTGGCGCCCTGCAGAGCTGTCTTGGCGCCCTGGCTGCCCCACGCTGGCCGGCCCCATCCGCCCTGAGGTGTAGCAGCCTGCCCCTCAGGGACAAGTGGCAGATCCTTGGCCTGCCCCTGAGACAGACGCCACCGTCTGTCATTCCGAGTTAGACCTGCCTTCCCCTTCCTGGCTGCTTTCGGGCCACTCCCTGCACCGTCTGTGCCGGGGACCAGCGTTCCTTGTGGTCTTCCTGCCGCCTGCTCTTGCGGCTCACTGTGCTAATTTCTTAGTACATAAATTTGAATGAATGAGCAAAGAATTCGGAGCTAACTTGTCCGCACTCCTCCAGCTTCCGGAAGCGTGCCTCCCTGCTGCTCCGGTGGCCGCGGCCAGGGAAGGGCTTTCCTCACTGCTCCCACCCTGCCCTGTCCCTCCAGGGTGAGCCCTGCCTGCTGAGCCGTCTCCAGACGGCAAGGAGCCAGGGCCAGCCTCCGGGAGCCAGGAGGATGCAGAAGCTGACCCGGATTGACCCTCACTGCCCCGCAGTGGACCCTGAGCGGCGTACACACACACACACACACACCCGTCCCGCACAGGCCGCGTCTGAAGCCTGGGTGACCCGCAGAGTGCAGGCTCCTCCCTTCTGTGGGAGTCAGACCTGGCTCCAGGTGGCGCTGGAGTGCTGGTCCTCTGGTGGCAGAGACCTAGTGCAGCGGGCCACCTGGTGTTTCTTGTACCCTGTTGGGAACAGGCCCAGGCCCCGGAGGGGGCGGTGGGAAGCAGGACTTCGGCGGCTCGGCGTCGTTCCAGGGACTTCTTTGCTTCCCGGTGCAGACAGAAGTACCTACTTCCTTCCACATACAGGACAAACACTTGAATCTGACTCTTCACGTGAGGAACTCGGAATAACCCCGATGCGTCAGCATTCTCACGTCGCTCCAGGGTTCTTTGTTGCGTAGTCAGTCAAACAGAATTTCTTGCCATGCAAATGTGCCTGGCCTTGATCAGTGACCAGTGACCACCGGAGAGCGCCCTGCTCATTCTCATGGAGCAGGCGATGAAGTCCTGGCGGAGCGAGGAAGGAGGCTGCTCCCCCTGCTGGAGCTGCTGACTCCGCAGCTCGGGCTGTTGGGGGGGCGGGGGGGACCTGAGCTTGTTAGCTGCACCGTGTCCTGTCGGGGGAGAGCACATCCTGTCCTTCAGGTTTCCAAAGGCATCCCCGCCCCCCGCAAGATCTGCGTGAGTGCATGAAATTTTATGCAGAGGAAAAAACGTGTGTCCCTTGGCCTTTGTCTTGTGTTTAAATGTCAGTTCACTCAGAGGTTGTTACTCCAGCTGTGGTTTCCTCCCTGTCCGGGGCTCCTGCCCTCAGCCTGTCTGCAGACCGCACGCAGCTGCCTGAACACAGGGATTTCACAGTTCCTCACTGTACTAAATTTCTAGAGGATACCCAGTTATCAGGATTTTTAAATGAATATTTAAAAGCCCCCACACTGCTCCCAAATTTCTAAATTCCCCTCAGTTTTTACCTTACTTTCTTATATTTTACTATTTTCTTGAGAATCATTTTTCTGTTCTGCTCGACCCGGATTTTGTAAGACTGATAGCCAAATTATACAGAGAGTGCGACCCTTCAGACAGAAAAACGAGCATTAGCAGGAGAAAGAAGAAATACTTCAAATTACCCGCCTTCCAGTCCCCCAAGGAGGAGAGTTGGGTGGCGGGCATCTTGATTGATTTGGCATCTGTTTCATTACAGCGTGGCGTTCGTTTGTGGAGCTGTGTAAATCTCACAAGAATGGCCCCAGGGTCCAGTGAGCCGCGCCTGGGTCCCCACCCGCCCGGCTCCGCTCCCTCCGGCAGGCTCTGGAGCAGCCATCAGTCCCGGGGCTGTGTGTAACGGCCTGTCCTGGCCGCATCGCCCTGCCTTCCTGGGGGCTCATGGCGGGAAGAGGTGACAACCACGGTGCACTCGTTGGTGACAAGAAGGGCCACCTTCGCCTCTGCGGAGGAGAATGGCTAAGTGCGTTTTAAAGCGAGAAACACAAACAAGGAAAAGTGGTTATCTTGGTGTCACCCTGTAATTACACACGTACCTAGGCTAGGCAGACTTCAGTGAGAGCGTTTTTGCCACGAATGGGGCACCAGAATGGACCGCTGGGCCGAGCCTCGTGACGGGGGTTGCAGGCCGGCTGCCCTCCCCGCGGCCTGGGGTCTGCCCATGCTTATTGGCTTAGCAGGAGCCCCGACACCCTCACCGTGGGTAGCTGGGTGGCCAGGGCACTGGGAGGAGCCCACAGCTGGCGCCAGTGCTTCCCGGGGCTGCAGGGTGTGTGCGCTCTAAAGCGTAGCCCTGGTGACAGCAAACGCCAGGCAGAAGAGCTGTCAGACCTATGGATGAAATGCCATGAGACCGAGAAAGCACAAACAGAGGCGAGAAACCGGAGGGAAGTACTGGCGCCGACCTCCTCCCGCCTTGTGAGGCCCCGGTGCGACCCGGTTGTCGCTGGTGGCCGTGTCCCCGTGCTGGCTTCACCCGTGGCACCTGCGCCTCTGCTGTGTCCACCTCTTGTCCCCCACCGTGCCTCTCCCAGAAGCCGCCACAATCAGCAGCCCACACTAGGCGCCACTCGCTCGCTCCCAAGGTCCCCGCCTTCTCTCCGGCCGGCCGGGCGGCGCCGTCCTCGGGCCCCTGCTGCCCCAGCCCCTTTAGTCCATGCAGACCTACTTATTTCAGCCACACCTTAATCTCGGTCCTTCGGGAGCCTGCAGTGAAATGCAGCAACACAGCATTTGATGGTTTATTCTAAAAATGCACAGCACACTTTCTAAAGGTCTAAAGATTTTCTTATGAGGTTTTTGTTTTGTTTTGTTTTGTTTTTTGAGGCAGGGCCTCACTCTGTAGTCCAGCTGGTCCTGTTAGTATGTAGCCCAGAAGGGCCTAGGATGCACGGCGGTCCTCCTGCCTCATCCTCCTAAGTGCTGGGGTTGCAGGTGTCCTCCATCACCCCAGTTTATGTGCTGATGGGGAATCAAACCCAGGGTCTTGTTCATCCACTGAGATGCACCCCAGCCTGGTAGAAAGATTTTAAAACAGACATTTTTTTAAAGAAGTTTCATTTTACGTTTTCACTGAAATGGAAATCGATGGACTTCTCGTAATGCTTCCAAATAATGGTGTGGATGGAATGTTTTCCGTTGCCAGAGACTAATTAAGTTACGGGCCTTGTCGTTATGACTTGGCTGGTATTAGCAGGGCTAGCAGAGTCAGCCTCATTAAGCTGCTTTCCAGAAGGCACCTCCTGTTTCTTCTGGTTTATGAACTTGGAGTACGAGAACCCCAGTATTGTGTCGGTTTTTCCTGACATTGTCCACAGACTACTCCGGTGCCAGACAGCAGTGGTGCCACCACAGCTGATCGGATTAGAGCGCATGGGCTTGGTGGCACCAGGCTGTGCTGCGTGACCAGATCAGTGGTGGGACTGGAAGGGCGGATTTGAGCTGGAGCCAGGCTTCGTCCTTGGCCGGCCGTGGAGGCACTGACCTGCCGGGTGTCCAGGTAAATGTGAACTCTGTCCTCCAGCCAGTGAGAGGCTGCTGACCACGTCTGGGTCTCACTTCCCTCTGGGGCTTGGCTCTGTCATCTTTGAACTGAGGGGATGCGGGTCACCAAAGATCTTCAGTCTCACCTCACATGAGCTACCAGAGGCCCTGGGTGGGCTAGTGCCCGGAGTCGCATTCTGTGTGTGCCACTCTTACGTAATCACCTTCCTTCTAGGGTTTCTGCCCCACGCCAGGGGCGGGAGACTGAGCACGTTCGGAGTGATGATTCTACAGGTTTTGTGGGTAAGTAACCCTTTGAGACTGGGATTCTCCTTGTGACCTCTCCCATCACAGAAGGCCCTGCAGCTGGCCAAACCGAATTCTAATTTTGGAGAGCTCATGACTTTCACTAAAGCTTCGCTGACTTTCTTTCAGGGACCTGATTTCCTAAGGGGCCATTGTGTATGGTGGGCCGTGATGTCATCCGATCTCCAGGCTGCGAGTGACGCAGGTGATTGGTCACCCTGAGCTGTCGCATGGGGCAGTGAATCAGGCGGACGGCTGGTGACCGCAATGCTTAGCCAGGGCCGTGAGTCGTCGCTCAGGGCCAAGCACCAGGCAGGTGGCTAGGGCACCGTGAGTCTGTTTCTGACCATTCCTGGGACTGAGGCTGCCCAAAGCCATTCTTGACCTGTGATAGAAATCCAGCAGATTTTTGTCCTGTGTGCTTTTTTACAACGTGACTAGTTATACTTACGTAAAGTGTTGGCAGGCACCTGCTGGAATTTCAGCATCCCGTAGTGGTGTTGGAAGTTACCGATGTGATAGCCCCTCCATCCTCGGTAGCCCCTGTACCCTGCGACACTGCGGCGTCCTGGACAGCTCTGCCCCACCCCGCACCAGTCCTCGTGTTCTGTAATCCCTCATTTCCTCCTCAGCTCTCCTTAATTATTTTGGTTAAAATGAATGAACACGCTGGGCCCTGTGCCACAGGCCTGCAGTTCCAGCACTCTGGGAAGCTGGGACAAGAGGATCCCAAGTTCAGTCCCAGCCTAGAGACACCTTAGGGTTTTAACGAGACTTTCTCAAATAACAGAGAAAAAGTGGGCTGGGATATAGTTCCTTGCAAAGGCCCCGGGCTCAGTTCTCAGTGCCACGTACACACAGAAAAGGGTTAAAATGTTCCTTCCGGTACCCGCCCTCACTTCTGACTGCTGTCCTTAGCACCTGTTGCCCCAGGCTTCCTAGAGGAAGCAGGATTGACTGGCTCCTTCCTGATTGCAGCTGGCGGAGCGCGTGGCTGTGAGTGTCTGTGGTTTATGTTTTGGGGGAGGGAGAGTGGTGACGGGTCCGGGTGGGACTCAGACAGCGCTGGCATGTCTGTTCTCATGGTTGTGCCAGGAAATTTAAAACTAAAGTGAAACGGGCGCTCAGTGGCTGTCTCTGTTTCCCCCTTCCTCTAGGTCATGAGGAGAAGCTGCAGTAGCAGAGGGAAGGGAGGCAGAGCCGTGACCCCCTTTTCCCGATGAGCTCTCAGTACTCCCCAAATCCCAGGGCGTCCTGTTTGGACTCCCCTCCTGAGTCCAGTCTAGGGCTCTTGAGTTTCGGATTCCTGTGGGACATTGGGTTCAAGTGTCTCTCAGGACGGTGGATATAATGTCTGGTTGCAGAGACTGGGACTCAGTGGGAGAAGAGTTCAGTATTTGGGTTCTGTTAACATATAGATGATGATTTATACATGAGGCCAAAGAGATTTCTTACAGATTGAGAAAAAAGGCTTTGGTTTTTTTTTTTTTTTTTTGAGGGGGGTGTATTTTTTGAGACAGGGTCTCACTCTGTAGCCCAGGCTGGTTCTAAACTCGCTGTGTAGCCCAGGCCGGTCTTGGACTCATGGCAATCCTCCTGCCTGAGCCTGCCAAGTGCTGGGATTACTGGGTGCATCACTACGCCCGGCTTTATGTGTTGCTGGGGAATCGAATTCAGCGCCTTGTTCTTGCTGGGCAAGCCCTTTAATCTCTGTACCATTCCATGAGCCCCAGATTGAGAAAAAAGCTAACCAAGAAATTGGACGGTTGAAACACACCATGCATGGGTAAGCAGAGGAGAGATGCCCCGAAGAGGCCGGGAGGTACGTCTGGGACAGAGGAGAACCAGGGAAAGGGGTGTCCTGGCAGCCGAGGAGCACAGAGAGGGTGGCCCGCGGTGGCAGCTGTGTCCAGTGAGGCGAGGGTTGCAAGCGGCTCTCTAGATTTCGTGTGAACGCCGCTGGTGACCTTGGCCAGAGGTCTCCTCGGGAGCCAAGTGTTGTCCTCTGCACACTGAGCCGCCCAAGCCAGGATTATCCGAGCATGTGATTTGGATCGAGCAGGTGTTGTCTGTGCAAGTTGTAGATGAGGGATCCAGGAAGAGTGTGGAAATGAGGCATTTTCTCTGTAGCGTGAGAGAAGTCTGATGTTTCTTCAAATGCATAGACTGAGGGTCCGGAGCAGAATGAGGCCTCCCCTCAGAGCGGCGTCCTCTGTGGCTGTTTTCTCCTTACGAGACCCGCGGATGCCTCTGCTGTGCTGATTCGTGGCTTGGATGGCCGAGCCCACTGGCAGCAAGTACCCACGTGCCACCTTGCCCCTCGGGCGCCACACGGTTCTGGGTGGCACCTCGTCTCTCGTGTGTCCGGTCCTCCCGCCAACCAGTGACCCACCTGAGCAGGGAGGGGTGGAGTGCAGACAGCAGCATCCTGGGCGCTAAGTCCTAAGCTGCTGTTTCCATGAAAAATTACTGAAAACGACAGTTGGGGCTCTGTGTTTTCCCACCAGATACTTTAGAAAATGACTGTAATTGCATGGAAAAGAGAGCCCAGATTACATGGTGGGATTCTTTACGCTTGAAATTACACAAATACACCCATGCCTCTGCTCCAGTTTTCCATGAAGAATTTAGATCGGAACAGCAGCACGGATCGTGTGCGAACGGCAAGGGATCACCTCCCAGTGGCGTATTTTTGGCCACCAGTGGGTAGATGCACACAGGATACCCGCCCACCCTCTCCAGGCGGCATCCGGCATTCCGCAGGGTGGTACTGAGGATGCGGAGTCGCCTCGCTTCGTTGGGATATTTTCTGACGGGGATTAAGGTGAGATGGAAGAGAGCCAAGTGGTGTGCGACGCGTGGCAAGCGAGTGCGCTGTGAGTGCAGAGCAGGCAGGCGGCCGGAGGCCAGAGCCCCGCTTCCCCCTGGGGTCAGGCACGGTGCCAGTGACTTTGACTAACTTGACCCAGTAGGAAATGCAGCATCGGAAACATCAGCATTGCATTAGCCACGCTTCTGTTGCCGGGACACAATACCCGACACCCCAGCCTGAGAGACGAGACAGTTATTTAGCTCCTCGTTTTGGTGTGTTCTGCAGGGTCAGCGGGCTGCAGGGCAGAAGCACGTGGTGCCAGGGCCCGGCGAAGGGCAGGTGTTGGCCACGCGCAGGCAGGCGGCAGAAGGAGAAGGAGGAGTTGGGGCAGGAGCACACCCTCCCAGGTCACCCCCAGCAGGCCGCTGGACCGGAAACGCCTGGGAAATGCTGCAGATGTACAGCCTGCCGGCCACGCCTTCAGGGACACCAGCTGACCTTGTGGAAGGGGGCACAGGACGCCTTCACCAGAGAGCAGCCCGGTCCCCAAGGCAAGGCAAGGAGGAGTGGCGCCGCTACATGGGTGGGCAGAGAAGGCTGGAAATTGATTAGACATAGAGCGAGAGGAGGCGCGCAAGGAAATTGTCCTTGAAGATTAAGTATTTAATATTCCCAAGACACAGGAAAAAATGGAAAGTACATTATGAGAGTTTGCTGGGCGGATGAAAGGATGAAGGACATCCGCACGTGGGGTCGTAGCTGGGCTGTCACCGGCACTGCTGGAGACCTCGTGTTGTTTCCGATGGCCTCTGATATTTCGTTATTGCACATAGTCACAGAGGGCCCAGAATTGGAAAGGCATAATGTGTTCCTCTGACACACTCCCAAGCCCAACCGTAGAGCAAGTAAAAGACACATTAAAACAGAAGTGCATGCGCGATACTCACGTACCTACCTGGCACCCAACCAAGGTTTCCTGGTTTATCCAGCAGAGCAGCGCTGCCGGGGAGCCCTGCAGAAGGTCAGGGCTGATTAAGGGAGGCCGGGCACAGAGGGGCCTGAGAGGGAGAGAGAGAAACCGCCCTTGTGTCTTTCTTGACGAGCAAGCCAGCGCCCCAGCCCTCTCCTCCTGGGCGCCTGTAACCCGCTCGTACGTTTTCATCGTCGTCGCCATCCCTTGGAAGAGCAATTCCGTAGACAAGTGGGGAAGTGGTGCTGAGGCCAGCACAGAGCTCGGGCCGCTGGCCACACCCAGCAGGCAGCTCAGCAGGCCTGAGCTCTGGGACCCTGGAAACACCGTGACAGGAGACCAGGGGCAGCTCTTGGGCTGTGAACGGTAAAGGCCTCTCAGGAAGTCAGTGCCTTGAGCAGTTGAGACGGAAGGCGGCTAAGGACTCGCTGCAGTGTTTAAGGAGGACAGAAGTGAGCTGCGGAGTGTGAGGCAGAGGACAGGGAAGGACGGAGCGGGAGCCCGGCTGGGACTGAGGGCGAAGCGTCCCACAGAGGAAGGTGGCGGCAAGTGACAGGTGGCGGAGGTTTCTCGACGAAGTCACAGGACTCCGCAGGACAAGGACGAGCTCAGAGGCGTAACAGGTCTCTTCTGCGAAGAGTCCAGATAACGCCCTGGGCCCGAGCGGAGATGAGATCCTGCCTGTTCCCGCCTGGGTCTTTATCCCTTGTCCTCCAGACCGAGCCCAGGCTTGGCTTCCCTCCCCGTCCTGTTTGAGTTGGTCGCCTCTTGGGTGTCGCTGTTGCCGGGAGTCGGGAAGGTGTGAGTTCTGCCTCTGCCCGGGAAGGGCTGGCCTGGCGCCCACAGAAGGAGCAACCCGGTAGGACACTCCAAGGAGTTAAAACAGAGTACCCGTCACTGTCGTCGTCGCTGGAGGATGTACCGTTCAGCAAGGTTTGTGAGTGTGTTGACCACCAGCTTCCAGCCCCCAAAAGAGACAACCCAGTAGTTCAAACCAGTCAGATCCGAGTTGGCGCCGCTGGTTCCGCAGCTCGTTGGTAGCAGGCCGGTGGCTGTTTCCTGGATCTTCGTTGCATCTTCCGTGAAGGGGCAGGATGGCTGCCTCGCCTCCTGGTACCACAGCCTCGAGTGTGGAAAGCCAGTGCGCGCAAGGGAACTTGCCTCTTCATTAATAGAGCACGATTCTGCCCAGACTTCTCCCCCTGCACTCACCTGGGGGCTCTGAGACAGAACAAGTTCCACGCACGACCCACTTGCGTGTCTGCTCTGAGACGCAGCGAGCAGGTAGTGGGCGTGGCTTTGGCGGCCGGGCATCCAGCTCCTCAGACGGTGTGCGGTGGGTTCTGCGCTCAAGTCTGCACCGCACGTGGCACTCGGCCCCTCTTCTGCACACTTCCTTCCTCTACCAGGAGGCGACTACTTACCAAGTTCGTTGCCAATTTTAACAACAAGCTTTATTCTCATTTCCTACTACCAACGGCTGCTTAAGTCGTCATTCAGCAAAGATGGTGGAATTTTAGAGTCCCCAAGCAGGCCACAGGTAGTGACTGCAGGCAGTAAGGACATTATGCTTGCTTGTGCCTAGCTCCCTTGGCCAGCGTTACCCCTGTAAAAGAAAATAAAGCAGAAACACCACAGAGCTGCACGCGGATTCCAGAAGCCCCTCCCACTGCCTCTCAGCAGGGTGTGATAAAGTCACAAAGTCCCACCCTGGAACAAAGCACCTGCGCGCAAACGTAAACCCAGTGGTTCTGCCACGCGACGCAGCGTTTGGGAAAGCCGTCAGTGAAGGCGCAGGGACTCCGCGTGCGTCCTCTGCGGGCAGCATGGCCTTGCCGTTCTGACTTCACAATGACAGGAAATTTTAAATGACATCTGTGCTAAAACGGGGAGTGGCCAACCCAAGCCAAGGCTGAATTTAGTAACGCTGCTCGCTTACCCAAAATAACCTGCGCCGTGGCAGGTTCTCACAAAGTACAGGTGACCAGCGTTTCGTATCTCTTCTGCCTTAATTCGGGGTCTGCCGGCTTAATCAGAAACCTCGGTGGCTTCTCTCTCGTGGCCTCCTGGTGCCCATACAGAGGGTCCTTGGCCAGTCCTCACTCCGTCCTATCTGTTCCTCCAGAAAGACTTGTCCTGCATGCTCAGAACCTTCCGGACAGGGACTGAAGGTAAGAGCGTGTGGAAGGACTCATGTTCTTGTGGAGTTCCTCATTACATCAAAAGCAAATTTAAAAATGTGTGCGACGTAGAAGTGCCCACTAAGTGTGAGAAGATGAGTGGCTGGACAACAGGAAATTAGTGACATGTGTGGCTGAACTGACCTGTGTCATGTCCTTGTAAGTAAAAGAAAACAGGCACAGTGGAAGTCGTGGTGTCCGATCACCAGTTCCACACGTAAAGGCATGGCGGGCAGCAGATCCCACGCACCCAACAGACTCGTGAGAGTGAGGAGGGCAGTTCCAGGGGCCCAGAGACAGCATGCGTGGGGCTGGGGACAGCCCAGACACCGGCGTTTGTGCAGTCGTGACTTGGGTTTTTGCGTTGCTTCCTTTGGTCACAGGAACAAGGGAGGAGTCGCCTTAACCCAGACGTGCCGTGCCAGTCACCGGGAGCGTGAGCTAGTGATTCTCGTCACGTTCCGCGCGGCTCCCTGTGAGCCCACTCCCAGTGCCAGCCCCACGTGGCTCCCTGGAGCTGTGGCGCTGGCCTGTGAAATGGTGGCATTTACTCGGATGTTTGGAGTCCCAGAATATAATTCTGAGAAGCATCTAGAAGATAAAAGTAATGAGCTGGCGCCAAGGTCGGCTGAGCATGCTTTCTTTCTGAGGGTTGTGTCTTTTTCTCTTCACTCCAAAACTCAGGTGTAGATGTCAACAGATCAGATGTCCCATTATTTTTATTTCCCTGCAGGTAAGGGTATAGAACTCAGGTGCACAGTTGCGGTAGGCTGTGTGTACGTTCATTCTGGAATATCACTCACTTGTAGTTCTGCTTTCTATATCTCACTTAGCAACTTGTTATACATATTTTAAATCTTAAGTTTGTGACAAGTTTACCTTTTTTTGAATTCCAGAAAAAATAAGTGGTCAGTAGAGACATGTTCAGATTTTAAATTGTGACGATTCCTGGGGCAGCCCGTGTTTCCCGGTCCCCCTCCTGACTAGCGGAAGCCTTTCCTTCCTTATTTCTTCCCCTTCTGGACTTTTCGCGACAACCTGTTCTCTTTACACACAGAGAAGAAATTGTGATGAGTCAGTATGGCTTTATTTTTGTAATGAGGATTGATGTTCTTAGCCAGAATCTTTTGGTTGGCCCTCAGGCTTAGTGATGTTTTCCTCTGCCTCCGTCTGGGTCAGCCTTCGCATGTGCTTGTCCAGAGTGTGTCAGATTTCTCCTCCATACAATATGAAAAAGAAGAACAAAGCCTTTATCAAAAATATACCCTCATAGTGCGTTAGCCACACATTCCAGCCCCTAGTGTTATGTACAGAATTGAATGTAATCATATACAGTGAATGACCTTACTACCAAAATGGCATTTAGATTGGATGCAATTCACTCAAAATGCCACCAGCATTCTTTACAGAACTAGAAAAGAGCCTTCATATCCATAAAAATGAGAGTGCTACAAGCCATCGAATTAAAGATTTACAAAATTAGATTAACAGTAATTACAGTTTCTCATGAATTTTTGCCGTAATTGTTAATATTGCCACACCTGAACATAAAACTCTGAAACTTACAGTCCACAACATTATAAAATCCTGAAATTTGTAGAACAGAAGCTTACGGTTGGGTTAAGAGTGTCCAGATGAGACTTATTACAGTTTCTAGTAGATGTCCTCTATAATCCGGTCCAAGAGGAACATCGTGACTACTAGCATTCGTTTATTTCTCAATTTCTGTTTCTTTATTCATTTCTGCTGTAATTTTTTCCTTACAGAAGAGGCTCGTCAGTCCCGTTCATTCTCTCTCGCTTTATCAGGCCGTGTCTGAAATTGCAGTTCCTTGAAGAAAACCTGCAACCCTGTTTTAGGGGCGTTGAGTAGGACAGGCGTGGTACCACCCCGCCACCTCAGTAAAATTTATAAGAAACTAGTTATCAGAACTGTAATAGAATCAAAAAGCGTTAAAGCAGAGGTGGGCAGGCGGGGTCTGGTAGTCTGATCCCCTCCGTGTGAGAGCTCGGGCCCTTCGGAAGGTCCCAGCTCGGGGTCTCGGGCAGAGCCCACCAAGCACTGACCTGGTGAGACGCGGCTTCGTGTTGTTTTTCAGTAACAGTGGAAAAGTAATCGTGAAGGTAGGAGCAGATTTTCCTCCACGGTGAGATTTGGACCCGTGGAGAAAGTGTGCAGGTGTGTACAGATGCAATTGAAATTGACTTTAAAAGCTTTAATTGGTTTCGTTGTCAGTGGGTAACGTTGGTGTCATTCCTTCAGAAATGAAAGCAGCAAGCTTAGTTTTAATCCAGGCGTGGCCAACTCTCCACTGTCCGCAAATCTGGTATGAGGAGCGAAGAGAGTTAAAGGTGAAACACAACTTTCTAGCAGCAGGCCATGCGGGGCCGCCATCTGCGGGCAAGGAAGTGGGCAGAAACCTGCGAGAAGGACGTGCGCGCCCAGCATGGTGGTGGAAGGCTGCAGTTGCCAAGTCTGCGAAATACACGGAGGGGAGAGTGGGTTTGTCGTTCTCAACAAGTGGGAAAGCCGTGGAATTGTATGCAGTATAATTACCAGTGTTGACGCGTGTTCATGACAGGTAAATGGACATAAGAAGTTACAAAACTATGCTGTGGTAGGGTCTCTCTCATTTTTTTAACTAGCTGCAGACTCCCAGAGAGATGTGAAGATGCCATCTAGTCACAGTGATACTGGTGCTGCTGTCTAATCAGCTTACGACTGACACATGTCCCTGACTGGTAAAATCTTGGCTGGTTTTTTTACTGCCCGTTGAGGTTTGCTGAACTTTTTTTCTAAAAGATATAATTATAGTGTAATGTTAAAAGAATCCCAAAGGGTTAGGAAGATATTCAGGTATCTGGAACACTTTTTAGACCTATGGGAAGTCCTTCTGTGGTCATTTAAAGTAACCTACAGCAAGGCCGGCATCCTGCTCAACTGTGCAAGCCTGTGAATAGGACTCACCGCTAGGGACACTTCAGGCTTCAGGGACACTTCTTCACTAGTAGCCGGTCGCACTGGAACAAAACTCTCCATGTTGCCCTTTTGGTCAAACACTGATAATTTCAAATTATAGCAATTAACTGCTTGGAGAGATTCCTTATTTCACGTCTCAGACCGATGGGATTCCAAGAATTTTCATGCCCTAATAGTTTGTTTCGTTTGGAGGATAATTTTTTACATTTGCTTACATCTGTGTTACTATGTCTTTGTTCTTGAAATCTCTGGTGTGATATACGGCTGGCCTCCATTATTACCACCAGCTGCGGTCGGCCTGTGATTCTGTTTCTTCTGTCTGAATCCGAAGTAATTAGCTCTTTAGTTTAATGACAAATTGGCTAATGGGTTTTTAGGGCCAGATTCTGCTGTGGGAGAGTGGGTGGCGTGTTTGAAGATAGAGTCTGGCCCTTATGTTGTAAGCAGGAGCTGCCTAATTTTATTTCGGAAGGATGGTTTGGAGAGTCTGAGGCAGGAAAACTCAATCTGCGTATATCTGAAGTTTTTTCTTTTCAAGGAATACATAAAAAGTGACAATTGGTGGGTTTCGCAGCAAACCCCCGGCAAGTCCTCTGATCCGCTGCCTTGGGCGCGTGCGTGCCGCGGTTGGAATGTGGGGAGGAGGTTGTCACATGCTGGGGATGTTCTCTCCTGTGTCAGGGGTGCACAGGGCCATTTAAGTGCAGTGACACGTTGCTGTCTGCAGTTTGGGGGATTCAAGAAGGGAACAGATCCCCACATCCGGTTGGCCGAGCTTCCTGTCACGGCCTGGGGGATCGCCGTATGTGTTTCTGAATCTCAGTTTCTTCTTCCTAAAATGGGTCTCTGCGGCAGGTGGGCCCAGTGTCACTCAGCCCTGCGCTGGGAGCTCTGACTTGCTTGGGCCCTTGCAGATTGGAAGGGCGAAGGCGGCCGCCTGCACTAATCACAGAACCAAGCGTGAAGGTCAGGAGGGGTCTCGGGAGAAGCCTGGCCCCAAGAACGTGGGTTCGGGGCTCTCTACTCTCCTAGAAAAACACTACATGAAGGTTTGTTTGTGAAAAGATGAAAGGCTACTCCCGTAGGAGTTTTTACGGAGGAGAATTTGAGGGAAACTTGAAACAACGGCCGCAGTTGAGTGCCTCATCAGTGCCGAGGATGCCACGCTAGGTGGTGATGAAATTTCCAGTATGAGAAGGAAAATGGACAGTTCAGCTCTGAGTGTGCTCACGTTCTAGGCAGAGCCACGCCGCTCCAACATGTAGAGGTGAAATATAGTGGGTATGCTAAAGAAATACAGCCTAAAATAATGAGTTTAAAATATTATTTTGGAAAAGAGTGAGACTGAGTAGAATATATGACAGTATTTAATCATGAGTAAATAATAGCTTTTTATGACTTGTCATAATAGTTCATTCAACACATCAACTTAACTCTAGCTGCATTCCAAGAAACAGAAATAGTCTATTTTTCAGATGTTCAAATAAGTCTAATAATCTTCTATATGAGCACAGGACATGTCTGTCGAAATTTGTTTAAGGCAAAATATTTCGTTATCAAAAACAATTAGCCAGACGGGGTAGCACACACCTGTAATCCCAGCTGCTTGGTAGACTGAGGCGGGAGGTTCCCAAGTTCAAGGACGGGCTGGGCAGCTGAGCAGCAACCTGTCTCAAAAAAAATTCTGAAGGCGAGGGTACAGCTCTGTGGTCGAGTGCCCTAGGTTTGGTGCCCAGTACCCAGAACAAAGCAAACCTAAAAATTTAGAACTGCTTATTAACCCAAAAGAAGACTGTTTGAGTCATGATACTTTTCTTTGTCCTTGGCCAAACGCAGTCACAAGCTGTGTCCCCGTTTGAAAAGACGGAGGAGAGCAGGCTCCGGCTGGCGCTGTACATGCATGCCCACACCTTATCCGAGTGGAAGGAATGTGGAAGGTTCCCACGGGCGCCGCCCCCGCCAGGTTCCCACACAGCGGGACGTAATTTGAGAGTCTCTGCGGTGAGAGGCTGCTGCTGAGCAGAAGCTCTCGCCCAGTGTGGGCCGCTGATTGTAGTAATTTCCCCATTGTCCTCGCAGCAGGCTGCTCGCCTGCGTTTGCAGGCGGCTCAGTTCAGTGGCGGCAGCCAGGTGGCCCCAGGACCATGCCATGCGGACACCGTCCTCTTAACCCAGTGACCCCGAGTGGCTGAGCCACTTTTCTGCCCGAGTGCCTCTCAGATTGCTGGTGTGATCCCTGTAGTAGCAAACGCAGGGTGGTTTATGACGGCACACTACAGGGCGTGAGAAAGGCGGAGGGAAAAAGCTTATTTCTTATGACCTAAAACGAAGAAATGTCGTGTGTGTTGGCACGTGGCGCTCCTGTAAAAATCAAACAAATACTCAAAAGTGAAAATTCAGTATATTGGCCTTTGTTACTTCAGAAAAACTAGAGAGAGAGTTCGGCCATAGGAGTGCTTTTCTCCTAGGTGGCGTCATCCTTTTAATTTACATAGAATGTCCCCAGGTTGCTTTCTTTCCCCTGCCGGAACTCCAGCATGCGGACCCAGCGTCTCACATCCCTTGGAAGAAGTAGTAAAGCTGGCCCCGACTTGGTCCTCTGTCTGCTGCCGCTAGAACAGTTCTGAGTCTTAAACTCCGTGACCCCTGCGCCCCTAGGACATGGGTCCTGTGCCTTGGAGTGGGCGACTTCCGGGTGTCGGTGTTGACTGACGTCAGCCAGATGAGGTGGGGATGGTTACAGCCACAGAGCGCCATGACTAGCCAGGAGGACTCACCCTCTCCTCCCCAGACCTTGCCCACCATCCACGAGTAGAGGTCACCTGCTCTGTCCCCTGACGGTGGCACTCCACCAGGTCTTCTGCTACCTCCTGGTGTGTGACTGGCTTCCTGGACAAGTAGCGTCCGCTGAGCGGGAGCCTCTGTCCGCAGTGCTGGCCTGGCGTGGGTGCCCGGTGTAAGAGCTCTGAGCGCGGCTTGTGCTCGTCAGATGCTACCACGAGAATCAGGAGTAGCGCCACGGTTCTGTATGATGTGATGGACACCTGACTTCTTGTGCACTCAGTGAGTCGAATACAAACAGCTAATAAAGTCTCTCCGCCTTACGGTGCAAAGTATCTGAGCAGTCCAGGAAAAACATCTATTTTCATGGCACTGTGTTGGAGCAGGACAGAACATAAAAAATCGATCTTGGTGAGTTAGTGAATTATGGTGTGGCATAGGTACAAACACGAGAAAACCTAAGTGGGAGACAAGGTGGGTAAGGAACAGGTGACAGGCGTGGGAAGGGGGTCTGCTCGGGGCGTGGGCGCCGGCTGTTCCCTCAGGTGTTTCTCCGTGCTCAGCCTGGCTCCTCGGAATCAGTGGATCTGAGTGAGATTCGGGGGGCGGAGTCACTGTGAGAAAATTGTGCAAATTTCTTTGGCTAGTGACAAGCCTTTGTTGGTTGATATTCGTACCTGAGACTTTCCTGTCTTGGTTACTGACTCATCGATGGGACGGAATACGGCTTATTTCAGCTCACAGCTTCAGGAGGTCTCCACACAGTCCGTTCAAGGGTGGCGGCCCTGGGGGACGCACGTGACAGAGGCTAGAGATCGCTCGCTAGCGTCTCACGGGACTGCAGACCGGAGGCCAGGTGAAGGAGGGCGGGCAGAGCTCCCATGGAGCCTTCCGGGTCGCGGCCAGTGGTCCCCCCACGTGGTTCTGTAGGGAGCCCAGGCACCCAAAGGCCCGCGCCTTGGGAGAACCTTCCAGGTCCAACCAGAGCTCTTACCAAACGCTCTCCCTCGGTGAAGGCAGCCCACTGGACACAGCTCCCAGCTTCAGGCTTTGAGCTCATTCCTGGCTCGATTGTATGGGCTGCTGTGGACCTCTGCTCCCTCTAATGCCGTAGGACTCAGCAGGGGTCCAGCCATCAGATCTAATGTTTCCTCATAATTGCTACCTCATAGAACAGTTTCAAATTGTAATAATATCAGTACCTGGATATTTCTTGCCAGTGATGCTAAGTAACACCTAATTAGTTCAAAATGGCCCAAATGTCAGTAAGAGGAAGTGAACCTGGATTTTTGAAAGTATTGAACCATAGAAATGTTGGATAAAACCCAGGGGAAAAAAAGAATATACTCACAATCTTAAAACATGTTTTTTTAAAAAAATAACTTACTCTGAGCCCTGATTTGGCTTCTTCTGTCGCCTACTGTAAGGCTTGCTTTCTCGTGCTGCTGGCCCCGCCTTTCCGTATCAGTAAGTTCAGCCCTTTTGACCTAGAGTGACCCTGGAAGTTCTAGTCCTCAGCCTTCCTTGCACAGTTGCGGAAGCTGAGTTCCAGAGACCAGCTTGTGTCATCCAGTGGCGCGTGAGGTGTGGGCCTGGGAGTCTAGTTCCTGGTAGAACTGGACAGAGCCCCACTCATGTAAATACAGCCTGTGGGCCTTTCCAGCACGTTCACAGTACCAGAGATTGCCATCAGCTTTTAGTCAGTTAATGTTTTCCTTAAAAGTAAGGATCGTTGACCATCTCTTTGAATGTCACTGCAGGATCTGATGAGTAAATATATCTAAACGCTCAGACTTTTTAAATATTTACTTATTTATGTTTGTCTACTGGGCACGGAACCCAGGGCCTGTGCACCGAGCTGTATCGCCAACCCTTTCGTTGTGAGACAGGGCTTCACTGAGACGCGAAGTTGCCCAAGCTGGACTCCTGCTTCCTCAGCCTCCCAGAGTGCTGGGATTAGAGGTGTGTGCCACTGTGGCACATTGAGGAAGACCTCTCTCCCAGTACTGAAATGTCATTTTCATTTCAGGAGAATGATCTTTTGAGATTTTTTCCTTTGAAAGTAAGTGAGATTTGTAGGGCACCATGAAGTGACTTAGCACAGTAAGAGGCAGCCCTATTGTTTTTCCGTGAATTATGGGAGGAGAAAAGTGTTGGTGAAGCGCTGAGGGAAGCGAGGCACACACGGTGCGTCTCCGCCCTGGTCCTCGGAGTCAGTGGTGCAGAATTACGTGGAAACTCTCCACTAGGGGAAGAAGAATTCCGTAACGTGCTGCAGAATGAGTTCCACGTGTTCCACAGAACAGAAGGTAATAGATTCAAAACACCAAGAAAAGCGTGAAGGCTGCTAAGCCCAGGGAGTTTCGTAAGCAGAAACATTAAACAATTAAAGCAATTTCAACTTATTTTCAAAGACAGTTTTGAGTTTAAGCTTTGCAAACAGCTTAAAATATGGTATACTTAATTCTTGGAAACAGCTTCAGGTGTTCCTTGAAGTGAAGGGAGCATGGCTTTACCCCAAAAAAAGGCATTTTTGTTGTGTGGGATGGGATTTTCGTGTTCCCAGACAAAACATTGGTTAAATCAAGGCAATTTCAGATCTGAGTAATTAAAAGCGGAGAATCCTGAAAAAAAAAAAAAAAGATCAGTGGGGATGGTTAAGGAAGCATCCAGGATTCAGAAGACCCCATGAGCACCTTGTGAGCTTTTTAAGGTTTTTTGGCTCTGAGAGTAAAATCAGTAGCCAAGTGGATACCCTGTCCCGTTAAATTTCTCTACTTGTACACCTGGGAATCACGTGGGACCAAGGAGCTAAAGTCGCACCTCCTTTCTGTTCCCGTACCATGTCCTTGGTCACTTGAAGTCTTCCATGAATCTGTGAAGTTAACTGGAAATTATAATCTAAAACCGCATCCGGTCCTTGTGAACGCGTTGGCTGGGAGCATTTGGCAGTGGGCCCGTTACACTAATTGTTCAGTATTTTGAGTAATCGCCAAAAAAAGATGTTGAGAAAACACAAAGCTTTACACGTTTCAGACTACCAGTGAGACACTGCAGAAATAACGAATTTATGTTTATTTTGATGGATTGAATTCATTTTGTCCAAAGCCCATAGTGGGACCCATGGAAATTCCTTCCTTCCTCCCCTCCTTCTCCGCTGAGACCGTGGATATGATTTACAAGGCAACATTCTTTGCATATTTTCCCCAAAGGACCTTTTTTTTAATTTTTCAATCAACCCACAGACCAATTGTCTTCCAATCGCCCAGGGATCAGCGGGCTGCTGTCCCACTATGAGACCGGAACGGTCCACAGTGCTGCGGGCTGCCTCTCGGGCTCCGTAAAATCCAGCAACCTTTTGACTTCTGTCGTCTTTTTGCACATTACATAAATTGGAAAGAATAAAAATAGTGCAACTGGAAGCACACCTGGACAGGTGGTCCCGTATAATGGACTCTCCCGCCCTGACGAGGTAGGCGCCAGCTGGGGGCAGCACGGGCAACGCCAGAGACTGTTTGCATTTACATCTCTTGGTGCAGAATTCTGACTTGCGTAATAAATCGTTCGCTGTGGAAAGTGCAGTTATTTTTATTTTCCACATAATTATTATTTTTATTGGTATCTGTTTACGATACATACTAATCCCGTTCATCATGGGGAGTGGATCCCCTTAGATCCAGGTGGCCTGTCACTCGCTTTACTGCCCCCTCCCCGCCCCCGCCCCTCCCTGACGCATCTCATCCCCGGTTCCTTCCATCTTGCTTTTCCTTTGCTCCTTATTTACATTGTGGGTTTCTGCTTGCCACGAAACAGGTGCCAAGCGCAATTTGACTCCTTTGTGGAGAAATAGAGCGTGGAATTGGATCACTCGAGAGTTAATACTACATAGAAGCTTCTACATGGATCGAAATTCTCGTTTTACATTTTGTGTGTTAATAAGCATATGTAAAAGCTAAGCAAAAATGTAAGTACCGCCTGCTGCTGCCCTGGAACAGTCTTCTGTGGGCTTTGCCAGAATTCATTTCCCAGCGATGTAGGCTTCGGACATAGGAAAGTTAGGGTTGGAATCTTGAGAGAGATCGTGGTGTGAGCGCCAGGTACGTGCATCCTCGCAGGAGGGCACGTGTTGATGACACCCCAGCTTCGCACACCTGCTGCTGCACTGGGCACGCCAGCTTGTTGCAGAGACTGCTGGGAGTTCACAAGTCACATGGCCAAGAGTGTGACCTGATTTACTGCAGGGCCTTATTTTTTAATCTCTTTCTCAATGAGTTCTTTGAGCTTTACTAACCCTAACAGCAGAATGCCTCCGTGGGCCCCCGTCCGGCGTGGTGACAGGACTGGCCGAGAACATGGAAACCAAGGCAGCCGTGCTCCCAAGACAACACCACAGAGCTAGCCCAGATGTTCACGGTCCTGTCAGGGGCATTTCCAGATCTTTCCAGAAGATCTATGTCCGGTGGAATGAGGAACTGAAGTTACAGATGGCCCTGTGTTCCAGGAGCCACTGATAGCAGGGCTCTGTAGGCGCCAAGGGCAGGGATCGTCCCCCCAAGCCACAGCCAGAGAGTTCCGGAGAAGGAAAGGCCCAGCAGTGTCCAGCAAATGGCTAGGCAGCCCTGACCAGAGCAGAGCCCACGGCCGCCCGCCATGAATGCTGGGACTCCGACTGGACGTGATTCACAAAGGCTCACCCTGGGCCCCTCCTCCACCCCACATGTGACCCTCCCGAGCCCAGCGCATGTTCTGACCTGTACAGAGGCCCACGTGCCTTCTGGAAGAGGGACGGTACCCCCTTACTCCTTCCACAAGACAGCCCACAGTTTCCTTGCACACCATTTTCTCAGGAACCAGAGCAGCTGCTACACGAGCTGAAATAAACCCAGAAGCCCTGACATCACTGCCATCCCACATCTTTTAGACGCGTCTGGGGTTCATTTAGTTGAAGTCCAAGATGGCGGCAGGCTTTGCTATCCCGTCCCTGCTGGGACTGTGGAGCATCCCTGCCCGGGGCCAGGATGGCGCCACTGACCACTGGTGCACGCCACTGCAATCTCGGCTTGCCGCGACGGCTGGAGATGGGCGTGTCGCCCACGCATGTGAGCAACCTTCCTGCTTTTGTCTGTCTGCTTGCTTTTTTCTTGATTTTCCAATTAGGCCACATTGGTCTTTGACAAAAAAATAAATAAATAAAAATAAAAAACCAAGGCCCTACACAATCGCGTGTGATGTCAGAACTCCAGAATCACAGGCTCTGGGGCGGGGGTTGCTAAGGCACAGGACACCCCGTGCTCTGGCCCCCACGTCTGCCATCCACGTCCATCTGCATTTTCTCTCCATTCCCTCCCTCTCCGCCTTCACCCCTTCTTCCGTTTTCCACCGTCTGGTTTTATTTACCTGGGCTATGTGCAGCCACTGTCTTCCCTTGACACGGGCACTCTTATCTCCCTCTTCTTGCTGGCCCGCCCATCCTTTCCTGAGGGACTCAGGGGACCAAGAGCCAAAGGGAAAAGGGTCATTTGCATCCTCTGCTAAGCCACTTCCTTAAGGAAAAAAAGAGCACCCAGAATTTGGGTACCAAACTCTTGATTCCAGGGCCACTTAGCGAATTGGCAGGAGAAGATCAATACTTGATGGGAAAGCCGGAAAGACACAGGAAAGGAACAGGTAGGAAGATGAAACTTCAGGGAGATGCAGATTGGGTCAGAGGGGAAGAGATGTGAAAAGTGTGCCTGAGAAAGCTGTTTTTAAAAAGGTTATAGAAACACCCCAACAGGCAAATGAAGGAAACTTGAGACCATCATGCTTAGTGAAGTGAGTCAGAAGCAGAAAGTGAAACATCGAATGGTCTCTCTGACATGAGAGTCCCAGATCACAACTCCTGTGGAACTTGAAGTGAAAAACAGAGTGAAACAGGGGTAAAGTGGGGAGGGGGGAGGGGGGAGGGACAGAAAGAGAGTGGGAAAGCCCTTGTCACCGTGACAAGGACACATACGTACGCAAAATGCTCAACTGCATTGTAAACCTTAAATTTTGCATGTGTACATATCAATAAAATGGAAAAAAATAAAAAGGTTATAGAAGATAGTTTTTCAGTAATAAAAAGAGGAATGAGGAATGCATATTTTTTGAAAGACTTGAAAGTACACAATTAGTAATTCTCAAAGCCAACGCAGTACCAAAAGCTAGCTCGTGCCGAATGCAGCCGCTGCCCTGAATCGAGCTCTCTGAGGAGCGCGCGTGGCCTCGCGTGGTCTCCCTGGCCGGATGGAAGGGGGGGTCTTACTTGGCCTTTCACCCGGGCGATGTGAAGGAACTCTGAGCACGCCTGTGGCCTGATGCCCGCCCCACCCACGGCGCCGG
>PVKB01003338.1:0-50779 GCA_004027205.1 Ctenodactylus gundi | reverse complement strand
CATCCTGAAACACATAGTGAGTTTAAGACCAACCTGGACCATACAGAGTGAGATCCTGTCTCAAAAAAAAGAAAAAGAAAGAAAAAAAAAGTGTGCCTGTCGCTTGTGCTAGCCGGTGACCTCACCAGCCCAGAATCCCAGGGACTGAGAGTGCGGGGTCTCCCGGGGAGGCACACAGGCCCTGTGCTGATTGGTCTTTAATTTTTCAAGGCATCCGTTTCAGCATTGCGTTCCCCACCTGGGGGCACGTGGCCTTGGCCCCCTCGGTGGTCCCACAGAAGGAAGGACACAGTGGCGCCCAGGGCGGAGAGCACAGGACGAGCACCTGTCCAGGGGAGTGAGCTGAGCCAGAGGGCAGCGGACGGGCCCCGAGCACAGGGAGCGCCCTGGGGTCACGGGCTGACAGTGAGCTATTAATATACTTGAAGATCTGGCACTTGGAATGTAAAATTAAGGGTGGCCCGCATTTACCAAGAACTCTACGAAGTTCCTGAGCGTTGGACAGTAAACCCTGAGACTCCTCCCGCGAGCCGTGCACGGCAGTGGGTCCCTCTGGGCCCAGGGGCCTCGGTGGGTCACCCCGGTGGGTCTGCGTGGCAGCTGGGACCGTGCCTTCTTCGCAGCATTATTAGGTGGGTGTCATCATCCACCTCGTGTACTTCGGGGATGTTTAGTTACCCTGGCAGTGTTCAGTGACACCTTCTTGTATGAGCGGTATTTTTGCATGTGGGAACTGAGTGTCAGGGTCAGCTGCATATTGTGATTAAAAGATGAATCGCTCGTGCTGCTGTCTCCGAAACCGGTGTGTGTGCAGGACCCTGTTCGGAAGTTAGAACAGAGCGGACTGGCCCGGCATGGTCAACGTAGGAGCGGTCTAGCACAGGGTCCTGTGGTAACACTGTGGAATAGTGTAAGTGCGCTGGTGAACGTATTGCAGGATGCAACTGTATCAGCAGGATACGCAGCCTTCTACCAGAAAGCAGGGGCTTGCGCTTGGCATCCCGGCTCTCTGAGAGGCTGAGGCAGGAGGAGGACATGTTGGAGCCCAGCCTCGCCAACTTAGCAACTGAGTGATACTTGGTCTCAGAACCAGAAAGGAGGAGGGCTGGGGTGCAGCTCAGCCTGAAGGAGTGGGTCTCTCTATTAGGGTCCTTTACCCTGGAAGTAGCGCCGGTGCACAGAAAGGTACCCACGCCCCCGGTGTTGCCCCCACAGACGCGTACGGAAGGAGCCGCCGAGTCTCGCGTGGTGGGACCTGAGCAGCCCTCAGGAGCGGGGCTTCCCCCAGGAACGCGGGTGCAGAGCGGGGCCGGCCGCCTCCCCAAGTCCGGCCTCCCACCCGGGGATCCTGGCTGCCCTGACCACCTGGTTACGCTTCTTTGAGCCTCACTAGGGGCTCTGAGACCTGAGGCACAGTACAGTGATTTTTCATTGTAACATAACTGGTAGCTTCTGTCTGCAAGGAACAGTGTTTTGTCCGCAATATTTATCACCTTGTCTCTGTCTTTTTATAGTTAAAAACTGCCTGACTCCCCCTCCTCGTTTTCTGGACATACCTTATTCAGAAAGTGTTAGGAAGGAAACAGTACTGCGAAGCTGCAGCACTGTAAGGGAGAAGCGGGAACAGCTAGATTTGGTACTCTGAGGAACAGAGAAATAGAGCCACCAGCGCAGGGCGAGAGAAACGGGCGACGGGAGAGGTGTGTGCAGCCTGACTTATGTGACCGGCTCCTGCCAGGAGGATAAATTCCATAATCTTGCCAAATTCTGAGGAAAATGCGAATGGAGTAGCAGTAAATAGCCTTATTGGGAAGCGTTGAGTGTGATAGGCCCTATCCTCCAGCCCTCCCGCGGGAGACGCCCCCGCGGATGACAGCACTGGGCCCTGCGTGAGGTGACCGGCCATGGGCGACTGTTAAAGGCCTCCTCCGTGTCCTCTGCGTCCCACCCACAGCCTCCCCTGGAGCGGGGGTCAGCTCAGCTGGGCCTGCGCCTCAAACTTCTTAGCCTCCTCGGAATCAGAGAAGGCTAACGGTTTTCTCTGTGCCTTTTCACTGATCTTCCTGTGCTATTCCGAAGCCCTCTTGAAATGTTCTTGCTGCTGTCCGAGGCCTCGACAGCTCAGTCCTCGCCACGGTAGCCTGCACCACTTGGAAATCTCGGTGCTGCAGGTCAGGTTGTATAGACCCGGCCGTTCAGCAAGACCCACCGCACGGCTGGCAGCTGAGTACATGCAGGCAAGGCCGTGGTGGCTGAGGACAGGTGAGGAGGCTTCTGGAGCCTAGACCCAATTGCAAGGTTTCTAGCTATTCTGTCCCAAGAGGGAACCTGCGTCGGTGCTCTCAGGGCGCGGGGCGTGGTGGCTCCGCGGTGCGGTCTCTGGCTTGGGTCGGGTTCCCTCTGCAACGGGGAGAAGAGGGTGGTGGGGACAGGGTGGTCAGTGGGAGCCACCTGAGTCTCCTGGTGACCAGGAAGGGTCCCTTCGGGAGACGCTGCTGTCTGTGACTTGGTAGACTCGGGAAAACAGTTCTAAAATGCATGTTATGGGAATTTCACTGTGTACTCCGGTCGCCAGGTAGAAGGCTGGCCCTCGCTCTGTGACCCCTTACTGGGCACTCTCCTGCCTCAGGCTCTGTGCGGTGTTCTCGGAAGCCTGCGCAGGCAGCTCTGGGGCCTCCACGTGCGGCTGGCAGGCCTCTCCTCCCTGTCCACGCTCACTTCCCCCGGTTCATGTGCAAACGAACGTAGCCAATCCTTCCTGATTTCTCCCCCCTCTGGCCCTTTCCTCGCTCTCCCAGCATTCATCCATTGCGTTCTCCGCAAGTGCGTGCGGTTGTGACAAGTCAGTCATTTCCACACCTGAAAATCCTTTCACCAGGGGGTGGTTTTCCAGGAGCCGGTGAGGTAGCCGGGTCCTCTGTCATGGTGGAAACAGGCCGCACTCTGCTCGATCGCTGTCGGCCACCCCGAGCAGCCGAGGGAGGCGTCTGTTGTTTTCCGTTGCTAAGTTTTGAACACAGGGCCTCGGGCACACGCGGCAAGCACTCTGCCACTGAGCCACAGCCCCAGACCCTCTCCACCCTTTTCAACAACGACTTTGAATGGATCTAAAATAGACTGAGAGCTGCTCTAAGCAGTAGGGATTCAGCAGAAGCCAGGAAGACCTGGGGGGCCTTGGCACAGGCAGGAAAGAGAAGTCACCCCCGAGTGGGACCCGGGCAGGGATTTGCAGGAAGATGGCGGGATGGACGCTGCAGGGAAGTGTGGACAGCGATGTCATCTGAGGGCAAGGGACATCCAGGGGACCAGGGACAGGTGGTGGGAGGAGGATCGCGGGATGAGGAAGGGCCCGGGGTAAATAGATGAGCAGGAGCAGGGGTGGGGGACAGAAGAAGCCAGAGCCTCAGGAGCCCCGTTATGGGGCATCGGCAGAGGGCAGCCGGGGACCTGAGGAGGTCTGGTGCGGTCACCGGGGGCCCCGGTGGGCATCCCAGCTGAGCTGCTTGGCAGGGAGAGGCCCATGAAGATAGGATTTGGTTTTGAGATTTATGACTTACCAGGTTAAGCAATGAAGAGGTAACTGAATTTCTTGAGTTCACGGTTTATTAGAAATTTCTTAGCCAGGCCCAGGGACAGAGGTCCGTAGTTCCAGCACTCTGGTAGGCTGGGACAGGAGAATTCCGAGTTCAAGCCCAGCCTAGGCAACTTAGCAACTAGGTGAGACCCTGCTTCGAAAATGAAAAATGGAAAATGGACCAGGGCTGTAGCTCAGTGTGAAGGCCCAGATCCGCCCTCGCTGCCGGCTCTGGTTTCCCGGGGCCACGTCTTCTGGTGCCGAAGGGCTGCCTGTCCGGCTCTGGTGGCTCTTTCATTTCCCGGACCTTCCTCGAGCCTGAGCGGCCGCAGTTAAGAACGCAGTGGCTTTCCGTGAGCAGGGAGACAGGAGCCGGGAGTGAACGCCGGCCCTGCGGACGTCTAGTTCTCCCTGCCCGTCAAAAGTCGTTCACACGCCGCTTACATTTTTTCAATATAAAATATAGGCAGAAGTGGACTAATATACCAAAAAGGACACTTTGTCACAGAGCGATTTCTAGAATGTTCTGAATGAGCTGCTTCCTTTGACAAAGAGCCGGGGCTGCTTAACACTCCCAAGCAAACACGAACACGAGGTGGCCGTCGCCCTGCCAGAGGCCACGGTGCCCCGCAGGCCCCCTTCGCCCCCTCTCTTTTGGATCCCAAAACTCGTTTCCTCAAAGAAATTATCAATGTTATTCCACGAGGACCCGGTTTGAAGTCGCTCCGACTCTCCTCAGAGCCGGCTCTTTTCAGACTCGCCGGCACTCGGAAGAGCCCGCGATTATAGGGCCGGCCGTGTCCACCGCCCGGCCTGGTGTAATTACCCGCGAAGCCACAAGTCCCTTATCTGTTAGGAACACTTGCTGTGACTAAGCGCGTTTCGCTGGCTGGCAGACGGAATGCAGAATTAAAACCTCAAACGAGTTTCTCCCCAAGTTCCCCCTTGCACCCCGGGTGTGTTTAAATCCTTCAGCCTGAAGGACGATGGTGTCAGGGAGGGTGGCAAGGTGGAAAGCAGGCAGAGGCCTGGGCAGGCCCCGAGGCAGGAGCAGGGTGCCCTGCGCCCCCTCCCTCAGGGCCCCCGTCTGCTCTGAAGGCTGTGCGGGGCTGCGGTCCTGAGGCCTCCCAGAAGGCCAGGCTGAGTCCACCGGTGACAGTGACCCGGGCACTGTGTCTGTGGACACTGGCTGGGTGCCCCCTGCTACCCTGAGCCACTGGGGTGGGGAGGGGTGTGGACGCATGCACCCCACATTGCCTAGTGGTCACATCGCTGCCCCGGGAGGGCAACGGGGCAGAACAGGGTGGCGGGAAGGCACCGTGGAGTGGCACACCCTACCACCGGAGCGGAGCGGGAGGGAGGGACCCAGCAGATGGCCTGCCCTGGGTGAGGGAATGCGGGCATCGGAGTGGACGCCGCAGAGTGGCGGGTCAGATCCCCCAGCTGCAGCGGTTCACTGGGAACCAGGGGAGAGCTGGCCGCTACTGCAGCGGCGGCTCTGTGGGTGCTAAGGTAGGGACCTAGGACTTGAGGTACAGCAGTTGCGCCAGATAAGCACCTGGGTTTGTTTTTATAGTACTGGGTACCAAACCCAGAGCCGTTCCACTGAGCTTCCTCCTAGCCCTTTTTCCCCCATTTTATTGATATGTACAAGTGCAGAATTTAAGGTTTACAAAGGAGTTGAGCATTTTGTGCACATACATTTCTTGTGAAAGTGACAACGGCTCTCCCGCACTCCTTTTGTTCCTCCCCCTACCGTCCCTTCCCTCCCTTAACCCCCCCATCCTCCTCTTTCGCTTTATCTTTCGTTTAAAGTTCCACGAGATAGTTGTGGTCTGGGTCTCTCATATCAGAGAGACCAGCCCTTTTTTTGTTTTGAGACTGGCCAGGCTCAAACTTGAAATCCTCCTGCCCCAGCCTTCCAGAGTACTGGGATTAGAGGCGCACCTCACCTCCTTCTTTATAAAAAGGTCGGCTTCCTCTGGCTGCGCGCTGCGCCTTGGTTCCCGTGTGTGCAGACTGCACTTGCATTTAAATGCAAGCTCACGTCGAGCCCTGGCCTGAGCCCCCGGCCTTGGCGAGGCCTTCGACAACAAGTATCCATCTGACCCCCAGGGCGGGTGTGGCGCCGACTGTCACACACTTAGGACTCTCCTAAACTGATTAGGGCCAAATTGAATTTCTGAAACTTAGGCCCCTTAAATATTCAACAGTTGTATCTCTAGTTGTTGCCTGGAAGGTTGAACATGTGTCCCAGGTGTGGAGGTCGTGTCCAGGGCATGACAGTGTCCGACTCTGTTGTCCCAGCCACGCAGGAGATGGGAGTGAGCCATGCGCCCTGTTCCACCCCAGGGCCCACAGGAGAGGCGCCTTGGTCCCGATGTTGTAATATTTTACAGCACTCTGAACTATTTTATAAATAAACTTCAAAATGGATGGCTCGGTAGCATCAAACTTTGGCTAATTATGCTTATGTTAAATATAAGCATTTGAAATCACCGTTTTAATTAAATACAACGACCAAGCAGCCGATCACTAGAAGTGGAACTGGTAACTTGGGGTTTGTCGCTCTGGATCCTCTCGCCATACCCCGTTTCCTGGGGTTCGTCCCTGTACCGCAGTGGGGGTCCCAAGTGCGCCTTCCCAGGTGGCTGCCAGTAGGTGATGGCCCTTCCCTGGCACACAGCTCTCAGTATGATAGTCAAATGGAGAAGTCAGGTTTCCACGGTCTTCTACATACAAAACTGTATTTCCCGTTTGCTTATCCGCTTCCGCCTTCACATGGATTTTAGTTCTAGAAACACCTCGTGCAAGCCTCGATAGTTGAAATAATTGAAAAGAGAGCATGGGCACTGGACGCGCGCATAGATGCATACAGACTTATCTATGTGTTTTATGCTTCGGTTTTTTACAAAATTCTATTACAGCTGAGGAACAGTGGATAACCCCTAGAAGCCTTGATTATGTAAGATGTGGACCGTCTCCACACCTCAAACTGACCAAGAACATACAGACACACTTGTGAGTGGTTCACACACCAGCGGGTAACTCTTACGGTGATGTGTAGCTACCCGTTGGCGTGGACCATGACGTGTAAAAGCCTTCCGTGAGTGAGGGTGCGGATTACAATTTTACAAACTCTATGGATAAGGACTTTCTTTGGAAGCGTTCGCTGCGTTGGCACCTTCCCCTCCCAGCTGCCGGGGGCAGGGAAGAGGGCCGTGTCCTCGCAGGTCCCAGGCAGGCTGCACTCCTGGGCTCCCGCCTTTCCTCGGCTCCCCAGGGCCTGGGCTGCGGAGACCCCACAGGAGAGCAGGCCCTGCGCCTGCTGGGAGCAGGTGAGCTGCCGGCCACTCGGCTTTGTTCCATCACCACCGGCCCGGGCCGACTGTCACCGCTTTCTTCTGCTGCGAGTGGAGCTAATTGAAGGTGGTGGCCTTGGGGACACACTCCGCACGTAATGTATGTGGAGTGCCCTCTTGAGTGTAGCACCTCATTATTTGTAATTAGAGTGATTTCTGTTTGTTTGGGAGCTTTGAAATAATTCTAGTTTATCAAACAAATGGAGAAGCAGAGCAGCCGTGGGCTTGTTTGGTTTTATTTCTTTTGAGGCCAGCGGCCTGTAAACACACCCAGGAGTTTTCTGAAGCCAACAAGCCTGTCTCCCTGGAGCGAGTGCAGACACAGTGGGCCTGTGCAGTGTCCTCAAACAGCTGTTGTCCCACTGATTTTTCTGGAACCCTGGGCAGTGCTGTGGCTGTGAGGCAAAGAACTGACAAGAAGACTCACATGGGAAGATTATAAATAATTTACAAAAATGTGCTAACCAGAGAACAAATACATTGGGTTTCTACTGCTGGCTACTAAACAGGCGTGTGTGTGTGTGTGTGTGTGTGTGTGTGTGTGTGTGTGTGTGTGTTTCCTTGCTTTGTATCCCAAATATAATTGCACTGGACTCCAGGGCAAGGTGGACTTCTGGGCCATTTGGGACCAGAATCACCTTTGTCTCTACTGCTCTTGGATGCACGTTCACGGTAACGGTGCAGTCATTCCTACAGTCTGTTCAGATGTCCTTACGCTCTTCGTAGTGGCCTGAAGTAGCCACTAAGTCCCTAACAAGAGTCTGGCCTGGCCCACTGCTGAGCGCTTCTCCGCCCTTCCTGGCCATCTGTCCGTCTACGGCAGCAGCTCGGTGGTACGCACACACCCTGCGGCTTGAGCTCAGCTCAGGGCCCCGGGTGGCGTCACCGCCGTAGGGGCGGCAGCCAGTGCTCAGTACAGTCCAGGAGTGACCACACAGACGACTGCCGTGACTGCTCACCTGCGTCCACAGACAGAGGCTGGGGCTGCAAGACGCCCTCTCTGGAGGCTACGCTTCCCACCCCACCTGGGGCCCTGAGAACCAGGGCTAAGTCATGGGAATTATAGGAAAACACAGGCGAAAGCTGTCCAGGGAGAAGTCCAGCGCTGGCCCCGGGACTGGTGCTGCCATCTACTCAAGACGTGAGTGCCTTCTCTTCAGATGGTGTCACCGATGGGCGGTGGCGGCATAGCCAAGCCCAGTGCACGCCACAGCAGTGCCTCCCTGCACCTGCTCAGGAGAGGCGTCAATGACAGCAGTGCTCAGGCTAACAGAGGACTGATTAGGAAATGTCTTTGCTGCTGTCACACCAGGTGCTGAGAAACCCGAGGGGACCCGCAGCACGGCCTGGAGGGGAGAGGCCATGGCACACCTGCCCACCAGACATCCGTCGCGGGAGTAGCCGGGAAGCGTCTGGATGTAGGTACGTGTGTGAGGGCTTTGCCCACCTGGCCGCCCATGGCCTGGACTCCCATTCCATCCTGGTCACACACCAGCCTCCAGCTCCTGCCCCCCTGGCCAAGCTGCCTGACCCCACGGCACCCCACGGCACCCCATGGCTAGCATACGGTTTGCTCAGCAGACCCCAGAGCCTCAGGCACAGGCTCTCCCTCCACTCATTGGCTTTTAAACGTCCTACGGGATGAGTTGGAAGGACCTCCCTCTGTGCCACGTCGGTGACCACAGATGGTGGCCCCCTCCGGCTGAGGGGACATCATGTCTCCTGGACACACGTCCTTCCCTTGTCCTTGGTGTCCCACCGTCAGAAATAACGTCCCCGCTGCTCTCAGGTGTGTTCCCCTCCAAGGTCAGAGCCCCATTCGCTCGCCACGCCCTGTGGCTCTTCCTTTCTTCTGACTTCCGCTTTGATGCCACCTTCAAGCAGCCTTAGGTATGGCAGAGACCCGCTTCCTGTCTCAGCTTCCATTACTATGAAGATCAGAGTATTTCATGGGTGAAATGTCTTTGACCAGAAATGCTAAAAACATGGATTACAGCTATGAAGCTAGTAAACGTAAGCGCTGGAGTAGTTCATAAGTTCTCAGATGGTTTGAAATCCCATCAGTGGCGATGCAAGAGGTAGACGCAGTGAACATCAGCCCAGGCCCACCATGTAGAGGTGCCGTGCCTTGTGGGAGTCCTCGGGACACACCGGGTAGCCTGCCCAGGGGTCTGCTCACCAGGGCTGAACCGGCGCTGCTCCGCTTACCAGGTGGCAGGCCCCTTCTGGTGCAGTATTTCATGCTTTAAAATGACGCTGGAATGGCCATGGTCACTCAGCCAAGGACCGACGTAGACCAGAGCATGAGAGTTAGGACTGTGTGTGTGGAGCCTTGTGCCCCACGTGAGGACATGTCATGTGGCAGGCTCCCGAGCTGGAGCAGTGCGTGGCTTTCACGTTACACCGCAGCTCCCAGCGTCGCCGCTTTTATGCGTCTTTTGTCAAAAGCCAACTGGGGGAGCGAAGGGGAGGGTCCGCTTCCCGGGTCAGCTGCAGTGACGGAGACTCTGTGGTCAGTTGTCCTGTGTCATTGGGTGATTTCGTTTATCAAGGATTTCTGAAAATGTAGACCTATGACAATAACACACTTGTGGCCTTTTTAAGTGGCCCCTTGGCTTCTGTGGTTCATCATTTTTATGATTTCAGTTATCAAGCATCTTGACGGTAGATGTTGGGGTGCAGTGACCTTGGGATGGAAGGACATTGATTGCAGAGCGCAGGAGAGATAGCCAACCCAAGGTGCATTTGGGGGACAGCCCTCGGTCACAGAGGCATTTGCTAAGCTGTGCTGCTGCACACACAGTATTTACGAAACCACTCTCCTATGATACTGAGTTAGAACTTTTCTTCAAGGCACTGGAGCATAATAGAGATTTTTGTGTTACTTAGAGGTTATGCTCAGCACATGTCCCTCACCCCAGGACAGGCTGTGTCTGCCTGAGCACACCTCGGCAGTAGTGGGAAGCGCTGCTGCTCCACCTCTGGGGGCCACAGGTGCTGAGCGGAGCCCGTCTCAGCCTCAGGGCAGTCCTGCAGGGAGATGGGTCATCTCCTTAAACCATGGAGGACGCGGAGCTCACAGGGGCGAGTGAGCACGTTAGCCAAAGAGTGTGTGGGCGAGCCTCGCGTCCCACCCCAGCCCGCTCAGACCCCCGCGCTCCGCTCTGCGCCTCAGGGAGCTCGGCAGGTAATGAGTGAGGAAGAAACCCCTACAGCAGAAGCAGTAATAAAGGCCACCATTCGTTACCGCGCGGGGCTGGGCGCAGTGCCCTGAGGGGCTCAGATCCGTCGTCCAAACAAACAGCGCACAGGTTCCTTCATCTTAGGTTTTCCAGATGAATTCAACATTAATGCTTCTCCCGTTTGCCAAGTGGGCGGTCGAAGGTCACAGGCACTGAGGAACTGTGGCGGGAGGGTGCACAGTGGGAGCAGCCCGTCACCGGCCAGCCCGGCAGGCCACGGGGACCCCGGGCCCATGGTGTCTCTAGCATGCAGTCACGTCTGACTTGTAAAATAAAGACTCCAGACTGTATCCTACTTGTCTTTTTTTTCTGAAATTATTCTTGCAGTGTTTGGCTTTATCAAGAAGTCAGCGAGCTTTATGAAAGCAAGGAATTTCTGAGCGTTAGCACCTGACCCGTTGGCGGGACTCCTCAGGGGGGTGCTGCCCTCTGTGTTTGCCTCCATGCCCGAGTCGCGCAGGGAGGTGAGCCCAGGGGACTCAGCCACACCGCAGTGCGCTCGTCCCAGAATCCCAGCTTCTTAGTGTTGACATTTCCCACCAAACTTTTAAAAACCCCAAGTTAGCTGCAGAAGTTATTTTTTTTACAAATATATTGATGTGTTTCTTTACTGATGGGGGGTTGCATGATGTCTTCCTCCCAAGATTAATTCAGTTGTTTTCAAAATGTCTTCATATAATAATGATTTTACTAGTGTAGATCAAAAAGCAAAGACAGACAGAGTGACTCAGTGACCACCAGGGTGGAGGGAGAACGCGCGAAGTCGTCTCTTTTCTGGGAATTGCTCAGACAAACTAAGACGAGGAGGCAAGCGTGTCCTTTCTAATTGCGTGTGTTTGATAAAAATATTGAATCTCAGGCAAAGGCAGTCCTTCCCCAACCACAGGTACGTGCGCACACGCACACACACACGCGCGCGCACGCACACACACACACACACACACACACACACCACTGTGGCATTACTCTGTGACAGTTACCTCAGAAAGCCAGTGTCATTTTAATGTTACTCAGATGCTGTTTTTAATGCATCGGGTAAAACGTATTGTGGCTTCTGATGTTAATTCATTCCCCACTTGGCATTGTTAAAAGTGTTTATGACCCAGCGGTGTAGAGCCAACGCCACGGTTATCCATTTCCCCACCTCTAATAGGAAAGCACCCTGCAGCTGTGTCCTCGAGGTCTGGAGGAGATTCGTGCTGCCAGCCCATGAAGTTGACGTTACGGCGCCCACACAACTGTTGTCCATTTATGGGAAGCCCCAGGACCCGCGGTGCCTGCCCTCTCCTGCTGCTGACCTTGGGGGCCGGAGGTGCTGGTGTATGGCCAGGACCATCCAGGAGGGCCGTGCACAAGAGCCGCTGTCATTCAGGGCTAAATGGTCATTGCCGAGCCCCGAGACAGCCCCTCTGACTGAGCCATCCCATAAGCGCCCGCCTGCCCACCTAGGTGTTCCTTCCAATTATCAGGAGGAGAAATTAATACTTTTAAAAGCTGCTCGTTTTTGAAAGGTTATTACAATTTATTCCAGCAGGGGGTTTTTTGCGCATTATGATGAATTAGTTTATTACACCGTTATTTTCCATGTCAGCCTTTTAGGAGATTGAACCGTAATGCCGAAGCATTAGTGGCACCTGCGAGCCTTCTGTTTTACTGCTGAGTAATATATTACTTTGAGAAAAATGTGCTCAGTTTTTAATAACAGGTAGTTTTATGTTTGTGTTCCGTAATGCCGTTGTCAGGCGTTGTTTATTTCTGTTTGGTGGAAGACGTGGGAACTGTCTTCTAAAACGCTAATGGTGGTTTAGACAGATTTTAGAGTCATAGTAAGGGTAGATGACTTAAAAGTAGAAAATAGGAATCGGAAATGTTTTTTCCTAAAAGCCAATATTTTCTAGGGTTTTCTTGTCATCAGTTTGATATGTGGCTACTTCCAGGGTGAATAATACTTCTCTTCTTCTCTGAAAGTGATTGGGGAGGGAATTTTTGATTCATTTTCTAAGTTTTAATGGGTTTCACGAGTCTTAAAAACAAAATGGCTCTTTCTTAGATGATTGGTGGCTTCATGAATCATTGGTAAACATTCAGTAATCTATAAACATTTTTAAAATCATATTAATTAGTGCTTCAGTAGAGATCTCTCCTTTTAGTCATTGTTTCTTGTCGGGCATCTACTAAGATACTGAGAAAGCACAGATAATTTCCTGTTTAACCGGGTATAAAATTATTCATGAATCTGGACCTGGTGGCATAGGCCTGTGACCTCAGCATTTTGGGAGGCTGAGGCAGAGGATCACAAGTTCAAGCCTCATCTGGGTCACTTAGGTCTCAAATAATAAAAAAGGGGCTGGGGGCGTAGCTCAGGGTGGAGGCCTTGGGTTCAGTCCCCAGTACAAAAAAAAAAGTGCTCGCTGCACTGCCACATGACCAGAATTTCTTAGAAATAAAGAGTGCCTGCTACACAATATCTGTTCCTATAGCCGATGTTTTGAATTGATGTACATGCCTGGCCTTGTACAGCTGTGTGGAGTTGAGACATAGCCACAATAGTTTAGAAAATTCACCCGTTTTATTTCTGTTACAATTATTGTTATTCCTCCATTTAAAAAATGTAAACAGCTCTACGGATTTCTGAATCTTGTGTAAGTGGAGCCCGTAAGCAAGCTCAGCAACAGTTCAGATACTTTCTGCTTGCCACCTCCAGCCCAGTCGGTGCTTGCTAAAGGAAGCTTTAGTTTTGTTTTCTCATCAAATGCGTTTGTTTCTTGAACACACGTGTTCAGTATTTGAAGTACTTGCGTTTGTTGATGCGTCTGAGGCGAGTGTGAGAGCCAGTGAATGTAGGATTCAAAACATTTCCTAAATTTTTCCCATTATTCTAAAAAATTTTCTGATTATAGGCTGATAACATGAGTGCCAAGTTTTCTTTTGAGGAGAAGGGGTCAAAATTTTTTATTCAAACATGGTATAGCCTACAGAAAGATGCGCACTTAACAAGGATGGAGCGCACTGGGCTTTCATAGGTGATCCAGTGCAGCCAATATTCCACCAAGAAGCAGAAGCTACCAGTGTCCAACCCCGTGTGCTCACCATCCATGCCGTTGTTGTGTCAGGTGACTACAGCCGGGCAGGGAGGAGCTGTCATTGGTCAGCCAGGGTTGGCTTTGGGGGCGGCGAGGAGTTATCAGCAGGTGTTTTATTTTTCCATCCCCCTCTTCCCCACTTCGCTGCAGTGCTTCAGAGCAGCTTGGGACCTCTCTGTGACACAGAGGGCCACGCGCTGAGTGTGGGAATGATCGGGAAGTTCCACACAGGACTGGCGGCTTGGGGACCCATGGTCGTCGCCACTCCAAGCTCGGGCTGCCGGCCCTCTCAGCAGAGGCACCTGATGCTGGATTCCGCATCCACCCCAGGCCAGGTGGAGACTGAGGGGCGAGGCCCGCGTCACCACAGACCAGATCCCTTAGGCAAGAGGAAGTGTGTGGAGACAGCTCACAGTCAGCACAGACCCCGAGTGTCCTCCCCTGTGGCTTCTGGGCGTCCCCAGCTGCAAGGTGGAATGGGAGACGAGCACAACTGTAAGTCCCCTGGGGCTTCAGACCCTCCTGTGCAAACTGAGCTAGCTCCTGCTTAGCTCCAGTAGCAATGGAATTGTTCCTAATGACCTGAAAGTTTATCTGTAACTGGGTTTCAATATAGAATGATGTCCTGAAAAGCGTAAATTTGGAGTCAAAAATAAAGAAAGAATACAGATGTAAATCTGGGCCCAATGGTGCAGGCTTGCAATCCTAGTGTTCTGGGAGGCTGAGACAGGAGGATTACAAGTTCAAACCCAACCTGGGCAGAAAGGCCCTCTCTCAAAATCAAAAACAAAATTGTGCTAGGGATTAGTGAAAGCACTGAGTTTGATTCACAGTACCACAAAAAAAAAAAAAGCATGCATGGTGTTAATAGCAGTTAGTGAGCTGGTCAAGTGGTAGCATGCTGCAGAAGTGAACGCTGGAGGAACCTGAGCATGCCCCAGCGAGGACTGGCTGTCGTTAAAATAGAAAGTCAATGCCGACATGGAGCGTGGAGACCGGATCGTATGTCGAGTAAGGCTAGGAGCCCAAGCGTGGCCTCCGCGGCTTGCCGTGGGCCCAGCTGCAGAGCCTCTGCTGAGAGAACACGACCGGATGCGTGGACTTGAAGAGTGGAGTCACAAACGCTGGCACAGAGCTCATGTTTTCCCTGTTTTAATTTACAGTTTGCAAAGTGTTGCTGTAATTTTACATAATTGGATTGCGCCTCCGTCCCCAGGGGCTTTGAGTAGATTGGAATTTATAGGGCAAATGCGTGCCCAGAAACAAATGGTCGCTCGTCCACTGTCGGCTTTGTGAGAAGGTGCGCTGGTTTAAGAGACGCCGGAACCCCGTCCCCGCAAGGCCCATCGGGAAGAGGGCTGGCTGTACCTACTCGTGTTTCCTTTAGCGGCGTTTAGCTCCCATGCACAGATGGTGGCTGCAGTCCGTTAGTTTCTGAGCCAGGCCTTTCAAGGTCCGGTTGTACCAAGGAAGGTTATCACGGCAGCACAGTTATTCCGAACCCCACCGGAGTCGGCGGCCAGAAACAAAGCTGGCTCCTCACCGTTTATTCCTGGCTCTCCGTCCCCTTCCCTAAACATTCGAGCACCTGCTGACTCCACCCCATTGTGAAGGCATCGGAGCGCAGGAGATCGGGGAGCACGGGTGTTTGATCCGAAGGCTGACGCGTCAGGACCCCATTTGCGGAGGAGGTTCTCAGCGCGAGCTGCTGTGGAGCCGCTCTGGGTCAGTGTGTGCTGCCCAAGATGACAGTGTGCAGGCATCCTGTACCGACACGGTCAGCAGGGGAGGCACACGGGGCGGCCCTTCGCTCCCCACAGGCACTCCCATCCTGCGCTCCATCGAAATCTTCTTTCTCAGTGGCTGGGGAAACAACCCTTGGAAGTGGACCAGGGCCAGGGAGCAGGTGCTTCTGGTTCGTAAACCAGCTATAAAAATATACAGTGGAAAGGTAAGAAGGAAGTCTAGCTTCCTAGCAACAGGAATGTCCCTTCTTTCAAGAACAAGCAGAATACTTTCAGCTTTGACGTCTCCAAAGCACACATTTTCCAGGGTAGTTCGTGTAAGACATCTTGATTGTCCCTCCCGTGTTTAAAATAAATGTGACGGAAATGACAGCGCTTTCTTTCAGAGCTCTACTGCAGTGACTGAGTGTCCCCCACGCTGAGGGGACACGCTCTTCCTGTGAGCCGACCTGCCTGGTCCCCTCCAGCGGGCAACCCCATTTCCCATGTCCTGCCCCATTCGGCAGCACAGCGCCCCCTGCACGAAGCCTCTCCTGAGCAGAGATGAGCTGTGGCACTCTCCTCTGGCCCGCCGAACTCCTGTGTTCCTTGTAAAGGCCGTTGGTGCTATTTTTTTTAATGCCGTAAATATTTATTTTTATATAGCTCGTGAATGGACATCTGAATCTCTACACATTTGCTTATGAAATGACCCTTCATGAAAACCTTTAAGAAGTCAGACAGCAGGTGATCCCTGTGGCTCTCGCCTGTAATCCCAGCACTCAAGGAGGCTGAGGCAGGACAGTCACAAGTTCGAGCCCAGCCTACGTGACTTAGCGAGACCTTGTCTCAAAATCAGAAATGAGAATAGGCTGGACGTATAGCTCAGTGTCAAGACCCAGGTCTCAGCTGCTAGTGCTGCACACGCGAAGCCGGGAAGTCAGACTTCGAATGGTAGTGCTGTGGCAGTGTGTGTGTGGCTGGAGCTGTGGGAAGCTTACTGCTGTTTTCATGCTGCGGGCCGTGTGGACCTTGCCGTGTGGCATCTGGAGCTGGTGAGTGTCACAGAGGTCGTGAGATTAAGACACGCTCCTTGAGACCAGAGGGGGCCGGCATGGAAGTGCTCTGTCTGTGACCGCAGGCTCCTTCCTGGAGTGTGCCGGCCCGGCTGGAACCTGTGTGAGGTTGTAGTGTCTGTCTGCTCGTGAGACGCCCTCCACTGCCAGCCCTGTGTGTGTGTGATAAGACGTGATAAGACGCGATACTGATGTTCGAATTGGTACCAGACACGGATGTGTTGAGTATCTGAAAGCAAAGTCACATTTGTCAGTAAGTTTTAGCTCATTCTAGGAGCTGGAGATAGCATGAAGGGTTTGGGGGACACAGAGTTTGATTGGAGTTCCTAAAGCCACTCAGGAACTCCAGCCACAGGGTGACCATCCTGTACCGTGCATGGCAGGACCCTGAGCTTTCCCGGTTTGACACGTCCAGCACCTGCTCGTCAGCTGACATTAGGGAACTCCTTCACTGGGGTAGAAGCTGTGAGAATATCAAAAGGCAATTCATTGATATGCAAAAGGGATTAAAATACAGGCTAAAGAAGGACTAGAATCCAAAGGACGTATAAGGTAAAATTTAGGAAGAATTCAGCTGAAGGAGAAGCCATGCTCATGGCACCCAGAGAACGATGGCCGAGTGGAAACCCCATGGCCGCCCTCTGCCATCAAACAAGGCATGCTGGGACGGGGAAGCCCACGGGAACGCAGCCCAGGCTGGCAGAGGCCACTGGGCAGGGATTTCACTAACAAGAAATCAGAACACGGAGGAGAAGCAGGGAATGATTTTGTAGAAGTGAAATTCATGAATTTCTAACATGGAAGTTAAATCCAATATTTGGTAGCTCTCTGAGACCTAGCAGCAGGCACTAGCATGGTGTATTTTGAGGTTTTCAAAATTCAGTTTCCACCCCAGATTGCGCCTCCCAGCTTTCGGTCATCACATAATGGGCACACTCCCACGGGGCTTTCCCCAGGTGACCTGGCTTTTAAGTCATGTCTGTGGAAGACTTAATACAGTGTATGTTTTTGCACATTGCTTCAAAGGGGGACACACGCTTTGTAGCTTGCTAAATATATGAGCAAAACCATATATTTAAGGTTGACTTTTTGAAAACTACAAGCAAAGCTCACGCCCCCTGCGTTCCCCACTGGGTGGGTCGACTCTTCACCGTGACCGACTGAAATGCCACTTACATCCTTCGTGTCCCCGTGGCCGTCTGTGGACGAGACGTGGCATCGGACGGCTCCCGCAACACAGGGCAGATGGATGCAGACTGAGGGACCTGAGATCACAGAGCTGGCAAGTGGCAGAGCCGTCCTTTGAACCTGACCCTTCTGCTACAGGTTCGGAGCTCACAGATCTCTGGAGATCCTGTGGGGAGCTGAGAGGGAGGCTTGCCTCCGGGCAAGGACTCCAGACGAGGGCCCAGGCGCAGTTTTCTAGAGCTGGCTTGTCCGTGTGTGGATGGTTTGCTGTGACGGGTGCGTGAAGGTGCTTGCCCTCTCTCTCTCTCTCTCTCTCTCTCTCTCTCTCTCTCTCTCTCTCTCTTCCTCCCACCCTCATTTTTAATACGCATCTTCCTCTACAAAATACCTCACTTATTCAGAAGGTGCACTTGGCTGTTGTTGCCTGGTCTGCCCAGGGGACGTTGCTGAGATGCCGTTTCTTGTGACGCGCCCTAAAGAGTCAGTGAGAGCGATCCTGGGGAAGAAGGGACGGGAAGGTGAGGCCCCGGCTGCTCTTCAACACAGGCTTCTTATACGGAGCTCAGCCTCTCGTTTAACGGCCTCCTGTAGGGATTTTTCTGAGGGATATCTCTAGGGTTGTTTTCTGGGACTCCCGGCTCCCAAGTATTTTTCTTCCTGGCTGGTTGGCCTGTGTGTGGCCTTGAGGCAGAGTCGGCCAGAGCCTCACAGGTGCTGCTGTGTGGACGGGAGTGCACAGGGAGGACGGCAGGGGTCTTCCACCAGAGTGCCGTCCTGCTCCGAGCCTGTCGGTGAACTACGGGGTGTCTGGGAGGGCTCCGGAAGTCATCAGTGCTGCCCGTGTCCACCGGAGGTTTCCTTATTGGGACAAATTCTACCCAGTTACTAATTTCTTAAGAAAGGCTTTCCCTTTAGAGGATGCTGGCTATAGAGAGCTTCCATGAGAAGTGAAAGGTTCTGAGACTTGGCTTTCCAGACGCAGCCGTTCTTTTGGTGAACCACTGCCAACTTTTAACGGCTAAAAGTCGTTCTGATAGAATGTCCTCAGTTTTCGGCTGGTTTTCTCCAGAATATTTAGAATACTCCTTTAAACTTGCATGCATTGAAGAGGGGAGTCTACTGAAAAACAAAGCCCCCAGTTGGGTGCACGTCTCCCAGTTGGAGGTGACAGTGTGAGATTGCCCCTGCCATGTGACAATAGAAGCTACAGTAGTTATCTTTTCTCAAGAGCATTCGACGTCAGAAGTGTGTTGTATTTTAAAAAACAAAATCGAGTGATTCATCAACAGAATTCCTTTTCCCATATTTCAATGGACTATCGTCTTACAGAGATAACGCAATTGCAATTTATTTGCTCCCTGCGCTCTAAGTTTAATGACAATTTGAGATATATGAATTTATATCTTCGCTGCCTCTCATGAAACTTCCAGCAAAAGTAGCCACCACAGCAAAATGCTTTCGCCACAAAACTAAATTCCCCTCAGGGACCCAACCTGAAAAACTGCACCCAGCTTGCTCGTTTGGCAGAATATCTCCTTTGCTGCCAACAAGCAATTTTCTAGAGAAAAATACGCCGACTGACTGAAACCAGAATAAATATGAAAGTCAGTAGCCGTTGGCTAATGGTACAGCCCCTTTGTCTTCTGAAACAGAGATGGGAGCCTTACATGTACCAAGAATCGAAGAGAAGGAGGCTGAGTCTTCCGTGTGACTTTTCCCCATTATTGGATTTTCTTTGTCACCAGCACATATTGTTACAAAAATAAAAAAGTCTGACAGCTGAACCATATAAGAAATGAAAGAATACAAGCTAGAATATTTCCAGAACTCATCTACCTAAATGTCAGCCTGATACTGGCAAAAAATAAAGAAACACAAAAGCCCCAGGTTATTTTAGTTGCATTGCGGTGAGCGGATTTCGACAGTAAAAATATTTGAGGCCGAGAGGGACAGCAGAGACTGGGCCTTCCAGGGCCCCGCCCGGCTGACGCGCCTGCCTGCCCGCTGCTTGGCTTCGGTCTTGCCTCTTTTCTTTCCTTTTCTGTTGTTTTCTTTCTGACTCACTTGGGTTTTGGTTATGTTGTACTGGGGGGTCTTCTTTGGAGGGGTTACCTCTGAAAGCACTGTGTCACCAGGGCACCTCCCACGCCTGTGAAGTTCTTCGGCCACGTTGCGGGAGACCCCGGAAGGTCATGGTCTTGTTTCTCTACACTTTTCCGTGGTGAACAAGTTATGCAGAAGGTCCTCCCTCGCCGCCTTCAGTGCAACCTGCTCGTTTCTTCAAGGCTAGCACCTGCCACATTAGGCACCCAGGGAGGACTGCAGCTCCCAAGAATAGATCCTGTGGGATGAAGCTGGAACTACGTTAACACCTATTTTCCAGGGTATGTCTCCAAACACCTCAGAGACAGAAGACTTGATCTGTTGAGGAATTGGCCTGTTATGTGAGCACGTCAGACCCAAAAGACAACCATAGGTTAAATGTAACTCGCAACAAACATTATTTCAACCTGCTCAAATCAGCCAAGGTAAAATGAGGAACAGTGTCCCTCACTCCTCTGTAGGGCCTGAGGAATCAGAGTATGACTTAGGAGTAGACAGAAATCTTCTGCTCCGTGAGCCTGTTGTGACCGTTCCGTGCTGACGGTAAAGACCCAAGAGACAGGGTGCGTGAGAAGTCCTCGCGAGCACGTGCTGGAGGAGCGGGGGTGCCTGAGTTGTTCAGGCTCATCTCCTTCCACATGCCAGGCACATCTTCTTCGTGTCATCCTTGGTGTGACTTGGCTTTCCTGGGTCAGGAGGGCTGGGCTGGGTCTCAGGACCCGAGAGGGTCTGGGGCTCATCTGCCTGGCTCTGTGGTAGCCATCAGGAGGGACAGGGAACATAAGTACCAGGTGCTCAGCGCCGGCGTTGTCACTTAGGGTTTGAGTCTGGATGGCATGAACAAAGCACCCTGCACGCACACTTACCTTTGAAGGAGAAGCAGGACTTGTGATTCCGTGTCTGATGGTAGATGTCACTGTGGGGTGGGAACTCAGGCCGAACGTCTTCCCATTACACAAGCCAGCTCGTCCCCAAGGACACGGTGAAGCCTGGCCCAGGACAGGAAAGAGCCCAGGTCTCAGTATGGAGAGGAGCAAAGGGTGAATCCTAGTTCCTTATTCACCACCCACAGCCCCATTCCCACCTCCAAAATGCTGTCCTTAGCAATAAGCAACCAGATACACAGATAAACAATAGCTTTTAATTTTTATTGATTATCCAGGCACAGCAGTGCACGCCTGTCACCCCAGCACCCTGGGAGGCTGAGGTAGGAGGAAGGTCACAAATTCAAGCCAAGGCCCAGCAACTTAGTGACTTGCTAAGACTCTGTCTCAAGGTCAAAACCAAAAATGGACTAGGGATGTCGCTTAATGCAAAGGCCCTGGGTTCTATACTTAGCACCTCAAAATAAAAAAGTAAATTTCATATTTATTAAATTGACACATAAATATTAGACTTATCTGAAGGGTACCAGTGATGTCTCAATGCACACACACATTGTGTAATAAACAACTTTCTAAAAAAAACAAAACACATTCAATGACTTACCAAAGACCATGCCAACTTTCTCAAAGGATGATAATGGCCAAATATTGAGGAAGATTTACATGTTCAAATACTATGGCTGGTTAAAAATATTATGATATCACCATGCACTAATAAATACTACATGGCTGTGGGATGTGGTTTGTAAATATTCTTTTAACCTGTTTCTAAGTGAAACGGTAGGGTAATAAGTCACTTGCACCTTTTATAAGAAGAAATTTTCATATATGTCCAAGAAAAAGAGTTAAGGAAACATAAACCAAGATAGTACCTCGGCTTTTGTTAGGCAGTTCAATTATCTTTTTTCCGTATTTGGAACTTTTTATTTTTCCTTAGTCCAAAATTTTAAAAGAATTAACAGGCGACAAGTTTTTCCTTGAGGCACCAAGCTTAGCAACCTGACCTTCCAGAGTGACTTTCCCAGCTCCAGTGCAACAGCCTTGCCCAGGCCCACAACAGCTTCCTGGCCATGGCAACCCTGGCCCCAGCCAGACCACCGCCTTTAACCCACAGCCCCTCCCAACCTATCAGGTTTGCCTGCTTTGTCTTCTTCCACCCAATCCCTGACCCACACGCCAGCTGCGCAGCCCAATCCCCAGCCAGCGTGCAGGCTGAGTCACCCACTCTACATAATTTCGCTGTTTACCCCACAATCAGGCTTTATACCTGAGCAGGGCATACCAGGTGTGAGGTCATGAGGGCAACAAACTTTCCCTCAGTTCCTCTTGCTGCTGGCCGTATTTTAGGTTTCTCCTGAGGCCTTCCTGGGCCCAACAGGTTCCGCCCCTTTTGGATCTGAAAAGAACAGATCCGTGTTATGTGTAGAAATGGTGGGTTGGAGCCGTCACACAAAAATAATAGCCAGAGTTTTGCTTCAGGAGCTCCATTCTGCCGTAGGAGACGGAAGTACATTAGAGTTTGAACACTGTTTTCTTTCCTTTTAAGTCTACATTAGTATTTGGCTCGGGACTCCCAGGAAGCGTTTCAGCTCCAAAGGGCTCCTTCCCCAATATGCTAAAATCATGTAGCTCTTTGGCGTCTAATAATGGTGAGTGATGGTCTCCATTGTCAAAATTCTGCAATTCCAGCTGTCTGTTACCGGGACTTCTAGGAGAACGCGCCCTTCTGATACCTCCGTTTAGAATTCCTGGGACACAACTGCCAGTGGAAAAGTGCAGAATACTCTTAAGAGTAGAAGATGTCTCATTCTCAGCTGTGAATTTCTGAAACTAACTTGATGGTTGGATTTTTAGAGAAGGTTTTGGGTTTTTTATCTGAGTACCCTTTCACTCCTGTATTAAATGCCTCTAAACCCTTTGCTGAAAAGCGTATTTATATTTTTCCATGTGATTTACTAGGAAGATTTTCAAAATATAGCTTATAAATTATTAATACCCATGGTTTTCTGAAACCGTCTTTCAGTAGAACTGAAAAAAGGACAAATTATAATCACATAAATATTTTTTCTGTGAAGTAGATCCATTTGCACAGACACACACACACGAAGTTCAAAAGATACAGAGGCTTCTGAAACTGTCACACTAAAAAGTGATGGAATCAAGCCCATAGCTCCTCTTCTGGAGGACGTAAGTCGCGCGTTGCCTTACCCCGTGTTTCCTCATACAGACAGGTGGTGACAGGGCTACCGACCATGACAGGATAGAACCAAGGGAAATCAGAAAAAGGGGGAGTGGCTGAAAAAGCAAACACGGAGCACCTGGCCATAGGGGCCCAGCGCAGAAATTCTCTCGCTTAAGAGTCACGAAAGAAAATGGCTGTTTCTTCAAGACTGATTTTAGTATTCTGGTGAATTAACTCAGCTATTTAACCAGATCATCCTCCCCGGAGCAGTCAGAGGAGGAATTTTTAATTCCCAATAAAACCCGTGACTTGATTCCCTGACGGTGGTACTAGCCAGCCACACCCACATCTGCCCCAGCCATCCAAATACAACAAGTGTGGGGGGAAGGATTTTCATTCATTCATTATGAATTCATTTGCTATCATTTGTCAAGAAGCCTTAGTCCAGTGGGCCGTGGGCGGAGTCCAAATAAGTTAACCAGGTTAGCAGGTTAGAGTCATTGCTATCCTATCAGAAAAGGTGGCCCCGCCCCCAGAAGGAAAGGCAGTCATTATGCTCAACTACGCCATTAGGGACGCAATGATGGGTTGGCCATGGGAGAGGTGGGTTTCCAGCAACCAAAGAAGTTTTCATGGTTGCGGCGAGTGAGAGGATGTGAACGGATGTGGGAAGTGGGGGGACATAGGCAGGGAAGGCAGAGCCAAGGGTAGGGTCTGAAGGACTCCTGTGGCCTGCTGGGAACAGTTTCTTTTCAGTGCTGTTGGCCGGTGGTGGAGCTAAGTCAGGTGTGAACGGCAGAGGCTTGAGGGCCTGGTGGGTGTGCGGGTTAAGCAGCGCCGTTGGGGAAGGTCCCTCACGGACTCCAGTTAAGAAAGGACCATGTCAGGAGAAGGCTTGGTCCCTGCTGCCAGGAGGTAGCGCACAGCTGGGCTGACGAGGCCTCAGAGCTCCCAGGTCCTGGGAGAGCCCTCCTGACTCCCACACAGCCCTGGCTTCTCATCTCTTTGGCCTCTTCTTCCTTTAGAAAAATCCTACTCCTTTTGGATATTAACCGGAATTCCTCTTTTTATTGGTGTGTATTGCCGACACGTAATGGGACCAGCCGGCTTGAGATGCCGATGCCTGTGCACATCAGATCCTGTTCCTTGCCCAAAGCTGCCAAGATGATGGGCTATTTTTAAGATAATTTCACCCTCTGCGAGAACGAGATCCTTCCCGTGGTGACGCAGCGCCACTTTCCAGCACAGTGCCATCCATGCAGTCTCACTTGGCATCCTTCTGAGAACACTAAGGCTTCTGTTCCTTCTAGGGTAAGAGCAAAATGTCTTACATTTCTCTAGCCAAACACTCGAGCCTCCTGCCCGACTCTTCTGTGGTTTGCAGTTGGGAGAATAAAGCAAACACACTTTATTTTGTTACTTCATTGTTAATGAGGTTGTGGGGCCACGTCCAGAACATAGAGGATCATGTGTCAACATGACCTCACTGACCTCTGAGCTAAATGACGAACTGCTAGAAATAGCCTGTGGGCCGGGTTACAGTGACACTGAAATCCTCCCTTTCACCGTCCAACTGCCTTAACCCGATGGGCCAATTACGTCCTTCAAGCACAGATGCCTGATTTAGTGCTCAGTAGAATTTCAAATAAAAAGTAAAAGGAGAGAAGCCTTCCTTCAAATATTTCTACATCTGCTTTTATTTAGCATCTCTTTAACCTTGCAAAATAATGGAGAAAGACCATAGCATGTCCCAGCATGCGGCTTGCATTTGTACAGGGACCTCCCTGGTCTAGGGAGCCCCTGGGCTTTTGGACCCCAGATCCCCCTCTCCTCCTGGCCACGCTGGTGCACGGTCACACCCTCCCTCTCCCGCAGCCCTACTCTTCATTTGCAGCAGAATTAGACCAGAGACTTGGTTAACTTTTCAAGAGAAAGGGCACAACGTGATTCCACCCAGGTGCTGCAGGACCCCCAAGCTTTGGGTCATATGTACCAGCCGCACAGGTCTCTTCTCAGTCTTCACGTGGGCGTCATTCTTCCTGGTCCTCTAATGCGTACAAGAAGGACTCTTCTCGTCCCCTTAGAAAATCGACTTTAAAGAAAATGGTAACTTTAGGGAAGAGAAAGTACCCTTCAGTGACCATGGGTCACTTTCGTGTCTTTTTCAACTAAGAGAAGTATTTTGGAAGGCACTGGGAATAGACTGCATCGTAGTATCGGCTGTGGGATTTCTTGGTTTGCGGGCTGGTGGTTGCTGGGGTCTCCTGTGACGCACAGCCATTTTGCGTCTGGCTCAGGGCTGCACAGTGACTTACTGGAGAAGTAAGTAGCACTTGGTCATACAGATGGTGTCTTCAAACTTACAAAGTTTACAAGAATAACTACAAAATCAGCTTGCAGGAAGAATAAATCAGTACCCAGTCTGCCACGTTAGGCCCTTTTAATATAAAAAGAGAGTACGTTCATGCAGCTAAGTCTAAGTTACGACAAAGTGTCTGGTGAGTTTTATCTTTAAAATGAACACATAAGGTTGTCACCGCAGGACAGAGTGAGAGGGCATTGCTGTCCACGAGGCCAGTGCCCAGCAAGGAGCTCCTTCCTGCCTCAGGCCAGTCACAGAGCCGGTGACGGGCGCAGCCCCGCCCTGCTGGTCTCTGGTCGGGTCCCCCTTTGGCAGAACTCAGGAGTCACAGGAACTGAGTTTCCATTCTGCGTCAAGGACGGACAAGATGACCCTGGCTGTTGTGCCCAGACCCTGCTTCGTACAGCTGACCTGGAGAGTTGGCTCGTCACCCACGGAAGACTTACAGTCTTAGGGTGGGACCTCTGTGTTTTCTAACAAAACCTAAGTGTCATAAACAGACCTAATGCCCTTTATGGGAGGACGTGCTCATTCTGGTGTAGCCGGTTGGTGGAAGGGCAGTGAGGCCACGTCTGACCACCACAGCCGCCCTGGCCCAGTGCTCCCGTGGACGGTGCTGGAGGCAACGTGGCCTCTGGAGTCAGAGACCAGAGTGTGGTGGGGATAGGAGGAAGGCCCCTGCTTCTACATGAGGGAGGGCCCTGTGGAGTCCCGGGCACCTGGACAGACAGGAGAGGGACGGTCATGGTCACACGGCCCGGGCTGGAGGCACAGCAGGCATGCGAGCAGATCGCTGGAGTTCTCGCTGGATGAGGCCGGTGGTGTCTGGAAATGAAAATAATCCATACGTGCTTGTGTGGATGGCTGCCTAGCTGCTGGGAACACATGGCACATGTGTCTCTCGGAGGGACTTACGGCCACGTCTATGAAAGCAGAGCCCTGTCGCATGCACAACCATCGCTCTGTTGAGGTGTAATTGACATACAGTAAACTGCATGTGTGTAGCACATGGTTTGTTAAGCTCTGACATATGTGCATAGTCTTGCCGCTCGTGAGCAAAGCAGTCTCTCCATTGGTTATCGAGTCTCCTTTCACCTCTCACAGCTGTGTTTCGTGGTACTTTATGTACAGGTTTTACATGTCTTTTGTCAAATTTATATTCTCAATATTTCGTGCCTTTATGCTATTAACAATGGTACTGAATTTTATATTGATCATTGCTAGTGAACACAGAAATGCAACTTCATTTTCTGTGCCACGCCCTCAGTTCTGCAGCGACGCTAAAGTGCCTTATCCTGGCAACATTTCTGTAAATTCTGTGTGTTCTAGTCACTTTGCCATCGCTGGGACACGACACCCGTCACCCACAACATAAGGGACGAAAGGTTTGTTCTGACTCACAGTTTTGGGAGGTCTCAGCCCACTTACGGGTGCCCAGCGATGGTGGGAGGGTGTGGTGGGAACCAGCTGCTCAGGGGATCTCCGAGGAAGGATCAGGGCTTGGGGGAGGCTAGAGCAGGAGTGTTTCCTTCCCGGGCATACCCTTAGCAATTCCCCTCACCCTCAGGGATCCCCCACGCCCTCAGTGTCCCTCTGAGCCCTGAGCGATCCCCATGCCCCCGGGGACCCCACACGCCCTCAGTGATCCGCTCCTCCCGGCCAGGCCCACCTCCTCACAGCACATGAGACCCATAGGTAACCCATGGCATCTGGATACAAGAGGCTTTGGGGGTGTTCCAGATGCCCACCACACGGCATGAGCCTTTCTACATAGCCGCCGTGGCATCTGCACACAAAGACGGCTTTACAGCTTTATGTCTGCCTTCGGAGCCTTTCCCTGACCAGGGCTGCCGACACCGTGGTAAGTGGAGGTGGTGAGAACAGACACCCTCAGGTTCAGACGAAGCGCAGGTCTCTCGTGCTCCTCGGTAAGGGGGCTTTGTCAGATCCAGAAGTGTGCCTCAGAGCTGGGCGTGGCTCAGTGGTTGCCTCCCTGGCCTAGCAAGTGGGTTCGATTCCCCAGCAGCACAGAAGCCAGGCATGGTGGCACACGCACCTTAGGAGGCTGAGGCAGGAGGACTGCTGGGAGTTCGAGGTCAACCAGGGCTCCAGAGTGAGTTCAGGACCAGCCTAAACTATAGAGCGAGACCCTGTGTCAAAGCTAACAAGCCCTTCAGTTGTTTGCCTGCTTTGGCGTGCCCACCGGAAATGGAGGCTGGCCTTTACCAGCCGCTTCTTAGCATCTCCTGAGGCAATTAACCATTACTGTTCTAAGGGGCGCGCTTTGATTTTTATATGTCAAGCCTCTGAGGTCCGCCTCTCATGTTTCTGGTGTATTGTTTTTTAATGTCTTCCTATTCTTCTTTTTTAAAATTCAGAATTTGAGGTTGATGAGAAAAAATGTGCAGAAAATCATGGTGATGCTTCCTTAATGCTGTATTCAATTTTAGTGATTCAGGTACCAAGGAGGAATCATGTATTTGCAGCCCAATACGTCTCGGCGTGACGTCCAACCCAGGTCTTCTTGTACACGGACCTTGGAGGCGTTTTTTTAATATTTTCTGTTGTTGATTGTGTTTCTGCTCTGTGGTTCTGCTAATTAAGCCCAGGACGTTTGTACTGAGCTAATTGCGCAGCCCAGTTTTGATTGTTCTTGTGAGACTTGATCTCACGGAGTTACTAAATGGCCCAGCCTGGGCTCAAACTTGTCGTCCTCCTGCCTCAGCCTCTCGGAGTGCTGAGATGACGGGCCCAGTTGGTTGGTTGGTTGGTTGGTTTTGGCAGGGGGAGGAGAGCAGTGGGGTTAGAAACAGCGTCCCGCTGTGTGTTACAGACGGGGTTGGTCTCCTGATTTTAGCACCGGTAACAAAGACTGAGATGTAATAAAACAACTTAACAACCTTACAGAATTTACACCCTCGACAGTAGCTTTTCTCCAGCAGAAATAATGTTCGAGTTTTTTTCCCTGATCTGTCACTTTCCAGCCTCCCCTGCTCACACCTCAGAACCGTGCCTCGGTTTCCAACTTTTGCGTCGTACCTGACCTTCCATAACGGTCACAAATGGTTGATGTTTCGACTCCAAAACAAGGAGGTTTCTCTTTTAAATACCGGTCCTCAGTATCCTTTTGATAATCTACAGACGCTGCTCTGGGCAGCTGTTTAACCATCGCTGCCACTGTCCGTGCATCCAGTTTAGGTTCCGCAGAAGCGAGAGAGTCACATGTTCGGAAAGAGGCCCAGCCCGGCCTACTGCGGGCGCGTCCTGCTCCCTGCTCTGAATCGTGGGGAAGGCCACGTCATAGGGGCCTTGTCAGTGGGGAGGGGGCATCTTCACTGCTCACTCAAGTCAGGGAGCACGTGGAGTCAGCTACAGGAGTTTTTGTTCTAGGAACTGTTGACGACGTTTCTTTGCTTCATTTGAAAGGCCATTCTGACAAGGAGACAGCCGCTCTGAGGCCCGCCCCATGATGGGTGGGGTGCGACTTACATCCCTCCAGCAGGGACAGCCTTGCGCTTCTGGGAATCCCATTATCCCGAAAACTTTGCCCTGTTCTGTTCTTCTTTTCATAAATTACCTCCTTAGCTTAATTGCAAGTGTGGTGTTTTCCCCACAGGCAATATAATATCCACTTACCCTAAACACCTCAAAGTCAAGAAAACTTAAGAGTGTAAAGTAAAATTGATTTGCTCGGGCCAGATCGAAACGACATTACAGCTTACTAGCTAATCAGTGGAAATTTTGCTAATGCCATAAGTAGCCAAATCCATTTGTAAAGAACTTGCACACAGCTGACTTCATACATCTGCATCTTCTGTGCCGTGACCATTTGCTGTAAGATAGTTCTGTAAGATGAAGACTGTTTTCCCAACATGCGATGTTTAACCATGTAGCAATCATGTCACGTGTGTCACATTAGAAGTAGGGCTGCAGCGGGGTACAGAAGCACACAGAAGTGTTCACTGGTGCTTAAATCCTGATCAGCTAGTTGTCATAGCAGACTTGTAGCTGCCCTCATCCTGAAGTCTACCTAACAATAACCACAAGAATGACAGTCCCTAGCCAGGCCCGGCAGTGCAGGCCTCTCATCCAGTACTTCAGGAGGCCGAGGCAGGAGGATCAGAAGTTCGTCCAACCTGGGCGACTTAGCAACTCAGCACGACCCTGTCTCAAATGGTAAAAATGGGCTGGGGGTGCAGCCCAGAGTGAAGGCCCTGTGTTCATTCTCCAGGACAAAAATTAAAGTCTATTTTTGACCCAATTTAACTCTTGAGGACATCTTGAGATGACAGTGGCATGTCTGCACAAGAGGAAGTAGTATGTGTGATATATTTCCTGATCAAATGAATGTTCAATGTCAAAAAAATAAAAATTCTACCACAACTGCAAAGATACAACAAGCATAAACTTGTCTGTTGAGTTAAAACATTAAAATAATTCTCCTGACCATGTCTAGTAGGACAGACGGACTGTGTGTTTCTACCCATGGTACCTAGTGGCGCCGTCCGCAGTGTGCTGAAGATGCTGCGGCTGCTGTCATCCTCTGGGCCGAGGCTTGGGGAGCGCATGGAGGGCTCACGCTGCAGCCTGGCCCCCCACAGACCCACCAGCCTCTGAGCCGCCGCCTCCTTCTTCCTCTGATGGGCAGAAACGCCCACGCATGGACCTGACCTGAAATGACGCAGTCACTGTGTGCTCATTGCTTTCAGAACCGTCACTGAGAAGTCGGTAGAGTGAGAAAAGGAGCCACAGGCTCACTAGCATGAACTCGTCTTCTTCAGTAGAGCCTTGAGATTGCTCTTGGGAATGGAAAAGGCAGAGTATCCGCTCCAGAAGCTGTGGGAGGCTCGGGCGAATGGACAGAGCGTGGAGGACTTCAGGCGTGGGTGTGATTGAGGAAGGTGATGTTCAGAGGCACGGAGTGAGTCGTGACCTGATCCTTAGCGTGAGGGGGACTTGAACCCTGGGTGTTGTCCTCTACCAGAGCTCCCCCGTGCTCTCCGTGAGAGAACAGGAGAGTCAGTGTGGCTTTCGTGGGTGGGGAAGGTGCTGGGGACCACTGCACAGTCGACACAGGCCTGATAACATCTGATAATGTACCAGAATAAAACCTGTTCAGTCCACAGGATGCCGAGACAGGTAGAGTGTAAGTTTTACAAAGGGTCCAAGGAACTGGGGCCAATCCTGGGGACCTCAGAGCCCAGCAGATCTGAGGAACTGCCGAGCACATCGTGGCTGTGGGTGCCCCGTGTCCTGCGTCCAGCCACCTCCAAGACCCAGGTAGGATGGGAGCGCGGAGGCCTCACTCCCGCCTGGTGTGTCCATCCTCTGGCCATCCGAGTGTAACCAGACTGCCGGCTGTCGGTGTGTTTAACAAGTACACCACCCAGGACCAGGCTGGGAGGCACCAAGTTCAGATCCAGGTCCTGTCACTTTCATGTCACAGGGCTTTAACTCCATAGTGAGTTCAGGACCTGCTGGACTATAGAGCAGGACCCTGTCTCAAAAACAAACAAACAAACAAACAAATAAACGAAACTTGTAGAAAACTCTGTAGTTTAAACATTTTTAAAACAAATACCCACCATTGTAGGTAACGCATCTTTATAAATATCAAAAAGCTTATGAGATATAAAGGGTAGCCCTGGAAGTCAGAGCACCAGACAAGCCCAGCAGCTGCCGCCGGGTATCGGGGTGAGGTGGGCTTGTCGGGTGCCCGCCGTCCCTTCTCTCCTCCATCCTCCTTGGCACTTGGTTTCTAAGACCTGTGTTCTTATGTCGTACACCGGTCTGTAGTTAATTTTTTTCTTTAAATCTGTATTTTTCTTTGTCTAGCTCCTTTAGTATTATCTTTTCAAGTAATATTTATAAAATGAGAAGTCATTGTGCCTTGTCCAGTTGGAAAGCCCAATAACATGAACTCACACTTCCTAACAATGTGTCTGAAGCTCTCTGTGTCAATAACATGAACTCACACTTCCTGACAACATGTCTGAAGCTCTCTGTGTCCAACTTGGTGGACTCGGGTAGAGAGGCAAAGGCCTCGAGATGCAGGCAGGTGGCATAGGGTCAAAACAGGCACCTGCAAGGCCTTGGCGAATGTTGCTCGGCTGAGTTTCACATGCTGCTGCTGTTCCCGAGGAAGTGTGAATGGTGCTGACTTCCAGTGACCTGGAAAATGATTTTGAAAAATTTTTATGTTAAGCAGAGTCATCTAGAAGTGTGGAATCCCAAGGAAAAGTTTTACTTGGTAGTTTTAAACTATCTTGGTCTGGAAACTTGTTTGCCAGACAAGCTGGCATATTCTGCAGTCCCGAATGTTCTGTTCTGTTCTGTTTTCTCTCCGGGTCTCATGCAGTAGTCGAGGTTGGCTTTGAACCCATTGTGTAGCCCAGGCTGGCCTCAGACTTGCTATCCTCCTATCTCAGCCTCCCAAGTGCTGGAATTACAGTTATTCACTGCTACGACTGGCCCGGATGTGTCAGAAACATGTCTAAGAAGCCAGATTTTAACCTTACAACTAGTCCTAGCTGTTGCCCAACATACCACTGGCATAATGATACAATCTGAGTCGCCAAATTTGAACTAGGGGTCTCATGTGACTCCTGCTCTAGCACTGAGTGCAGGAAACAGTGTTTCCGAGGCAGCAGCCGGGACCGTGTGAATGAACCCTGGCTTCCTGGAGTCCAGTCCCAGGGTGGAGGGCTGCTGCCCCACGCACCTTCTGCTGTGGCGACGGCCTCCTGGCGTCCGAGGCCTGCAGGACCCGTCGTGCTCAGGTCCTCGGCATCTGGAGCCCCACTCCTCGTGCCTGGTGTGGAGGAAGGAGGGCACTCCGCCCATGCGGATCTACTGCCACCACCCTGCCCAAGGCTGGCCCTCCAGGGCCAGCTGGGGTCCCGGGTGTCTGCCACTGCTGAGGCAGGACAGGCCGTGGGGCGTGCCCCCCGCTCGGTGCAGGTAGCACTACAGTGCGCCCTCGGCTTCTGTAGGGACGGTTTCCAGGGCCTGGACACTTGCACAGGCCTGTAAGTCACCCAGGGGCCCCACGCACCATGGCTCTGCCCATACAGTGCACATAGGGAGCATCTGAGGGACTGACACCCAGGGCACAGTCCTCGAAGGCTCCCTGCCATCTGGGTGGCACAGATGCAGCGCCATGTGACACCGGAGCTGCCCGCTCCTGCCTCTCTCAAACCTGTTCCTTCCGGGCCCGGGAGCTGCCCGAATAAACCTGGTGCAGACCGTGAGCCTCGGCTCACTCCGCCCAGTCGCCCCTTGAGGCCTCTGAATAACTTTCGGATTTGACGCATTCCTTAAAAATCTGAGTTGCATATGTGATGGACACGATACGACACTGAACAGAGCTGTTGGCCGTCAGTGCGAGACGTCAGACCTCCCCGAGTGCCCACGCTGGGTGAAAAAGTTGAAGGGGAGCGAGAAGGCAGCCCACGGCTGAGAGGCGACACCTGCCAATCGCTAATGCCCCTTGCCGGGAGCTGCAGCTGGCAGAAGGGCACAGACGTCTTCAGACTCGGTGGCATGACTCTCCGCACTTCCTCTGCGATCAGGCCCTGCCTCCGCCCTGCAAGTGACATCCTCCTGCAGGTGACAGGCTGCCGTGACCAGCGTGGGACCAGCAGCGAGGCCTTCTCCCCAGAAACACAGGCTGCTGGAGCCATGGCCGTCGAGCCCAGCAGAGGAAGAGGGCGTCAGGCGGTGTGAAAAGCTCCGATTGATCCTGCCCTGCCCAAATCCTGTGCTGATGAGAATGAAAATGTGTCAAGAGTTGGTATCGACTTTTTAAAATCAGGCCGTCTCCAGGGAAATGCTGCTAGCCCTCTGTAAGGCTCTGTCCACGAGACTGCACATGTCTGCACCAGGCCTGGTGGCACAGGCCTGTCATCCCAACACTCCAGGAGGCTGAGGCAGAACAAGCCCAAATGCAGGTCCAGAGTAGGCAAAGTAGTGATTAGTGAGAGCCTGTCTCAAAGATCAAAACTAAAACATGGACTGGAGATGCAACTCAGCATGAAAGCCCTGGGCTCCATCCCGCGTGCCCCAAAAAGGAAAGCCTGTGTCCCAGCTTGCGAGGCTTCCTGGACCGCGGCGTGGGCAGGGAGTGCTCCTCCATCTCTGCCTGGGGAAATGGCCCAGTACCCACTGCAGGAACAAGGTGAGAAGGAAGACGTGCTGGACATTGAGAGGGCTCGTGTGGCAGAATGGGCTCCGTGCCACCTACCTGCGGGCAGGCCTGCTGGGCCACGGCGCGTGACCACAGGGGGCTTAATCCAAGAATGTGTGATCAGCCAGTATAGGAGATTGCGTCTTCCAGACCTGACTGAAAGATGACCCCATGAAAGGATAAAAGGACAAGGGTGGGTGCTGGACTGCGAACCGTGAGGTTGGGGCCGCGTCCTTCACCTGCTGGCAGAAAACCACGCCACCTGCCCCACTCTCGTAAGAGTGCTTTCCTGAGCCATGTGTGCCTTACTGTGATCCACAGAGCATGTGAACATGAACTCACAACAGAGGAAGAGACCTAGAGCCGAGGTGGAAAGTGTGGGCTCTGCCCGTGGGATGTTACTGCCTCGTGAGACAGCGCTTCCGGCCTCAGGGGTCAGGGGAGGCCTCGCGGGAGGAAACCAGAGCAGGAGGGCAGCCCAGAGGATGAGGGAGGCTCGCCCACCCTCTTCGGCGTGTTCGAGACAGACTTGGGATTAGAGGAAGCGTTGCGGCCTGCCGGGGACCATCACTCCCTCGGTGGGGGCCCAGACACCGCCTGCCGTTCAGTCTGACCCAGTGGCCTTGGGCGCAAGACCACAGCGAGTGACATTCGTGGTAGAGACGACCAGTGTACCTTAGGATGGAAGGGAACTGGAGCAATCCTGCACTGAGAGTCCCGCTTCGAAGGACAGGACTGTGTGGGAAGCACCCATGCTGGCGACTAGGAAGACCAAGGCGTTGGCGTGCGTGCTGGGGAGTGTGGCCTTTTAGCAAGGGCCCCGTCTCACTGCACTTGCCTCAGCCTGTGGCTTGCCGGCCCCACGGCTGGCCTAGCCAGCTGTGGCTGATCAACAGCGTCTGTGTGTCCAACCTTGGAGTGAGGAATTGTTGTGGGCCGCATGAAATATGCAATCCAGTTAACGTTTGTAAATAACAAAACTCCCACCTTTTAAAATATTTTATTATAACATTTTAAAAAGGTATAAACAGAAAACTATGGGATGTTTGGCCTTGTTTTGTGAAACCAGTGCAGCCATGACTGGTTCGTTAGACCTGGTTACTCAAGTTGAATAATCAAGTAAAACATTCATGTCCGCATGGTAACAAAGAATGCTCATCCCGCCAGCGCTTGCTCGTGGGGGAAGGTTGAAACACTGGTATTGGTAATTGCTGTGGCGTCTTGCCAGCCAGGTCACTCACATCCAGGTGACACCTGTCTGTGTGTGGTGGGGGACGAGGTTGAGGTTGGCCTGTTCGGCACCCTCCCGTGCAATCTGTGCTCCGGCCATGCAGTGGGGGTCATGGAAAATACTGCTAAACACGTAATATTTATTGTGGTTTGGATCTGGAATGTCCCCCAAAAGTCTCATGAATGTAGTTGTTACGGATTGTCTGTGGAGCCATGCGCTGTTGGGAGATGGGGACGTGCTCTGGATGGGTGGATTATGATGTGTGGATTGGATTATAGGCGTGTGGTGGGGGCTTAATCCTGGAAGGCGTGGAACACTGAGGCTGGAACCAGAGGGGTGGATCACCAGGATGGGACCTGGTAAGATAGGTGCTCCTTCCTGCCTTCCTTTGGGGGCTTGACTGGACCGGACTGGACTGGACTTGAATTTGCTTCCTGTTTGCAGCGTTGTGAAGAGCTGCGTCTGCCGTGTGCTTCCCCCACTACCAGCTGCCCGTCAGTGGACTGTGACCTTCTGAAACTGTAAGCTAAAATAAGCTTTTCCTCCTCTGGTTTGTGCATGGCAGGTATTGAGTCACAGAAGCAAAAAAAGTAACTAAGACAATATTGCTAAAAATTTACAATATTGTGGGGCCATGTTACTGTGTCCCCTCCATCCACACAAGAGCAGCCAGCCCTTCTGTGGCCTGGAAAAGCAGGGCTTACCCAGAGATCCATGCCTACAGGCGGGTCTAGACCATCTCACCTGTTTGGCCCCGCCCTTGCCTAGACTGGTGCTGTGCTGTTATTGACTTTTGGGTACATATTTATTAGGGGTCCCCAGCACTGTATAAGCGCAGTAGAGACCAGGACCACACATTACGGCTCATGTGTCACCAGCACAGCATAGCTCTGTAACCACTCTAGGAAAACAACACACACACACACACACACACACACACACACACACACGATGGTGTCTCTACAGTGTGAGGATGAGCTACCATCCCTGTGACATTAAGTGATGTTGTCACTTTTCATGCTGGGACCAAAGAAACATGCACCTGTCACCTCACACAGCTGGTCATTTCATGCTAATCTCAAATTAACTCAAAACATATTATTTGGAATAAAAATCAATGCTTCTCTTCCTATGGTTTGTGTAGCTGGCTAATGTGGCCATCTGTCATATAATTCCTAGAGGCTTTCTCCCATGTGCAGGCATATAGATACCATGTCCAGATTACATACTTAAGACAGTGAGAGAAAATAGTTTGAGAATGGGTAAAAACATTGATAATATTGCATTGTTACCTATATGTAAAATAATACCAGTAAATCACTGGTTATACATCTGTCTGTGTTTGCAGACTTAGAGGCCTCCTAGTGTTCTCAGACACAGTGTCTAAAGCAAGCTAACTGGTGTTCCAAGTTTGACTCCAGTTATCAAGTTGAAGTTTTTTGTTTGTTTTGATAATGGGAACGGTGGTTTATAACAGGAGACTTGACGTAGCCAAAAAGTTTTAGTTTAGTAAAAGAGGATGCCAACTTTATCATATTAACCCCTTTGAATATTAGTGTGTTCTCACAGGCTTAGCAAAAAGCCTTAATTAGAAAGCATTTATTCTACTCAACCCCAGCCTCCCTTTCAGTGGCTGGCTGTCCTTCCTGCGTCCTGGAGGAAGGAAAAATCAGCCGGTGTCCATGCACAGTCATGCACTATTCGTAGGGAAAAAGTGGGGAAAAATACAATAATCATCCTAAAAATAAGGATGACTCTGCCAGCAAGGAAAATTTCTCAGCACTCTTCTTCCTTTTTTATTTTATTTATTTATTTATTTATTTATTTTTGGTCCGTTGGAAGTAGAATTAAAAACCTACATATAAAATTTTGGTTGAGAGTTAGCCAGCTGAGAAAAGAAAGCGAATGTATCTTCTACTCTGAAAAAAAGAAAAAGCAAGAAGACAAAGCATGACGGTTGTGGGAATTGTCCTCCCGTTCCCACTTCCAGCTCCCACCGCCAGAATCACCCCGATCCCTTTGAGTGCATGGTTCGTTTTCCAGAGCCCTGAACAGACTCCAGATGTGGCCTCGTGTGGAAGGCTCGTGTGGAGCCGGGCCACAGCGACTGACAAGAGTAGAAGGGGCTGAGCCCTGTGTCATCTCGTAATTGAACATGTCTGAAAGTCCACGGAAACAAACTTCAATCAGAATATACTGCGTAAAAGGAGCTAATACCCACGGTTGCTTTCCTAGCAACTAAGCTGGTGTCGTAAATACAATCTGATGTTCCAGGGAAAGCTTTTCGAAAAGGTTTTTGCACGTACCTGCCTTGGAACAAGAATTTGGGGAGCACCCTAGGAAGTACCCCCGTTTCAGTGTCGGTCAGCTGCATGTTTGCGATGGCATCGCCTGCTTAGTCACCACAACTGCACGTCTGAGTCTAGCAAACATTAAGATAATAAAGTTCCATTTTCAGGCCATATGCAGGCAGGCAATGGCTGATATGCACAAGGCCAGCCCTTTAAATCAGGCCGTGTTTATTCCTTATTCTGTTCCACTTCTGTGCCCCTCGGGATACCCAAGAATTGTGGAGTGTTGGGGCGCCCTCCAGTGGCACATCCATTCCTAGAAATTCCCGCTCTGAAGGACAAATAGGCTGTTTCTCTTCTCCTTGCTAATCACTTGGGCCAGGTTTGGTACCTAACTAACTACATTCTTTTTCTCTTAATTTTTCATCCCGAGTGGAATCATTTGTAGGTCCCACATACATTGTGCAAATCTAGAGCGTCAAAAAGTGTAACACTAACAGTGATGATAATGTCATCTCCAGCTACTCAAGTGCTCAGTTGCTAAATCTCTGGCTCATTCTCACACACCTTGTGATGTTTCCCATCATCTCAGAAACCACAGGGGGATTTTCATGTGATTACGTGGCACCGAGAACCAAGCCTGGGCCTTCGCACAGAGCTACAGCCCCAGCCTGGTTTTTATTTCTTTTTTCTTTTGATTTTGAGACAGAGTCTCAATCAGCTGCAGTTGCCCAGGTTGGACTCAGACTTGTGACCCTCCTGCCTCAGCCCCCAGAGTGCTGGGATCAGGCCTGTGGCACCAGGGCCAGCTAAAAAATATTTTCATGGGAAATAGAATTCCTACACTAAATGGTGAAAACACACATGGACCCAAAGTAATATTAATTTTAATGTTCCTATAGCAAAGAGGAATATTTTATTATTTCATCTACCCCATAGATAGCTGAAAAGATACACGACACAGATAGAAGATCGATAGGTCAGTAGATGGACAGACAGATGGGCAGCAGATACCTGAGCCCCACTGTCACCGAAGGAGCCGTGGGACGTGTCAGGAGCGTTCTGACATGACTGTCAGTCGTGGTCAAGACGACGATATGCGGAAGTGAAGAACTGGGGAGGAACAGCCAGCTGGCAGCGGCGCTGCTGCTTTCCGGCCGTGCCCACGCCCCAGCCTGGACCGAGGCCCCGCAGCAGGCTGGCGAGGGCTCTGGGCTGACCCACGTCCCGGAGTCTTCAGAAGGAGGGGGTGCTGGCCTGCACAGGGGAGGAGAAGGCGGCCCTCGCAGGCAGAGCAGCCCCGGGGGATGCGCGATGAATTTGCCCTTGGAACTGTCTCATGACTGCCAGCCTCACTGGTACCGGACAGAAGGTGCGCGGGTGGGTAGAAGGTGTGTCCAGCCAGGCTGGGAGGCCTGGGGTCCACAGAAGGGGGTTGTTGCTTTGCTTTGCTTTGTCTGTGTGCTAGGGGTGGGGCCTGGGGCCTTCACGCGGTGGGTGCTACCTCCTCGGCCATTTTTTATCTGTGATTTTGAGACGGGGCTACACTGGGCTCTACTTGAGCTCCTCCGGCCTCAGGCTCTCAGTGTGCTGGAATCACAGGTGTGTCATGGGCCCCCGCACGGTTTTAGTTTACCTAAAGGATGGTGAAAAGCGTTGAAATTGACGGGTTGTGCATTTCAGGAAATCCGTGTAGGAGCAGGTAGACATTGGGTAGGAGATCAGCTCAGAGCCTGGGAGTAAGCAGTTGGTGACAATGACTAGCCCAGGGGTTAGCGACGGGACCCCCGCTGGAGCACTGTACGCACAACTCTACAAGGGCCACGACTGGCACCCCAGGCTGCCACCGTGTTCACGGGGAGTGCTGATCAAAGGCCCTGCACTGCCCTGCCTCAGCCCAGAGCCCAGCAAGGAGCAGGTCTCAGAGGTCCAGGCCTGGCGCTTGGCGGTGGCCCCACTTCCCCAAGGCTGGGTGCGTGGGCGCACCTGCAGCTGCCAGGCCGGACGAGGGACAGGCTGTGCTCAGAACCTCACGCCCTGGAGCCAATGAATCAGGGATGAGAAGGACAGGATAGAGGGGGACCAACGACACGAGCAACACATTGAAGCCTGGATCTGAGGGGCAGGGTGACACCAGCAGTGCCCCAGGGCCTCTGGCCTGACAGCACAGAGGACAGGAACGTGCTGTTTGCGTGTGGAACGTAGAGGGGCGGGAGGAAGAACAAGATTTTTCACAGCAAATCCCACACATGCAGCAGCTTCTAGTGCCTCTCAGCCACTGCCCTCCCTCCCCCATCCCCGGGCCTCCCTCCCCTCCCACATGCCGAGCGAGGCCCCTCAGCTGCTGCCCTCCCTTTGACACGGTATGGGTTTAAATCGTGTGGAGGTGAGTGACGCAGGCGAACGCACATTATAAAACCTACGGTGACACTTTGAGTGTACACAGGCCTTCTGAAGGGTGCAGTCGGGAGCCACACCCGGGTTTCCCTAGGTGACAGGAAGGCAGTACTGTGCTCTTATCCCTGGCGACCTTCCTTATCCCCCCTCAGTCCCACACACGTGGGTGGAGTGTGTTCTCGGGAGCCATGCTGAGCTCTGGGAACTGAGACTCACACGACCCAAAGAAGACACAGCAAGCATTGGCTGCCCAGCTGGGAGGGACCGACGGGGACGCGGAGACAGAATGCTGAAGGTGTGGAGCCTCTACGGGGGCAGGGAAATGTTCCCCAATTCATTGTGGCAAATTACTTTATACGTCTTTGATTTCTCCCAAGTCTCAGACTTTAACAAAAATTCCTTTTATATTTACAAGACCTACACTACCCAAGGATGGCATCTGTACCTGAGCAAGCGCCATTCCTACAACTCTGCATAGTGCCAGGAGGCAGAAACAGCAGACCGTGTTCTGACCTCCGTCAGGGCCCTGGTCTCCCTGGGTCCGTGCCCTCCCCAGGCCTGGACACCTCGTCTGTCTGATGGGGAGGAAATGGGTCTGTGTCCTCATTGGGAACATCCAGTGAAATGCTTCCACTAGGGTTTTAAAAAACTGCAGAGTGCCTCACACGTGGGTGGATCTGTATGAAAACTGTCTTTATGATGATTCAGTGGACAATGAATTATCTTTCCTTAATGTTTTTGGGAGGTCGTACTTACACATATTTGCATAAATTTCATATCACACCTATGCAATCATCTGGATTTACCTTGCTTCGTTGTACGTGGTACCCATGGTATGTGCAGTCAGCCTGCAGAATGCTCAGTGACCCAGCGTTCATCCTTAATAGTTGGGAAAGAATGTCTCAGTGGGAAGACTTAGAAGAGGAAATGGTCACTGCAGAGAGACTCTAAAAAGTAAAATATTGTGGACTTCCCTGTCCGTGTTCTCTTCGCCACGTCAGATAATAAGTGTGAAAGGATTGTGTCGGGTACAAGCCAGGCAGCCGCACTGGCCCTCGGGGCCAGAGCCTGGGTAAGCAGGTTGCAGCAGAGGACGACGGATGGTTTTCTGCCGCCTTAGTCCAGCTGCTTTGAGTGGGTTTTGCTGCGTCTCCTCCCGCTGCCCCAGGGGCTGTCCCCGAGGCTGGCAGCACCGTGTCTACAAGGCTTTGAGCAGTACTTGAAGTTCACTTTATTGCTTTTGAATCCCCTGGTTTCTTGGTCGCGACATGTGAATTATTTCTTTGCTTAGGGGTATTTTGGGAGCTATCCAGGTATCGGTTCTGCCCGTGGATTCGATGACTTAGACACCCCGCCCGGCTCAGCTAAGATCCATGTGCTAGAGCTCCAGTCGCCTGGAAGGGCCACGGCCGTGCTGCTCTTGTCTCCAGGAGGAGGACACTGAGGGACTCAGAACCAGGGAGGAGGGACAGCGTCGACACCTCTGGGGTCTCTCTTCCTTTTCATCCATAAGCAGAAACTTTCATTCATAATCACACTTTCTAAAAACTTTGTATGAATTGTCCACCAGCAGAATGAGTTCTCTGATGAGTAATTATTAAAATAGACCCAGGTGGTAGCTTAGCTTAAGGAAGGTATTGGGGCTGGAGAAGCCTGCAGCCTTCTACCCGTCTTCCTGGCCTGGCCCAGCGGTCTGCATGGCTAGCTTTCCTGTCTCATGTCCTAGATCAGGGACACTTTTAGGACTCCATCCAGCAGGCTCTCGAGCACCTGGCGATGTGACAGAAAATAAAACAAGAGTCTTGAGTCTTAAGTCGGTACATTGTCTTTGGCTGTCCCTCATGAAGGGACATTGTCCCTGAGCCCACGGGCTGGGGCTGGTTGTAGAACCCAATGAGAGGTCACTTCCAATCTGCTGAAGAGCCTAGCCTCCACAGCTCCCCCAAATTTGAAGAGATCTCAACAAGAAACTGCCCTGAGCCTATGACTTTCTTTGGGATTGCAAATGCGAGGACAAGGCAGGTACGTAGAACTGGAGCGTTGCAGGATGGCGGTGGGTGTTTTCTCAGGGCTGGAATCCCCGAAGGCAGGCATCCCCGCAGCACCGCCCCCAGGAGGCTGCCCGAGTGGGTAGGGGCGTGCGCTTCATCTTGTGACCCCCTCCACTGACGCCCGTCGCTCTCCCTGCCGCAGGTGCCGGTCCCGGAGGTTGATGGAGGGCCATGCGATTCAGACAGCAGGCGTGGCTGAGACAGAAGTCGCTGGTCCTGGGAACCCTTGCCCTTGGGAGCCTCCTGTATCTGGTCGCCAGAGTTGGGAGCTTGGATAGGTGGGTGACTCCCCACACGCTTCTGTCTGTCTGTTTAGGCTTTCTTAGGATAGAACTTGAACCCACCGTCTGTTTCCCCGCTCTGAAGTCCCAGGAAGCATGCCAGGCTGCAGGATTGATTTTGCTTTCTTCTTATTATTTTGTGTGTGTGTGTGTGTGATAGCATATCGCTGTGTAGTCCAGACTGGCCTTGAACTCAGGCCAGCCGCTTGCCTCGGCCTGAGTGCTGTGCTTACAGGACAGGGCCACTACGCCCGCTATGTTTTATTTTACCTTGAGCATGCTAGGCAAACGCTCTAACCACGGAGCTAAGCCTGTAGACCCGATCCTGCTGTCTTGAGACTTTAAGAGACAGAGGTCCAACCTGCGCAAACCTACACACCCCATCAGCAGCTGCTCGTGTTCTGTGCCCACTGGCACGCTCGCGACTTCGGGGTGACGCTTCCCACCTCAGACGTCGCCTCCTCCGCTCTCTGACGGGACCAGCTTCCAGGCTCTCTCCACCTCTTTCCCTTGAAAGCGGGAGCCGAGGCTGTCTGAGATTTTTGCTGAAGCAGCCCCAAATTCCATGGCTGGAGGCCCTGGTGCCGGAACGGAGCCCATCAAAGCTGAGCCTCGTATGGGCCAGGACCCAGGAAGTGAGGACATGTGTGTGACTTCCTCCCACCTCTACTCCTGCCCTTGAGTTGGGGCACCCAAAGACAACTGTTCTGAGGGGTCCGATCTCCCAAGGAGGAAGGAAAATAGTGCCCTCTAGAGGTGGGAAATTCCAGCCCAGCCCACCCAGAGAGGGCGGGGGAGCCTTGCTCAGGGCTCTGCGAGAGAGCTGCACTCCACAGAGGCGGCTGGAGGGACCGTTGCCCCAGGCCTCCAAGGGTCGGCACAGGTGACACTCCAGATACCCAGAGCCCAGCCAGCCCTAGGGACAGCCCAAGGACAGCAGAGATGTACTGTCACCATCACAAACATGGCTGAGCGCAGGTGAAAATGTCACAGGGGAACACAAATTCAGTCAATACATACCAATTATGACAATAAAAAATAGAATATCTGGCCAGGCATGATGGAGCACACCTGTAATCCCAGCACTTAGAAGGCTGAGGCAGGAGGATTGCTGCAAGTTCAAGGCCAGTCTGGGCTACATAGGGAGTTCAGGACCAGACTAGACCCTGTCTCAAGATTGTATATAGAACCAAATAGGGATGATGGGGGAATTAGGTGAGAGCAGGAGGGCGTGGGAGGGTCAAGAAAGGGGAAGGGGGAGGGACTGTAATTTTGACATGGTATGTAAGTGCATAAAATACTCAAGTCCAATGTAAACATTATGTATCACACATATATGTAAGTGTGTTTGTGTTGTGATACATATCCCTATATATAGTGGGGGAGAATGAAAGTAAAATCAAATTAAAAATAAATGTTTTAAAAATCTGAACAATAATGTTAAAAATCTTTAGGTATTGTTTGATACCTTTATATCTTCTACTTTGAGCCATAGCATACTAATCTCATTAAGTTTATAAAAAATAAAATCATGTTTCTCTAAAATATTAACCATGCTAAGCCCTCTGTTCCTAATTGGAGGAATATTAGCTTTTCCCAAGAAGTCTAAAATACCTTCCCAGGTCAATTTAGGAAAACTACAATGAATTTCAGTAAGGTCACAGACTGTATAATAAAAAAGATTCAATTCATGAACTTGGTATATTGGCGTGCGAAGCTAAGCGGGTCCCAGCCTAGTGTCACTGTGACCCACTGAGTCCCTAGCGTCGCCATCACTGGGACGTACCCCATCCCCAGTGCCATGTGACGAACCGTGTCTTTCCTCTGAGAAGAGTGGAGGTGATTGTTCGGGGTTCAGGTGGGGTCCAGCCACCGCTCTGCCCCTTGCAAGCTGTGGTCCTGGGTGGGCACGTGGTTGGCAGCAGGGTCTGAGGGTTCCATCCCACGAAGTCCAGTGAGGTCAGCCACTGCTGGCGCATGCTGGTAGTGACTAGGATGGCGAAGACATATCCTGACCTCCGTAGACAGAAGAGGCTGGCAGAAGAAACGCAGTACCCGGGCCACGCCTGGTGACACTGGCCTGTCATCCCAGCACTCTGCGAGGCCAAGCAGAAGGATCACACGCTGGAGTCCAACCCGGGCAACTTAGCAACAAGACCCTGCCTCAAAAAATGCCCTGGACGTGTAGCTCAGTGCAGCGACTGGGTTCAACCCCAGCACCACCAGAAAGAAGAAATGCAGTCTCTTGCGACTCCCAGGGCCAAGGCATAGGTCCTCTCAGAACGGGCAGCTCAGAGCAGCTCAGCGGAGGCCGAGGTCGGAGGAGCAGGCTCCCAGGGACAAACATCCCCCTCTGCCCTGCAGCCTCTGCCAGCTGCAGACTGTGGTCACCGTCCCGTCACCTTCCTGAATGACTTCCATCAGCAAGCTGTTAGGAGACCAGGCACGTGGGTGTCATTGTGTGTGCACTGAGAACCTAAGTACACGCTGTAGGCAGTTAAGTGCCTGGCAAAGCAAAACTTAAAGGGGCATTAATCTGAAACTCCCACCCGCTTCGTGTGTTCCATTTAGTACAGGGTTCTTGAGGTAAAATTTCCAAAAATATGTTCATCACGTACTGCAGCCGCACAGACCTGTAAGCCCCAGCCCTCTGGGAGGCTAAGGCAGGAAGATCACATATCTGAACCCAGCCCAGGCAACTTGGCCACTTAGGAAGTATTCTTGGAAACAAGAATAGGCTGGGAATGTAGGTCCGTGTGAAGGCTATGGATTGGATCTCCAGTACTGCAAAGCAGAATAATAAAATGAAATAGTAAAAAGTCTTAGTCTACCCAGGAAACTAGAGAACTAGAGTAATTAGAAGCTGGCACGAGTCTTACATTTTCTCTCTCTCTCTCTCTCTCTCTCTCTCTTTCTCTCCCCCCAACCCCCACTCACCCTTTGTGGCTTACAGGCTGCAGCCCATCTGCCCCATGGAAAGCCGGCTAGGTGGCCCCCGGGGCCAGGTGGAATTCCCGCTGCGAGCCCTGCAGTTCAAGCGGGGCCTGCTGCACGAGTTCCGGAAGGGCAACACGACCCGCCAGCAGGCCCCCCTGCAGGACCTGGTGCAGCAGCTGCCCAAGGCCATCATCATCGGGGTGCGGAAGGGCGGCACCAGGGCCCTGCTAGAGATGCTCAACCTGCACCCGGCCGTGGTCAAGGCCTCGCAGGAGATCCACTTCTTCGACAACGACGAGAACTACGCCAAGGGCATCGAGTGGTACCGGAAGAAGATGCCCTTCTCCTACCCGCAGCAGATCACCATCGAGAAGAGCCCCGCCTACTTCATCACGGAGCAGGTCCCCGAGAGGATTTACAAGATGAACTCCTCCGTCAAGCTGCTGGTCATCGTCCGCGAGCCCACCACCCGGGCCATCTCCGACTACACACAGGTGCTGGAAGGCAAGGAGCGGAAGAACAAGACCTACTACAAGTTTGAGAGGCTGGCCATCGACCCCAGCACCTGCGACGTCAACACCAAGTACAAGGCCGTGAGGACCAGCATCTACACCAAGCACCTGGAGCGCTGGCTCCAGTACTTCCCCATCGAGCAGTTCCACGTGGTGGACGGGGACCGCCTCATCGCGGAGCCGCTGCCGGAGCTGCAGCTCGTGGAGAGGTTCCTCAACCTGCCCCCGAGGATAAGTCAGTACAACTTGTACTTCAATGCCACCCGGGGCTTTTACTGCTTGCGGTTTAACATTATCTTTAACAAGTGCCTGGCGGGCAGCAAGGGGCGCACTCACCCCGAGGTGGACCCCTCTGTCGTCACCAAATTGCGCAAATTCTTTCACCCTTTCAACCAGAAATTCTACCAGATTACCGGGAGGACATTGAACTGGCCGTAAGGTGATAGGTCACGCAGCACTGTGTGTTGTGCCCAGAGTCACACAGGCACTTGCCCACCCCAGCTCCCCGAGTCACCTGTCCAGGTGCCCTTGTACAGATGCAGCGTGCGACCAAATAGAAGATCGGTTCTTTTCTACCGGAAATGGACAAAACCCTACGTTGCTACCTGCTTAGTTGCATCTTTGAAGTTATTTCTAGAGCAGAAAGAACCGGTGGGGTGTGGAGGGAGGTGGTGTCAGCCATGCGCAAAGTCTTCCTTTGGTCAGTCTGTCCGCCTGCCATTGTCCTAGATCTAAGCCAAAAGATGAGTGTGAGGGATGGCGCCGATGGCCAGGCAGCTTCTGGAAGAGGAGAAGCCGGCAGTGATGGCTTTCCAAAAGGGAAGCCGGCGCTCTGATTCGGATGCTGCCTGGGAGCCTTGAGAACAGAAGATGCTATTTTCTTATTATTTAAAAGAATGTCTTAATCTCATGAACTTGACCTCATCCCAAAGTTCCCGTGGTGGTTTTGCACTATCGTTTTCCTGTACGGGCCACGGCATCACCTGTCGCACGTCCGCCCCACCCATGCCAGGCCCTGTCTTTTCGTGTCCATGTTGTACATCGGCGGAGAGAGATGTCCTGTAGATACTGTACATGGGTGTAAATATTGGTTTCACACTAAGTAATTCTATTTTGTAAACTGAATATGGCTATTTAATTTATTGTGAAAATTAAAATTATTGTGGTATTTAAAAATGGAATGGATTAAAATCACTCTATGTGCAACTGTTTTACTTTAACGCATTTTGTTTGCCGTGGCCCCGCTGGCTTCCCTGCTGGATGCTGGGCCGGCTAGGGCCACCAGAGGCACTGCCGGCTCCCCAGCCCTGTTGGGCTCCCGTGCTCTCTTGAGATGTCCCCAGCAGGTGAGGCTGAGGGCACTCTGATCATAGGTCCAGGATGCCTGGAAATCGAGGAAGAGCCCGGGCCCTCTGCCACAACTTTGGCAATTCACCTCCGCTGGCTGCTGGGCCAGAGAGGCGAGGAAGGTGCCCACGGCGTTGGAGCTGAGGGAGGACACAGGTGTTCCAAACCTCTAATCTGTCAGGTGAGTAGCGAACTAAAATCAGAGCGGAACACCAGGGCGGCCTCTGCGCTGACAGCCAGGAGGGCTCCCAAGTGCGCAGAACTCTCCGGGGTGAAAATTACGCAGACATGGTGGGATGGGATGGGATAGTGCTGCTGTGGCTGCCGTAAACACACAGGGCTCAGATTCCGCCCCAGGGAATTGATGTTAAGCCAGGTGCCAAGGTCAGGGCCGCCACACTGTGCTCAAGTATGGCAATTCCCACACTGTGGCAGGGGTGACTGCGGCACAGCAAGGCCACTGCTTCCCACAGGTGCGGCTGCTTAACAGAGGAGGGCATCCTAGTGGGCTGTCGCCTGCACGGACGGTGCCCACAGCAGCCAGCAGAGGACAGCGGGGCCCTTGCTGTAGTCAGGGTTGATTTTTCTGAGTTGCTTGGCCTGCGCGGTGAACCTTTCTCCATACGAGGCCCTGGCCCTGCCATAATCACCCTCTCCGCAGGAGCTAGCCGCGGCGCTGTTCTCCCCTCGTGATCTGAGCAGAGCAGCACCCAGGCAGCTCTGTGCCAGTCACCGCACCCCTGAGGAGCCAAGGGCCCTGCTGCCCAAACCCTCCCCTAAGCATTGGGGAAGCTCTCCAGACACTTCCTCCCATGACATCATCACTATCCTAGCCTTAATTTTGTGAAAATATCTCTAGAGCACGTGACACCTCACATGTCTGTGTGCCAGTGACTGGCAGATGGTGTCCCTTTGGAACAGTGGCATTTCAAAACTCTAGCCTAACTCAATAAACTTTGCAGGAACCATTCCCCTTAAATGGACTAAATGCAGCAAAATTTTCACAATGTGCGTGAACAGGATAGAAAAACAGACCATGTTTAAACTAAGTCGTAGCAATTATTGCCAAGCAGACAACACGCCGTACTATCCTAACAAGATATCGAATAACAAATACGCATTTCACCACCGTGCTAAGTGAATGCCTCTCAATCGGCATCTTGAGTTTCTACCCAAATCGGTGTGACTCAAGTATGTCAAAGTATTCTAACCTCTTATGTAAATTCTCAGGCACCCCCTGCCAGCATCTTTTTTTAATCAATTTTTATAGTAAGCCTTTCTTTCATAGCTAATGTGATGGTAAAATTCAGGCCAAACTATGATCATTTAGTAAGGTCCTAGTTAGCAGTGTTCACCGCACATCTTACAAAAAGTTACTTTATGTTTTGAACTTTTTAAGATTTCTTTCCAGTTACATTTTATGGCAGCTTTTATGAATAATAGCGCTATTTCATGGTTATAAGAAGTGGATCCAGGGAGCTGGTGCAGCAGAATGAACAGAGCTGAGATCAGCAGGCACCTTGCACAGAGGCCCAACAGGTGTTCTAGGAGGGAGAAAAGGAGCCTCCGTGTCCCGCCGTACTGGCAGCCCGCTCAGAAGCAGCACTCCGTCACCTCTACCCAGTGTGCACCTTACCCAGCTGCCTACATCGTCAACCTGTGGGCCACGTCAGCCCACCAGGGGTGGCGAAGCTCTTGGTGAAAGGTGTTATTATGTGTCATCCTCCTTCTAAATCAGCTTCCCAACAAAGTGAGTCGTCCGTTAGGCAGACAACACCATTTCAAAGAGCCAACCTACCTTACCTGTGACTGCTTTGCGGTTTCTTTCCTTAACGACACCAGAAAATAATCATCAAGGACAATTGCAAATGCCCTGTTTCCTTGGTAAAATTCACCCGAAGGTTTAAACATAGAGCACACAAGAACTTGTGATCACTGCATGTCAGGTAAGCCAAAACCAGTTCTGAGAGATCAGCTGAGCATAGCTCCTGGTGTTAGTGTCTGTCTCGTCACTGGGAAGCAGCACCAACACCCACAGCCTAGCAGAGCAGAGCAGTCTATGGTCGGCTGGCTGCAGAGAAGAAACCGTAGGATAGGAGGACCTGGTGGAGGACAGCTGCTCAACACACAACGGCCAGGAAGCGAAGGTACCGGCAAGAGCCCGCCCGCCCAGGACCCACCCCAGGGCCGTCTCTCCAGCACATCCCCATCTCCTAACCTTGCATGAAGCCAAGGCCAGCTCCTCTGACAAGCACAGCCCTGCCGAGATCTGGGCACCTCAGGAGACTTTGGGAGACATCATAGACCTAAATCGTAGGACTCCGCCAAAGCAAACCTTCCGGCAACACCAGATGTCAGCATGGACACACCAAGTGGAGTCGGTGTGCGACTTGGCGGTCCAAATGGAGATATGTCAGGAGGGAACAGCCCCGCCCAGAGGAGCAGGACAGCCTCAGGAGGCTCGGACACAGTGACCTCGCCAGGGAGACAAGCAACATGAAGAAGTCCTGGTGTCACCAGGTCACGGTCCAGCAGAGCAGGAGGTGGTGCCAGGTAAGATGAGGTGGGAGATAGACGGGAAACGCACCGGAGCTCCTACACCAGCTCACTGCCTGTCACACCCGGACAGGCCCTTGCTGGGCCGCTGGCCAGGCCGGCTTCCTCGGGTCCATACCCACCTGATGCTTACACACACACTGAGGGCTTACGATCGGGAAAACAAATCCCCAAAAAGTTTTCTTTGAAGGAGAAAATGACCCAGCAGTGAGTGGGCGGGCGCCTTCCTTCCCACCCTTCCTTCTCGCTGCTCACGCTCTCCTGCGGCCGGTGGGCCCTACCTGTGGTTCCTCTGGCCCCTGAAACTGACAGAAGGACTCTCTGAAAGATGGTTCTGGGTGTGCTGAGCACGGGATGGTCCAACTCCCCGCGGCCACCAAGCTTCTGCTGTAACCCCACCCGTCCCGAGACCCCATCTAAGGACAAGGAATGTAAGGAAACCCTGGCCCGGCATTCTCCTGCCAGGGCTCTCCGCGGTCCTCACACCTGCCCCAGGAAACATGCTGGCTTCATTGAACATAGAGCAGCAACGAGCCACGCTTCTGGGTGGGCTGAGCAAGCTAATTTGTTTTGGGAGGTGGCGAGCTTCACTTCAAACTCTGAAAATGCTGATGGATTTGCATCTGAAAAAGAAATACACGTAGATTGGTCTTTTATTAGGCAAATTCCCTTTTGCAAAGAACTAAGAAACAAAATCTACTTCACCTGTAGGTGGCGCTTCTCCCTAACCAGAAGTGTTTTTTGTTCGTTTGTTTTTTGAGACAGGGTCTCAATATGTAGCACAGGTTGGTCCTGAACTCACTGGTGTAGCCCAGTCAGGCCTCCGACTCAGGACAGTCTGCCTGCCTCAGCCTCCCAAATGCTGGGATTACAGGTGTGCTCCACCACGCTCAGTTTTATGTGGTGCTGGGGAATCGAACTCAGGGCCTTGCGCTTACAAGACAAGCACTTTAACCACTGTGTCACGCCTCCAGCCCCAGAAGTTCTGTGTGTGTGTGATACAGGTGCGTAGACATGTCTCGGTGCTACCCTAAAATCACAGGTTATAGCTTGTTTTAAATTCCTTTTAATTTAACATCATTTGGTTTTAGTATCCAGCTAGGTCTGGTGGCTCAGGCCTGTAGTCCCAGCACTCAGGCAGGCTGAGGCAGAAGGATTCCAAGTTCAAGCCTGGACAATTTAGTACTAAACAAGACCCTGTGTCAACACTGAAAATACTAATGCACTGGGGCCATGGCTCCAGACGCCACCAGTTACCTCAGGCTCTCCAATCTCTGCCTTCTAGGTTTCTTTACATGTTATTTCTTCCAGATCCATCCCAGCCAAAATCCCTCAGCATTCTGGGAGGCTGAGGCAGGAGGATGGCAGGTTTGAGCCCAGACTGGGCAGTTCAGTGAGACCCTGTCTCCAAATCAAAAAGAAAAGTGAGCTGAGAATGCAGCTCAGGGCAGTGGCTGGCTCCCCAGGAGCACACTCACGCACGCACGTTCGCGCGCGCGCGCGCACACACACACACACACACACACACGCACACACACACGACTGCATCTGAGAAGGGACGGGAAGGCCTCCTGTCCCACATTCCTGTCAGCCACTGCGGTCAGCTCTCCGTGACATATTTTTTGATGCGCAGTTAATTCCCTATAAACAGAAACCCGTTTGCCCGTCACAGCCCACCTCCAGCACCCTCCGCGGAGCAGCTGCCGGCCGTTGTGCCGCCCCAATGCGCCCTGGCCTCTCGGCCAGCTCCTCTGAAGTCCCACTTTTAAGAAATTCTAGGCTTCCTCGGTTGCGGCAGTCCCGCAAATTTATCCCCATAGAAAACTTTATCCCCATAGAAAATCCCTCCGTCACTGTCATTCCTAAATCCGGTTTAGAATTGCTCTTCAGGCTTTTACAGCCCATGGAGTGGCGCCGCCTTCCCTCGGCCCCGCCTTCCCTCAGCCCTGCCTTCTTCTGACCCCGCCTTCTCTCGGCTCTGCTTTCTCTTGGCTCCGCCTTCCCTCGGTCCTTCCTTCCCTTGGCTCCACCTTCGCTCGGGCCCGCCTTCCCTCGGCTCAGCCTTCCCTCAGCCCTGCCTTCTCCTGACCCCGCCTTCCCTTGGCTCCGCCTTCTCCTGACCCCGCCTTCCCTCGGCCCTGCCTTCTCCTGACCCCGCCTTCCCTTGGCTCCGCCTTCCCTCGGTCCTGCCTTCTCCTGACCTCGCCTTCC
>PVKB01003337.1:85266-207512 GCA_004027205.1 Ctenodactylus gundi | reverse complement strand
ATAAGTCGCAAATATTGGTATCAATAACTATTTTATACTGAAATGATCAAAAAAGCATTTAGAAGAGGGAAATTTCCAAGATAGTATACAATATGTAATTTTAGATGCCACAGGAACGTCATTTTAAATGACAATTTCCATAGTTTTAAGACACAGGAATAGAAAAATATACACACTGCTAATACAGATTAAAAATAGCAGAGGAAATGTGTTAATTACAGCCAAAGAAATCTTCAGTAATAGAAATTATCAGAGTTAAAAGGGGAATTAAAAAAATTAAGTTAGAAACCAAATAGTAATAAAGTTGTAGAATCTTAGAATATGCAGACACATGAAATAACCTAACGACAAAGTATCAAAACCTGCATGCAAATGCTGACAGAACTGATAGAAGACCAGGCACAGGCATCATTCTCATCAGACCCTTCAACTGTGCCCTCAAAACCCAAAGCAGGGCTGGGGGTATGGCTCAGTGGTTAAACTGCTTTCCTAGCAAGAGCTAAGTACCTGAGTTCAATTCCCCAGTACCACATAAGCCGGGTATGGTGGTGCATGCTTGCAATCCCAGCACTCAATAGGCTGAGATAGGAGGATTGCCGTGAGTCCAAAGTCAACCTGGGCTCCATAGTGAGTTCAGAACCAGCCTGGACTACAGAGTAAGACCCTGTCTCAAAATAAAAAATAATAATTAAACAAGACTATCCTTAACATAATTATACTTTGTTAGAGTACTACTTCTAAAGATAGTAGAATGCAGTCTTTTGAAACTGGTGGAAAATTCATAAAGATGCATCACACTCTATGCCAGAACACAATATTTTTCATCCCCATCCTGCCCCCAGGACACAATTTTAACAAATTTAGAATACAAAATATAATTCTAGAGAGAAATAAATAAACAAAAGATCAGTAATAGAGAATTAGACCATGCCCAAATACATGAAGTTTGGAAAAGACCCTTCTGTATGACATAAAACTTGAAGAAAAAGTCAGAATTTTTTTAAATATTTTAAAAATATATAAAAGCTAAAGTATAACTTATTAAAATTTATAAAATGCAGAGGAAGCAGTCCTCAGACTCTCATACCACTAAGTGCATACATTAGTAATGAACAAAAAAATCAATGGCATAAGCTTCAGTGATAGAGAGTTAGAGAAAGCACAGCAATCAAAACCAAACTAAGAATTAATAAATCATAAATATTTCAGCCGAAATCAATGGACTGGAAAATAAACAAAAATAAGAGAAAAAAATTAAGGAATCTAAATTTTGTTTGAAAAAACAATTGATAAATCATTCGGGTACTAACAAAGAAAAGAGAAAGTACACACTGTTAAGAGCAGAAAAGGAAAAGGAATTATTCCTCATCATCCCACAGACACAAATAGGTTACAGAACCCTGTGAACAGCTCTGTGCCTGCAATTTCGATAATGTACTTCATATTGGTCAATTCCAAAATGCACAGAAGGACAAGCAAATTGCCCAAAATGGCCTATTAGAGAAATTGAACTCATAAGTAATAAGATTAAAATAAGAAAGCACTAAACCTATGAGATACTTCTGGTGCACTCTATCACAAATTTAAGGAGAAAATGATGCCAATCTTCCTCATTTTTTTTTCTAGAAAACAGAAGCAAAGGAGCACTTTTTAACTCATTCTAAGATGATAACGTTAACCAAATGTCCCAAAAATATTTTTCAAAGATATATAGAAAAAAATCCTAAGGCCAATATTCTTCACAAACAGAACTACAAAAATTTTCTACAAATGCCAGTAAATCAACCTGGACACTGGATAGAAGGAGCTAACATCACGCCAAGTGGATTTATTCCACTTAAGCAAGGATAGCTGGGCATTTACTACCCAGTCAGTGTAACCTATTGCATCAATAAAGCCAAAGAATAACAATCACATGGTTATATCAGTGTATGTGAAAAAGAAAGTGTTCGAATGAGCCTAGCACACATCCGTGGGAAAGTCACTTCAAAGTGGCAAGACAGAGTTAATACCCTAACCAGATAAAGAAAACTCACATTCTGCTTCATAATGAGACATTGGACACACTGCCACCACGTTCAGAAAAAGGAAAGGACCTCCTTTCTCACAACACCTTGTTCTGGATGCTGCAGCCACCTCAACAGGACAACAAACATAGGTAAATGAGCAATGTATGTGTTGTATAGGAAGAAATAATAGCCTCCTTTCCACAGAGGACACAATTATCTATGTAGAAAATCCTGGTGTATCTACCATACACAAAACCAACATCGTGCAGGACAGCAGAAGAGACATTTAACATGTTAATTGAATTCCTATTTGCCAATAGCAATTGGAATCTACAGTTAAATAACAATGTCGTTTACAATAACACAGGAAAATTAAAATGTGTAGGTCTTCCTCTCCCACAATATTCACAGGATTGTAAGTGAAAATCTACGAGGCATTGTCGATATGGTAAAAACATTCTCAGTCAAGAGGTGCATGTTGCTGGATTAGAAGAATTGCTATCATTTAATATTGATCTTCCCAAATTAATCAGTCAGTTTCATGCAAATAAAAACAAATGTTGAAAAGGAATTATGGCGTTGATGTGGGAAATGCAAAAATTTTACAGTAGCCGGCAGAGTATTGGGGAAAATAAAAAGGAATTCAAACAGGGGACTCACTCGTCTTGATTTCAAGACAAAAACAAAAAACAAAAATAATCAAGGGAGCATGATGTTGGCAAGTGAACGGACAAATTGATTAATAGAAGGGAACAAAAGGATGAAAGAGAGTCACATAAATATGGCCAACCTGTCATCCAAGGAGCAAGGGCAACTCAGGCGAAAATGGATACTCTTTTTGACAAATGTTCTAAACTACTGGAAAGCCATGTAAAAGAAAAAAGAAAAGAAATGTAGAAGCCAGATCCATTCTATTCCTTTCCAAAAAATAAAAAAATTAAAAGCTAGCTCACAATTAATTACAGAACTACATTTAAATGCAAACCATAGCATTTTTGAAAGAACATACAGAAACGTGGAGAGCAGCCTGTTCCTCACGAAGCCACTGCAAGTAGGAACAGCAGCTTTTAGGCCCTGCATTACCCAAAGTGACTCTATTCTACACAATATCACATTGCCCCATTTTTAGTGTAAATGCTGAAGGAGAAGCAAGTAAAAATGCATGTATACTGGACATACCAAACTCAGGAAAAAGCATAAGGCATAAACCGATAAATCGTCTTGCTAATAAAACACATCACCAAACTCATCAAATGAAGTCAAAAACACATACGCGCATGGTATATCTAAGTTATATCTGAAAAAACAAGGCACTTGAGCTTTTCAGCCACACCAGATCAACAAAAGGCATCACCATCTCAACCTGGATCCAAAAAAGGAGAGGCGTCCACACCTCTGCTGCTGTGTGCCACGTGACTGGTCATTTCTTCAGACCACCGCTTGAGCCCCTCATGGGAAGCTCTCTGCCTGGCTGTCTCCCTGCCAGACATGGCCCAGTATATGGCCTACCATCTAGATGTAGGATGCGAACCTGCTGCACCTTCACAAGCCCCAGGCTTCTTCCTCCTCCTGGGAGAAGCTCCACCCCACCGTACCTGTGTCTTTATTAGCCACTCTGGAACTTTTCATATCTCCCAGTGTGTCCAACTTCTGGAACACCTTGTTCCTTTGTCTTTTGCTTTTTATTTGTCTGTTTTGTTTTTTGAGTGAAGAGGAACTGTCTTAGGTTATCATATATATATATATATATATATATATATATATATATATATATATATGTAATGTTGTACTACATATAAGTACTAAAACTTCCCTATTATTTTTTTCATTTTGTCAAATAAAAACATTACATGTGTACTAATGTAACTTATTCATGTGATGACTGGATCTTCCCAAAGACAAAATGACCAAGAAAGGTACATATTTAGAGGCCATTCGCAACATCAAGTAAGCCAATACAGCACAATCAAAGACACTGGGGAAGAGGTTTCTAGAACTAATTCAGAATGTGGCAAGAACAATGGCATAAGTGTGTTCAAAGTGCAGGCAGCACTAAGTCATTTAGTGTAATTTTTTAAAAAATTAAACATTCACTGTATTATTGATCTCACCTTTTGTATCATTGTATAAAGTGTAATGTGTACCTGGACCACTATAGACATGAGTAATTAAGATTGGAATAAAAGAATTTGAGAGTTTGTGATTGCCCAGAGTATTGGCTATGAGTAAATCCTGGTTATTCTGTCTAATAAAGCTAATAAACTTGGCATAGCTTGTGAATTTACTATCACTCAATGAATTGTGATATTGCAGAAAGACAGATATGTCTGATCTATGTCACTGGTAAGACTTGCTCATGTTGAGGAGAGTTCCCAATGGCAATAAATTTTTAAATGCAATACTAAAAAGATTTATGAAAAGTGGCAGGAATTTAATCAAGGAAAAAGACATGGATAATATTTTGTGAAACTTATTTCTGATAAATTAGTTACATCCGTTCTATAAAAAGAATTGAACAGTCAACAAACAATCCAATTAAAAACAGACAAAACATCTGAACACATACATTACAGAAGAATGATGGAAAAAAACTACATGGAAAGGTATTTAAGCATCATTTGTTGTGAAGAGACTGCAAACTGAATGACCAATAAGGTACCGGTATTTACTTGTTAACACGCATCATAAACAAAACAAACACTAGCCATTGACAAAGATGTAGAGCAAGAGCCACTTGCATTCATTGCTGGTGGTGTGGGACCACAAGAGTGAATTCTCTTCCTGAGCTGACTAGGACTCGACTCAGTTTTGTTGCCCTAACAGTGACCTGTCAGGAACATGAACTGGAGAATGATTTACACCTGTTGACCTCACGCTGGAGTACTGCTCTGCCATGAGCAAAACAGGCACAACTTTCTCCAAAATGTGCCCCTCTTCCACCACCACCACCGCCAACTGCCTATAGACGAGTTGATCGACAACAGTACACCCTGCCTTGCGATTTTATTTGCAGTAACTGACTGCTCTGTAACCTCAGATAGCCAATGTCTAGTTTCAGCCTGCTTCTAGAAGTTCTCTGTAATGATTTACTGCCCTAAGCGTTTTTCCTGTACTGCAACTCCATTCTTTCCTCAATAGATAAAGAAGAGACCATAATTCTGGGCTGCACTGTGGTCGCTCTCTCCATTTAGGGCTCATCCAGTGCAATCCCGCTGGGCTCCATTGTCCCTGCTCCGGACACGGAGCAATATATATTTTTTTTTTTTCATGTCTTCAGATTTTGTTAGGAATGCAACACAGGGGAATTACAAAAATGCACAGCCAATTTAGAAGACAGTTTCATGCATCTTACAAAACCGCAGCCATTCCATAAAACCTGGCAATTGCCCTTCAAGGTTAAACGCGATCACCTTCAAAAACAAACCCATGCAAAGTTGGAATATTTCCATCAACTTTGTATATAAGCACCAAGTAATAAAAGCAAGTTTGATGTGTTTCAATAGGGAAAGGTTAAAAAACCTAAAATTCATTCATACAATGGAATACAATTCAATAATAAAAAAGATACTTCAAAGGAAAAAAGTCACAAATTTTAAATTTACATTGCTAGCTGAAACAAGGCAACTTGAAAATATTACCTTTGCTACAATTCTAATTATATAGTGGTTCCCTGTCTCTAAAATTTTGCCTTTGCCACAAAACTGGCTTTATCTACCATCTTCCAGGTCCTCTAGATTGAGTAAATAAATAGAATAAGAAATTATATTGCCATCTACTGAAATGGAAGTTCACAGATAAGAAAGTGGGTGACGCTTTTTTGGCCCCTGAATGGAGAGAGAAGTGTAAACTCAGGTTCAATTAAGTTAGATAATCACATGTGAGTAGATATGCACATATGAACAGGTTGATGTGCACATATCTACTTCCTTGCCCTGTTATCAGAGAGAGCAAACAAGACACTATGACCCCTATAGCAATAAGTACACCTTGTAGCAGCTTGTGTTTTCTGATATTTAATCTTTACCTCCAATTCCAATTTTATGACTTCTAAAACCCTTGAAAATTCCAATGTCACATCGTTTTGTGTAATAATGAGTTGCAGAGCCTACTGTCTTCAGGATGAGGGCAAAATTTGAGGGGTGCGACTTCAGATTTCCCAAGCTGTGGGGACAGGTAAGAGGCTGAAGGTTAAGGTGAGCACCAATGGGCAAAAGTATCTCCAGTGGGCAGTGTCCGAATAGAATTAGAAGGCACGCAGCTGACATCTGCTGAAGAAATAATTGCTTTTGGTGGTACAAAATCCTCACACTTTGGGGGGTTGCAAAAACCTTTTGGTGGGAATAGAGGAAACAAAAGGCAATGGTTGTTTTCTAATAAAATTTTTAATATTATTCTCTACAAAACAAGTGGACTTCAAGAAGAAATGATTGGTTGTTAGACTAGTCGATAACCCTAAAACACACAAATGCTAGAAACTAAATAAATATACTCCAAAAATTAGAATTATAAAAACACCACATTGAGGGGATTTCAAAGTAGCACTCAAGCCAACAGCAAGAGCTTCTAATACTCAAAATTAGAAGCAGTAGAAGAATTAAATTACTAATTAATTATTGAATTATAATCTAAAGTAAAAAACACCCTTGAACTAATACTAATCTATCAAAATGATCGGATAAATAATAACTTAGGTAACAGTCAAATGTATGCAACAGAATTTCAAATAATTTGTCTAGGTCACCCACCCACATCCCGGTTCATCACATGTTCTCCCTGCTCACATGGGTGCTGCACAGAATCACCTCCTTCCAAAGACCACAGTGTAAAGATGGAAAGAAAACTTAAATTTGCAGTGGGGAAGCCAAGCAAGCAGTCTCATATAGGCAATCAAGATCATTACCAATGGCACTACTTCAGACCAATTATATATTTTTTTCATATGGCATAATAAGAATGTCCTTTTGCCTCTGTGATCTTTTAGAAGCATGCAAAGCTAGTCTAATCACATACACACACATACAGACTAACAGCAGAAAAACCCCTACTGAAGGACAACACGAAATGTTTGGTTAGCACTCAAAACTGTCAAAGTCATCAAAAGCAAGAAAAGCCTGAAAACATGTCATAGTGAAGAGAAGCTTAATTGACTCCTATGTGTGATGTGTACTCTGGATTAAATCACAGTGGAATCTGGAGACCAATCACGACTTAAAAAGATTGTATAGAACATTGTTGAGGACCAAACCTCCTGACAGGCTCCCCCAATCCCGGATTTTTCTTTTAACGGTGTGGCAATATTTACACCATAATAACTTAAGATATTAGTTAGAGGGAAAACGGTACTATTGTATATTAAAACTCCCTGTACTGCCTTCAAAATACTCCCTTTAAATAAGATATTGTTAATGGTTTTATTTATAGTGTACTTTTTATTCCATTTTGAGAGAATGAACTGATTTTTAAGTTAATTATTATCATTATTTTATTTTGTAAGTTTATTTATTATTTTGTAATAATTCTATATTTCATTCAATATTGTACTTGATGTTTTAATATTCCAGAGCTCTCTTTTTATGGGGTTGGCATTACTTATTTTTTCTCCAATTTTAGTTGTGATGCACAACCGTCACAATGCACTTGAGAATTTTGTGCACAGATATGTTACGTCAACTCGACATCCCTTTCCCCTCATGACCTCTCCCCTCCTTCCTCATCCCGCTTGATTCCCAACATTGCCTCCGTTTGATTCTAGCATTTAGTTTTACTCTGGGTTTCTCACTTTTGACTACCCGTTTGGTATTTCACCTTCTGAGTCAGATCCACTTTCCTAAGCATAGTCTCAAGTTGTATCCATTTGTCTATATGTGACTCAAGTCCGTCTGTATGGAAAAGTCCTGCTCCATCATATGGAGATACCGCATGTTAAGTCCATTGATCTTTTGGCGGATATTTTGGCACCCTCCATAATTTAACAACCATTAGTTGTGCTACACGAATGTTAGTGCACACGTATCTGTTATTTCATTTTTCTCATTTTTATAATACTTTTGTATCTAAAAACATACTTGTCAATATTTTTTGGTAAGATTTACTTTTTTTCCTCCAGTTTTTCTCTCTGTCTCATCCTCAGCCTTCATGTGTGAATTTCTCTTCTCACACAGCTGATCTTTTGGCATCAGTCAATATTTAAGAGGAGGGGCAGGAAAGTGAGTGACAGCTTGTGGCACAGGTGGGTCAAGACTTGCCCTGCTTCGGGCTCCGCTGTGGTGCTCTTAGGAGAGCCCCAGTGGTTCTTCAGGGATTATTTCTCTTAGAATAATTTCACACAAGAAGACTGTTCTAACTTCCTCTCTTAGTGGAAAAACAAAAAGCAATCGCACAACCCTGGGCTACCAGTGACCTAGGAGTTCATGGGAGGGCAGAGATTGGGCAACTGGATGCCCAGAATGCAAGTGTTACTTCGTTGTATTGCAGAACGTCATACACTGCCTAAATTACTCAATATTGCACTGTTCAGCTGAGCCTTGTGGCACAGGCTTGTGATCTCAGCACTACGAGAGACTGAAGCAATAGGATAGCAAGTTTAAGCCCAGTTTACGCACTTAGTGAGATTCTGTCTTAAAGTAAAATAATGAGCCATGACGGGGCAGAAGTTTGTCAGGCATTTTTTGCCACTGTGATTGGGATTCTGCAAGACCAAATCTCAGAGCTAAGCTGTCCAAAAAAAAAAAAAAAAAGGGGGGGGGGGGGGGACTCGATAACCATCAGCAGCCAAGAGTGTTGCCAAAGTGTCACCTGGGACTTCTTGACTTACAACCCAATTAGGGGACAGACATGCAAATTTAAAGAAAAGGAACCCCTCAGGGTACTGATGCAACCCTATGTATATAAATGAGGCAAGTTCTAGACCTTTCCAAATCAGATACAGCATAGATAGTATTTCTGACCTTTTTGTCTTTGCACTTAATATTGCCCAAGTGCATAGGAAATATTAAAATGTAAGTGATTTCATAGATGGCTCTCTTCTGTGAGAGTTATTTCAGAGAAATTGTCCATTGTGGTTTAAATTCTTATGAACATATTAATCACTTAGCGCTCAAAATCTTTTTCAGAATTGGGAACCATGTAATTGTTAGCAGTTCAGTAAAACATGATACGTAATTCAAGGACATCTTACTTTTTCCGTGGTCTAAAAAAGACTTTTTTCTTTCTTTTTTTTCCCCTCGGATTGCATCCTTAAAATGTTCTTCGTTGACGCATGAAACCTCCTAGACTGTTCCAATATATAAACAGATGCCTTATTTTCAGGTGATTCGATACAATCCTTGTAACGTCTTTGTCAAGTTAATCTAAACTAGCAAACATATGCTCTTTTCACTCCAGTGGCAAATTTTCAATTAAGTAAAGCACACATCATGAAAGTTAAATGCTATTGTTCTTCATTTTACATTTCTTTTGTTAACATTTGTTTCCATTATATGAGTAAGTCATTGTAACTTATGTGATTTTATCTACACATTCTGCTCTTGTAAGAATTATGAAGGTTTTTAAGAGTTTCATTCAAAATACCAAATTCAGAATTGGGAGAATAATGATTTACATTTCAAATTCTCTAATGCTTTCTAGTTATTAAGACCATAGAAACTAAAAGCTGATGGACTTCTTTTGGAACCCATAAATCTCAAACCTAAAACCAAAGATGTTTCTATATTAGGAAGCCTTGGGAATTAGGTATATGCCATTATCGTGGTTTGGCCAATGAGGACCCATTCTATTTTTAAATCATTATATGGAAATTCCAGTTATACTAATAGATTCTCTTTTTAGACCAAGATAGTTTCTTATTTGAACAAAAGAACTGACTAAATATTATTTCCTATTATGTCTAATGGGTATAAATAAATCTCCATTGTTATATTGTGACGGTCATTGTGAATCAATATTACATTCCTATTACCACTTCCTAATAATTTTCTCCAGTTTCATCTAATTCTTATTAAATTTAAAAATGGTGCCCTCATATGAATGATATTAGAGGTATTATATATAGTTTTTTGTGTAATCTTATCACATACAGGATTCAGTTTTTGTGTATTTTACATAGTAACCCTCGGACAATTCCTAGTATCTGATCATTTTCTTGATAAACAAAAGAAATACATCAAGGGCTGGATACAGACGCATCATCCAGTCCAGTGTGTCCAAGGTTTGGGGTGAGGAAATTAGCACCAATTGTAACATCAGCAAAGGCAAGATACTGCTACATCTAAAATATTGAAAACAATTATTTTAAAAAACGCTGCTACATCAGTATGTTTCTATAGATAAATTTCATGTCCTACAAAACTGATTCCCAACAGAAACAAAAGATGTCATGCTTTGGGTTGAACAGGGACCCTCCCTTTGCAAAAGCCCCTCTAGTCGTGGGGGAGTGTCATCAGTTCTGCCTCCCCTCCACGTGGATCTCAAGGAAAGAAAGCCCAGAGTTGTCTGAGCACCCTCACAAGAACGGAGGAAAGAGCGAGCGCCACTGTATTTAAAGGCCTACAAGAACAGAAAGCTGTCCCTAAGTTTCAGGAGATTTGATCCATGCTGCAATCATTAAATTATTGTAACTTTCATTAGTTCGCTTTTACTGACGCATAATAGAGCCATAGGCAAGGTAGATTCACTGGCTGAAATTACGACGCCAGTGCGTGAGCTAGGGGCTGTGCACGACTTCTGTCAGTGAGCCTGGTTCCAGGTTTTCTTTTCTTTTCTTTTTTTTTTTTCCATTTTATTGATATGTACAAGTGCAGCATTTAAGGTTTACAATGGAGTTGAGCATTTTGTGCACATACTTTCCTTGTCAAAGTGACAAGGGCTTTCCCGTTCCATGAGATAGTTGTGGTCTGGGTCTCTCATATCAGAGAGACCATCTGATGTTTCACCTTCTGCTTCTGACTCACTTCACTAAGCATGATATTCTCAAGTTTCTTCCATTTGCCTACAAAAGCCTCCACGCTGTTGGACCTTACAGATGCGTAGTATTCCATTGTGTATAAGTACCACAGTTTGTGTATCCACTGGTCTATTGATGGGTATTTTGGTGACTTCCATGTTCTAGCTATTGTTAGTCGTGCTGCTATGAACATGGGTATACATATATCTCTGTTGTATGTTCTTAATGAGCAGACTGTGTTTCTCTTTCTCATTGATCTGCCAGTGAGAAGGGCCCGGGTGGTGTGTGCGAAGCCAAGCCCGTCTCACTCGCGGTGTCCCAGGACTCCTCCAAACGCCGGTTTTCCATGCCGGACTTCCAGGAGAATTCCACAGGCAAATCTCCTGCGCGCTCGCCGCTGACAGTGAGGGACCCCGCAGAGATGAAGGTCTGCCCTACAGATCAAAGTCTGTACCTCTAAGACACGAGTGACAACCGAAGCCTCCCTTAGAGTGAAGGTGACGGCTGCTGAATGCAGAATTTCTAAAAGTGCCCATTAGGGTAAGGGGATACCAGAAAAGTTCACACGAACAACCACGGGCCAGCACGCCTGCCCAATGCGTTTCTGAAGCTGGATATCTGTGAATGTGGCCTACCGTTTTTGTGTGTTGAGACTGGGCCTCATTCTATGGTCCAAGCTGGTCCTGAACTCACTATGTAGCCCAGTCTGACCTCTTAAGTGGTGCTGGGGACATCAAACCCGGGGTCTCCAGCTTCCTAGGCAAGTGCCCTCAGCACTCAGCCTGCTATTTCCAAACTGCTCAGACCGTGTGAGCCACTGTGCTTTCTTTCTGTCTACGGAGGTGCCCTCTTAAACACTTAAAACCGCAATCCCCCTGAGGTGGAAATCCATTCACTGAGGTAATATGCTGTGAGGGAAAAGCACCTCATAGCTTCCGGAAAGCCAGTGATTAGAATTAAATAAAAATCCTAGTACCTGCATTTCAAAGAAGGGAGGGTTATGCTTTCTTCAGAAAATAAGTTCACTGAGAAGGACTATATATAATTTTAAATCATGAGCCTTACTTCCCTGGAATCACAATGAGTTCCACTAGATGTAGCATCTGGTACATCAAAACTACTGAATACAGTTTTTAAAAGTTCCACTGCATCAGGCACCCATGTTTCTGGAGGCAAAACTCATGTTCTACGAAACTGTTTCTCTTCGGAAACAAAAGATGTCCTGCTTTGGGTGATCCAGGCTCCCATTTCATGCCACGGCAGCCTGTTGAACGGAGACTCTATTGCAGATATCCAAGAGCTGCCTGTCTCTGAAGGAAAAATTCCAAGCACGATTCCAACTAACTGTGTGTGGTTTTCAGAAAGAATGCACTTTGTTTTGATTTCCCCAATAATGTGTTTAAAAATCACTTTATGTTTAAAGAATAAAAAGAATGAAGATAAAACCATCTTGGCTTACATAGCTATATTTAAAAGTTACACTGGAATTTCCAGATTCAGGAGCTACACTGTTCCTTTGCTTATTCAAAAATCTCTCCAAAAATACTACTTTTCCCTGTGTATATTTGCAAGAAATGTCTGACTTGAAATATGTATGTTTACATGATTTTCAGCAGAGGGGCAACAGGAGGCCCAAGTGCCATTTTGAAGACAATTGGTGAGTGCCAGCAAATTGTGGTCGCTTATGCCCTGTGCTCACTCCCGAGAATTCTGTAGCAGCCTCACCTGTGACACTGCAGCTATGCAGGCACTTGAGTGGCCTCTGAGAAATTTGGGATATGTGAACAGCTTAGAATAATTTAACAGAGGGCAAATACGTCCAGAGTTGCATAAACTAGCTGAAGCAGAGGCACAGAAAATCTTTCATTTTGCCTCATCGTCCAGCATAAACCTTCAAATAAAATTCCTTTTCTACTCTTTCCCACAGGAGCTGACACTAAGATTCAGTGAGAGCTCCATGAATGATATTTAAACACTCTTGAGAGACATTTTTCAAATTCCTAACACTGTCCTCATCTTTTCTGAATAACTGTTTATAACTGTCATCACCCCTAAGTGTGTTAACTTTTATTTCAAACTGTAGTTTAGAATATATCTAAATAGGACCAGATAGAATGGCTGAAAAAATCAAATTCCAGAGGCTGGGACAGGAAGATTTTAAATTTAAGTCCAGACTGGGCAACTTAATGGGATCCTTCTGTCTCAAAATATAATAAAGTGGGCAAACTTTTCAGTGGTAGAAGACAGCTCCTGAGTTCCAATTCCAGTAGCAAATAAATAAATAAATTTAAAATCTAAATTTCTGATCCTACACAAACTTATTTAATTATACTATGTAATTCTGGGGCACCAGAATCTGCACATTAGAACTATTCAAGAAAATACCACCAGCTGGGAAGTATAGGGCTTTGAGTCCAGCACTCTGGGAGTCTGAGGCAAGAGGATCAACAGTTGGCAGTGAAGCCTGAGCAATTTAGCAACTTAGTGAGGCTCTGTCTCAAAACTGAAGCAGACAAAAAATGGGCTGAGGATGTACCTCACTGTGATGTCCTTCAGCTTAATTCCCAGTACCACAAAAAAAAAAAAATAATAAAATAAAATAATAAAAGGAAATTGCCTGGTGAGTCAGGCCCATAATCCAAGCATTCTAGGAGACAAGAGGATCACATAAGTTCCTTTGAGCCTAGCCTGGACACCTGAGTGATTTAGAAAGACCCTGTCCTAACACTAAAACTAGAAAAGAAGAAAGAAAGAAAGAAAGAAAGAAGAAAGAAAGAAAGAAAGAAAGAAAGAAAGAAAGAAAGAAAAAATGGTGGTAGAGAGAGAAAGAAGCTCAGTGTGAAGGTCCTTGATTTCTCTAGTATAAAAAAAAGGAAAGAAAGGCTAAGAAAGAAAAACAAGGACTGAAGGAATAGCACTTGCCTAGCAAGCTCTAAGTCAAGCACTAAGCACCCAAGTTTAATTCCCCAGTTCTGCATGTGCCAGGCCTAGTGGCACATGCCTGTAATCTCAGCACTTGGGAGGCTGAGGCAGGAGGAAGGCGGTGAGTTCAAGGCCAGACTGGGCTACATAGTGAGCTCAGGACCAGCCTGCGCTGCAGAGTGAGACCCCGTCTCAAAGAAAAAGAAAAAAGAAAGAAAGAAAGAAAGAAAGAAAGAAAGAAAGAAAGAAAGAAATATGAAAATAGGACAGTAAAAATTGATCAATCCTAGTGCTAAACCTTTCTGCTCTGAGATTAAAGCCCACTTTTCCCTCTTCTTCCTGTCCTCCACTCACCATACTGTGAGAGGAGACAGTGGGGTTATAGGCAGTTAGGGGTACAGGGTTCCCCAGAGACAAAGAAGTTGCTGGAAGGCAGGATTAACTCCTGCCACTCTTAAGAGCTACCTGATGGGTGCCTGGGATTGGGCTCCAGCAGCAGCTTAAGGCTGGAGAACCACCAGTCAGCCTTAGTGGCTGAGCTGCTTAGCATAGGACAACGCCTTATCCGGCTACACTATAAAAACCCCTAGACACTGAGCCATGGGTGCGACCCACATTTCCTGGGACCCTTTCTGTCTAGCAGAAGCTCTACTGGGGTAACCCACATTTCTGCCAGTCAGAAGCTTTACCCTATCTCTCCTTCCCCTTTTGTACGTTTCTCAGTAAAGCCGCCTCGAAACCTGCCTCCTGTCTTTGCGACTTACTCCTGGAGGCCGAGGAGACATGAACTCTGTGAGGAGTCCCGTTGGCATTGGGGTCTGACACCACAAGGACTAACAACACTAACAATACACACAATCTATGCATTTTTCCATTTGAAATTTTACGGGAATCAACATGTTACCAGTGAGCTGAAAGACCTTTCATTCCATTTGGATATAAATCTCCAGTTGGCATGGCCATTCCCTTGAGGTTAGGGCTCCTGGCTTTGAATGCAGGGACACTCCCAGGTCCAAATGCCAGAGCTCTAATCCTTCGGTGCCAGCACCCCTGAGCTCCTGATGTTACAGACAGCCTCCCTCAAGGGCAGCCCTCCGCCTGCACCCTGGCAGAGCCACCAGTCCCTTTGCAGCCTCCAGCATCCCTCCTGGCAGGTGTGGCTGCTCTCCCTGGGCCTCTTTTCTCCTCTTAGGGCTCAGCCTACTGGTCTTGGTCCTGCAGACTTGGGCTCAACCTTAGGTCCAGCTTCCACGCTGGCTTTCTCTGCCTGTGGCTGCAGGATTCCACCTTCTTAGGCCTCCCCTGCCTCTGAGCCCTGCCTCTGCTCCTGCTCTGTAAGGACTTCCATTCCAGCCTTTGCTTCTACAGTCTGCCCACCTCTGTCTCCAGTCTCTCTTGACCCACTTCCCCCGTCTCTAGAACCCCTAGGGCCGCAAGAGTTGCCCAACCCTTTTAGCACAGCCTGCTCAGCCCCAGCTACTAGAGCACAGGGACGGTGTGCTACTGTGACAGGAAACTGCAAGGTGGTAAGCTGTGAGGGATGCAGGACTCCCCAGAAATGGAGAACTTACTGGAAGGCAAGAGCACAGAAACTGGAAAGCAAGATTATGGAAAATGCAGCTGGCTCTAGCCCCTCACAGCCTGTAGCTGACCATTCTCCCAAACTAATTAATGCAAAACCATAAAGTAGTTAAGACAGTAGGATGAAAGATCTTAAGGAAAGAGTACTTCTAAAGCTGCTTAAGGGTGGGCCTGGGCTGCTGCCCAAGGGAAAAGAGCACAGCAACTAGCCTTAGCAACAGAGCTGCTGATCTATCACAGGACAGCCCCTTAGCCGGCTCCTGTATAAAAAGCCCCGAGACAAGGTGCCCCACGTGGAAACCCACATTTCTGGGTCCCCCATCTGACTAGTAGAAGCTTTGCCTTCGTTCTTTCCCTTTTATATGTTTTCCAATAAAGTGTTTTCTTCACAACCTGTCTGCCTAACATTGTCTGCGACGGATTCTTCAAGCTCTCTAGATGTGAACTCTGGACAATGGAATTGGGACCTGTCAGCAGGGATCCTCTCATCAGAGGGAACCCTCCTGCCTTCAGCTGTGTTGGGGAGGATTGTTTATACAGTGAAGAGGCCCTGCAAGTGCAGTTCCCTGCTGCCTTGCTTGGGGAGTTTTAGACTGAGAGGTAGGATCATTTGCAAAACAAAGCCATCAAGAGTTGCCACAAGGTCTACAGGAAGGAGGGGAAGGGGCTAGGGCCAGTGTCTCCTGGAACTGCTCTTGTAGGGCCTCAGCTCTCAGGGCATTCCAGACAATTCTCTTGCTTCCAAGAGAAAGCAGGGCTGAAACTGTGGCTGCAGGGGGATTGTAGTCCACAACAGCCTATTAAATCAAAGGAACCTGACATTATCAGCAATGGGCTCTGGTGTCTCTTCAATCTTTAAACTTGGGGACAATTTGTTGGCTGTGCACTGGACTGGTGAGGCGATGCCTGGAGTCAGGGAGAGGAGTGACAACCAGTCAGATCCGCCCCTTTGGTGCTGTGCAGGTTTGGAGAGTGAGCGAGAGAGAGAGAGAGAGAGAGAGAGAGAGAGAGAGAGAAGGAGGGAAAGGGCTTCTTTTCATTCTCTTTCTATCTCAAATTCATTCCTTATAAACTTCTAAGCATGCACAGGGATTTAGAAATATGTTTCTCCTAGAGGTATGTTGAGTGAATATCTATCTATAGAAATTAGTAGAAAAAATTGGAAAACACATAGCAAATACCACCCTTATGTATTTCTCTGAAATACATGTCATCCTAGATAGTAATTACTAATCTATTTAAGATAAAATAAAACCAATTAGGAGAGCATTTCAAAGCTTTTAAGCACACTACGCCAATGTTATATCTTCCCAAACTGTCTGAGATGAGAGTTTTCAGCACTGCAATAATGTCTTATTTGTACAGAGAAAAAATTATGACACTAGGGAAAAGCAAACTCACCACTTCCTCATGTCTGCATTTTCTCACGTTGATCCCATTGATCTACAATAAAGAGGAAAACACACTTTCACATAGAATAGAGTCAACTGACTTACGTTTTGGTTGCACTTAGATCAGGATTAAAACATATACCTGTAGAATTGCATCTCCAATAAAGAGTAGTCCTGAGAGCTCCGCTGTGAATGGGAAACAACAACTGGTTATGCATTGTCTGCCTTAATCTGACAAATAAAAAGTTTTCTTGATTAAAGGTAAAACTGATAACTGAAATGAAAATTAAAGGTCTCATAATGGTTATTTTTTAAAAAAATCCATATAATATGGAAATTTAAACTAATAATATGATTCAGTCTACTTTAACTACTGGAACACAAGCAGGGACATTTCTGTTTAGTTTTTGCATTTCAGATCTTTTAATAACTAAAAATACTGATCACAAGTCTGGATGACGAATGAAATTTTTCTCAGGTACTGATAATTACAATGTTTCTGTGACACAATTTGAGATAGACATTCAATTATGGACACACTCCAATCTTATTTGTAAACATTACATTATTTTACACATTTTAGTCAAGGCAAAAGTTGCCTTTGTCCTTATTATTTTTACCAATTAAGGAGGCATAAGAAGGAATAAATGGCCAAGATCACATATAAGGACTGAAAAAAAGTCTTAAAGCAAATTGTCCTCACAAGATGTGATTTGTTCTTGAGTTTTGCTAAACAACTGAAAAGCTGTCCAATCTGTAATTCATACATGGGCACACAGTTTATTAGCTTCCATCTCTGCTCCCACTTTGTGAAAGAAGCCTCCAGATGCAGCCTCAGACTGCCTGATTACGGGGTACCAGCAGCAACGACTTACTGTGTAGAGGCTATTGTGCAATTATCTAACAACTCACCTCTTTGTTCCTTGGAGATTTTTGAAATGACAACTGGAATGTTATGTTCTGCTCCTCCCTAGAAAAAGAAAACCAAAAATAGTATTTTTTTTCATCTCAAAAAAGCACGATTTAGCCAAGAAACTAAATAAGCTATGAATATAACATGATAAATAGACGCCAGGTGGAATTTAAATAAACTTACGTGATTTCTCCACTAAGTAGGTCATGCTAGTATGTAGCCCTTCCACTTGGCTAGGATTTTGCTGGGATATCCAATGATGAATTACAATGGTCTGTGAAAGGTTTCTTTTGTCAAAAAAAGTTTGATAATGTTTTTCAATAGGCATTCTCTTTACTGTCCATTATAAGAATGCTGTTCATAGCAGGAAGTCTTATTTGTGATTCTAACCACCAGACAATTATGTATTTTGATTCTCTGGTTAAGTTATTCTATACTAGCCATCACATAAATAGACCTTTCAGAGTACTAAGTGACCAGCAAGACCTTCACCTGCTCAGATGGACAAGACCAAGGTATGCATATGCAGATTGCAAAAAGCTCATTTGCATTTCCTTAATTAGTATTAGATTCCTGTACGTGAGAAAGCACATAGGAAGCAATTTACAAAATAAAATGTACTGCTGGGAATTTTGCAATAGGCAACAGTGCTTTATGATGGTGCCAAATGAGATGAGAGAAAAGATAAGTAATCTAAATATACGGAAGCAAAATAAATCCTTAAAATAAACACGCCATCATTACAGAGTTGAGAAGGTTGAAAGTAGTAGTTCAAAAATCAAATAAATAGATCAGGAAATAAAATGTGTAATGTGTATCATTACACACATGTGATGTGTGTAATGTACCATTGAAAAGATAATCTAATTTCTATTGGGATTGGTCAACTTTAAAATACATAACCCTCCTAAGGTCATTTTTTTAAAGAACAAACAATTATTGTGGAGATATCTCCCCCATAGGTGTATATTATTTACTCTACAGTTTAAATAAGCAATCATTTTTGAGAAAAAAATAACATCACTCAACCTTTTCTTGATGAATAGAATCCTTTATGCTGGACTACTTAAAGAGAACATGACAAATAAGGTAATAAAATATGTCCTCCTCTGTTGAAATTCTAACCCACCACTCTTGTGTGCTTGCTTGTTGGCTTCCCTTACCCTTTCCCACAAGCCCCATACACATCCACCACATTCCTCATCAACCGCAGAGCATGTCAGAGGAACAAGATATCCAGGCTCCTTATTCTATTTTTCTATTTCAGGCTGTATCTCTCCACATCCTGACCCTTAGATAATCCTGTCTCTCATCTGATCAAAGGGTTAGTGATTTGTGACTGATCACATGATAGAAACCGTGCTCACTTTTCATACAATAAGCAGTGGAAAAAGAATAGCTCGTCCTGGACTCCCAGAGCGGTCTAACACGTATTAGTAAAATCACATACAATCAAAAGAAGGCCAGAACTGACCCGTCATAAGGCCATAGGATATCTTAGGTCTCTTCCCAGTCCTCTGCTCTCATTTGCTTCTTTCCCATTATCCTGCTCAGCCTGTAACTTGCTCTAGGATTAATCCATCTCTTAGCATCTATTCCTTCTCATCTCCTTCCCTGTCCCTAATGGGAGTGGTACTTAGAGGTTGTTACAGTGTTTTGTTAGATTGTTTTATGTCCAGATGCAAAATCAGTACATGGAATGAGGTCTTTTTTTTTCTCTTTAAAAACAAAGATTTAAAAAATAATTTGCAGGCCTAGCCCAGGCTTATTGGTCATTTCTTGAGATACTTGGAAAAGACGAATTAAGAATGTAGCTGCATTTTTTAAAAAAAGATGAAAATAAGCTGTTTGACTCAAATGAAATCACCAATTTGATAAAATTTTAGGTAGTGCAAAAGGATGAAATGAATAAATTCTGATACTGCAAACTGGATATTTTGAAGCAGGAACCGCGTTGCTTATGCTGGTCCTGCACACACGGCTTTTCTTCCATCATTCCAGTGCGAGTGGAAAGACTCGCTTAATGCTTAAATTGTTAATGCAAGTTATTGTGGCAGGACAGAAGGTGATTTTTCTCTTACATGTTAATTTCCACTGAAGCTTCAAAGCCTTGAGTACAGCATGCTTTAGATTGGGGATTCTATAATAGCTTTTAAATCAAATATTTGGAGATCTGAGAGAATTTTTAGGCTAATTTCAGAAAATGAATTTATTGATGAAGTAGCAGATTTTAAAACAAAACTCAGAAGACAATATTAGAATTAGAAAAGATCATACATTGATTCACTGGATGACACAGGCGGGCAGTCCAGCTCTACTAGAGCTAATTGTATTTAGCTCAGAACCTAAGTGGGAAAAACAAGGTTTTCCAGGCAAGAGTCAAATGACATGACTCTCTTTCTTTAAGACACGTAATAAGTTTCCCACTACACTCAAAATAATATCCAAAATCTTTAAACATAAACTAAAACTCATAAAGGAATTGCTCTGTGACCTCAGTCTCTCTGCGCAGGATCGGCCTGGAACTTCTTCATTGCAAACTCCAAAGAATGTTGATATTTACTGTCTTCTTTGCCTGGAATGTTTTTCCTTCACTGTTAACCTGGTACCTACCCTTCAGCCTGTTTTTGAGGTTTTAGATAAAACGCTGATCCTTGTGTGTGTCTTTACATGAAGTAATTCATGAATGCATCACTGGGCCTAGAAGGTGGTATTTTACATTTATCAACATGCCCACTTGGCCACTCTATCTTTTCACTAGATTCTAAACACCTGACACAGGGCAAGGCTTCTGTCCTCATCTGTCCCCCACGGGCTCTCGTCTCAGGGCCTGAGGCTATGTTCAACTACAAGGTAGAGAAAGCAGGAATTAATCAAGCACTGTTATCTCAGTGCATGAGAGGATCCAAGTTTAGGGAGAGTGATGCAATACTCCAGCATACTGCTCAGATGTCAAATCAGGTGTCATCGGGTCTGCCGTGCCCTGCCTGCAAAGCAGAGCTCGTGGTGATATGCTAGACTTATATTTTTTACATGTTAAATTTAATACTATTAATAGCTGGCTTTTGATATTGGGAAGTGGCTTGTTTGACTATTATCATTTTAACTATTTGTATCAGTTTTAAAAAGCAAAATGTGAATAAGTAGAGAAAATTAGATGTGTCCTTACTAGAGAATTTAAAGATATTTTATTCTAGGTGTGTTTTCTGTGTGTGTGTGTGTGTGTGTGTGTGTGTGTGTGTGTGTGTAGATATGAAAAACTGTTACTAAGAGTAAGGACTTTGTCATCAGATTCATGGGAAGCTGAGCCCAGCTCTGACACTTAGAGCAATAATTACATTACTTGATCTCTTAATTTTTAATCTCATTGTGCCTGGAATAAATAACAATTGGTATCTATTTTGCTGGATGATTAAGCCAAATTAAACAGAATATAAGAAGATAAAGTATATAGCTTAGAATCTGATACTTAATGTATAGGTCATAAATATTAGCACTTGTTCATAAATGATAAGATTGTTGATAACTATAAGCATAATGATATTTTATATTACACAGCTAATTCTTACAAATAGAAATCAGTTTTGATCACATGCATTTACTAAATGAATGTTGATAATTTATATTTTACATAAGCAAAGTTTTTTGTTGGAAAATATTGAATAAAATGTTTTCTGAGTGACAGTAGTTAAAAGATCTTTTTGCCCCCCCACCCCCCGAAAAAGATTTTTTTTAAAAAAAAGAAATGGCCATAACCAGAGGTTGGTTTATTGAGAGCAAAGGGTGAGATTGTATTTTGAAAGCCTTGAGAAATAAATTTCACCAGAGAAAGATGGTGGCTTCCTAAAATAGCTAATACAAGAAAAAAATACAAATTCATGATTTCTGAGAGACATTTTAAATGAGGAATATTGAATAACAATGATAGCCAACAGATCATTGTCAAAGATGACCCAAAGTTACAGCAGGCTTGAGAACACCTCTGAAGGGTAACATTGGAGTGCATCAGCAAGCCAGGCTTCCCTGTCAGCTGAAGGCAGGAGAGACACAGCGCAGGAAGCCCTGAAAGAACTCAGATGAAAGAGGAAGGTGGAAACTTCTTCAGGCTTTAGAGTAGAAGGGTTGTAGACAAACAGTCACACGAAGATAGCAGAGGGCCAAGTATCCACGTGTATGTAAGCTCAACTTTGATCTGTTAAGACCTGTTCAGTGATCCATTTGGCCCTGCTAGACTTCCTAAAGAGCATTATAAGAATGACTGTTCTTCAGAATAGGAAGGCAGAAAAATGAACCCTGATTTCAAAGGTTAAATAGCTGCCCTTTTCACTTGAGGAACTGGGACCAGCCCTGAACCCGACACCAGGAAAGGGAGAGAAAGAAGTCAGCATCGCATGAGTCCCCTGCCTCTTTTGGACATCCACCCCGCAGGAAGCAAGGGGGCAAGCCTGTCTGTGAGCCCCAGGCTCACTGTCTGTTTAGAATGAACATTAATATATAAGTAATTCTGTTTGTTGCCTTTGCATCATAAAACATTTTTTGCTATGAAATGATAGAATTCCAGGTGTCTAATGGACATCAAGTCTTTGAAGATAAATCAGTGGTTCCTATAGATAACTGGATGGAATCGATGATTGTGCTCTCAAGATGGCAGCTTTCTGTACCAAGTGACATAACATAAAAGAATAGTAAGTGTGACTTTCAAAAAAAAGTCTCAGGTTTTGCAAGAAATTTACAATAATGCAAACAAAAACTTTCTTTAAAAAAGCAGAAGCAACATTGGAAAGATGGTACATGAATCTTGAAATGACAGTGAATTAAAACAACTTAAAATCACTTTTCAAAAAAATGTAAATCCAATATTATTATCTCTAAATTTAGTTGTTCTTCTTATTTTTTTGGTATTTTAGAGACTTGAGATGAGGACACTCTTTATGTTCTGACATATTCTTTCAAGGAAAGAGGCCAGAGCTCTACTTAAACAGCAGAGACAATCTCTTCATAGGGCACCACTTCTAAACCACTTGCCTATCTTCCTCCATGAAGCTCTATACTAACTTTTATATGTTGAAGAAAATTTGCAAAAGTAAAAGTTGACCGATTTCACCACTAACATACCTTCCTGCAATGACTCTGGTATCAGAGAGGGCATGGAGAGACCAGCATGGTACATGGAGACCAAGTAGTTACAGACATTGGTAGCCACAGAGACAGCACAGTGACCCTAACCTACAGCCACTGAATCTCGTTAATACACAAAGCATTAAGGAAAATTTCACAAAAATCCCCTGTGCACTGTTGCTGATCAACTCGGGCAGCACCGGTTACCCCATGGGAGAACTGAGGTAACATCCCGAGCACAGTGGTGACTGCGTCAGGAAAGCCCCAGTGCTGGACATTGGCCACGAGCACTGACAGGGCCAGCTTGCTTTGATTTCTAACAGCGCATGTTCAATCAGTCTTATGTTTACTGAGCAAAAGCGATATTTTCTTACTTGCCAGCCAAACTTTAAACACCTTTTTTTGGGGAAGGAATAACAGAGACATTCCATATTCAGAATGAGATGAAAGTCATTTCATATACTTAGGAATCTCATTGTGTTTGTAGATACCCTTCCAATTGTCTAATATACCTTCCTAGTTTTACTATTTCTCATTGGGACAGTGAAAGTTTTAAATCATAATTCTTATTACACAGCCTCCAATGTGTGTTTGAGACCATTACTGACTTGAGATAGTTAAAGGTAAAATGTACATTCGTACCTTTTTATGTACAATTACATTATTCCCTCAAAATTGTTCATGACAGCAATCAATAAAAGACTTAACATTAAAATGTTAGTTTTCTTTCTAGCCTAGAATTGTTTTTAAAAATATTTATTACTTATATAATTGAAAATTCTCAGATCTAAAGAATATAAGTCTAATACAGAAACATAATAATTCATCTAACTTAAACATGACAAATGAAATGAATTGTTTAATATTGTTATTTTTAATGAATAAAAGATATTTGATATACATAACCAGAATAAAAAAGTTTTTAAAAGCAGAGGACAAAAATTTCGAGGCCATTATTGAAAAAGTCAACGTGAAGTCCATAAATTAATTCTATTTATAATGGAAGAAAAATATTCTAAACACAAATTTGGATGTTTGTCTTTCTGATTAGTTTCTGCAAAATAAGAATTTTTCAATAATTTATTTTTTGTTGAACACCTCCATGGCACCAATCACAGTTCCAATATTACTTTTGTGACCACTATTTTGAATGGTAAGTATACACTTATTTAATTCAGAAAATGATTGTATTGGGGTTTTGAATTGAAGTAAAAGAATTACGCTGAAGTAACTAATTTAGCAAAATTCTTAACACTTTAAATACTAAGGTAAAATGTGATATTTAATAAAAATTGATAGCATTGCATTACTAGGTTCAAATATAAGTAGAGAGGAAAAGAAGAAAAAAGAAAAATTCTTATTGGCAGAAAAATTAATGCAACTCTATCACTGAAATAAAGTCAACCCCAAGATCAGGAGAAAAGGTGTTACTCAAATAAAATCAACATTCGTGATAGAATTTTTGCTCATACATTTTCAATACACTTGGTGGCATCTTTAAATTTTCATCTCGACATCTTGAAGGAAAGAAATTCAAAACCAAAAAGACTATCTTTTGAATAATGAAATGTGTCTGAGAGTCAACAGTGTACTTCAATAAATGCCCTCAGAATTTCATAATAACTAAGTGTGACATTGTGAAATAAGATGAAGTAACTTTTTCAGTGCAAGTGAAAATTGAACAAAGAAAAAAATTGATTAGAATAGAAAGAGTCCCTCACTAACTACCAGGTCTCAGTAGCCCAACTCCTGCTCCTCTGCCCACACACTTGTACTGTCCAGGGTCACAGGTGACATAGACAGGGAGCATCATATTCAGTATTTTAGAATAAACTAGATAAAGAATGTTAATGGGTTACACATTCAATATCAGGTCAGGTAATTTCTCCATTTTTTTCCAAAGTAAGTAAACACAAGACTAATGAGAACCTACCTAATTCATATCCCTTTGTAAATATTAAGGAGATCACTCTAGCCAGTCTGTTCTAACTGTTAATCAGTAAACATTCACATACACAAAAGTTCAGCCCTTGCAGCGTGGTCTTTATAAGGTCAGGCTAGAGAGGCAGCTACCTTTATGCTCAGTCCAAATCCTCCCACTGCTTGTCTTCTGATGCTCACCGTTCTTTCCTGAAAGACAACATTTGTGAAAGTGGTTAGTATGTCCTAACACTGCATTTACATACCAGCATCCTCTGGGTTTTCCTGTTGCTCTTAAAAATATAAGTAAATAAAGAAACAAACAAATCAACAATGCTTGGCAATATTGAGGTTTCACGTCCTAAAATTAATGAAATATTTTCTAATTTTTAAATCAAATATTTAAGCAAATATTTGTCAAAAACATAAGGAATTCTGTTGTGATTAAACTGCTGCACTCTGGAAGATTACGTTAGAAGATTACATTATTAATATTTCATTGATATTTTGGGACACATTTGGGGACAGCTCATTTCGCAGTTGTTATTTCCACTTTGCATATTTTTGCTATCTAACGTGTGACATGTTTTTGGTTCCGTGACAGCAACTCAGTGTCTGTGGTGAGTAAAGTATGGTGGCCCGTTTTTTCCTTCCCGCCACCAGCGCAGAATGCGATCTGGTAGCCACGCGGCCGCACTGCCTCATCCCAGCACATGAATGATTTACATGAAGGCTGAGACTGAGGCTGTGAGAGAACCAAGTTGAAAGTCATTAATTACCTGTTGGGAGATAATAATAACAGAAATATAAATTTTCAAAATCAGTTCCTGTTAGCCTTCCACAGTGAAAACAGTAATTCTGCTACTGGTTTGTAGGGGGAAAAAGCAAGCAAACAAGCAAACACAAAGCAAACTACAAACACAAAGACCCACATTTACACAGGGTGTGTGATTTTCAATTACAGAATTCCATACTGCTTCTTTAAGCTGTCATTGCTGTAGAGTGCTAAGGAGCTGAAGGCTGTGACCCGTGCCCTGTTCCATGTCTTCATCCATTGCCAGTGTCTTCCTGAACTATCCCAATGCACAGCCATGTGTCCCCTGGCCTTTAGGACACATATTCACTTTTTCTCACAGTAGTGCCAGGGTTGGAACCCAGGGCCTATGTGCTAGGAAAGTGCTCTGACGCTGGCCATATCCTAGTGCACAGAACATAAATCTGTCCTCTGGTCTCTGGAGCTCCAGAGCACCCAATTTATACGACATCCTTACCCATCTTCCAAAGTAAATAATCTCCTTGTCTTCATGGATGGCATTTCTTGTAGTTTCCTAGTTCTACAGGGGCTATGTGGACCAGGAAGGAAATTTGAGAAGCAGAGTATGTTCCCCATGGCTCTTGCTCAGTATTATAAAGCAACAAAAACTCATTTTAGCAAGGAGGTGAGGGCTTCTTTTAAGCCAAATATTCGGGTTTATAATTAAAAACAAGATCATTATAACACAAACTAAATATTAACTTATTTGTTTTGACTTAAAAGATAAGTCTCTTGATAGTCATGTATTAATTAAAAATGATAATTACAAATAAGTAGCAATCAGTACTATAAATTTTCTTCCTTTTGACAATGTGCTGAGCGATTTTATGAATTTTTAAATATTTTAGGCATACTCTGTACATCATGCTTCAAATCAACATTGAAAATTTATTTATACAAAAATTTATACATGTATTGATTAGAAAGCATGCTAATCATATTAAGGAATATCACACATTTTATTTTTTTTGCATTCATATCCCCACTGTTACAAAATATTAAGTACTCTCAGTTCCACCACAAGTATGGGAAGACGATGTGTTTTAGAATTTATATTTAAGAACTCACACATATGTCCAAAGCTTCATTTACCAATATACATGAAGAAAGTGAGTATGTGCATTATACTTACACAAAATTTAATTTAAAAGAAACTACCTGTTTAAAATATCCTTTTATTGAATGGGACAAGAGCCATCTGTTAAAATCAATTTGTTGTTAAACTGGTACACTTAGGAAGATTAAATTATTAATATTGTCAATGATATTTTGAGACACAGTTGAGGACAGTTAGCTTTGCACCTTTAATTTTCACATTGCATATTCTTTTTCCCCCATTTTATTGATATGTATATGTGCAGAATTTAAGGTTTACAATGGGGTTGAGCATTTTGTGCACATACTTTCCTTGTCAAAGTGACAAGGGCTTTCCCGCTCTCTCTTTGACCCTCCCCCTACCCTCCCTTTCCTCCCTTCACTCCCCCCTTCCCCTCTTTCCCTTTGTCTTTCGTTTAAAGTTCCATGAGATGGTTGTGGCGTGGGTCTCTCATATCAGAGAGACCATCCGATGTTTCACCTTCTGCTTCTGACTCACTTCACTAAGCATGATATTCTCAAGTTTCGTCCATTTGCCTGTGAAAACCTCCACGCTGTTGGACCTTACAGATGCATAGTATTCCATTGTGTATAAGTACCACAGTTTGTGTATCCACTGGTCTATTGATGGGCATTTTGGTGACTTCCATGTTCTAGCTATTGTTAGTTGTGCTGCTATGAACATGGGTATACATATATCTCTCTTGTATGTTGTTTTGACATGAGAAGATGCTCAACATCTCTAGCCATAAGAGAAATGCAAATCAAAACAATGCTAAGATACCATCTCACTCCAGAGAGAATGGCTTATATCAACAAATCAAATAGCAATCAATGCTGGTGAGGCTGTGGGGAGAAAGGAACCCTCCTGCACTGCTGGTGGGAATGTAAATTTGTTCTACCACTCTGGAAAGCAGTGTGGAGAGCTCTCAAAAGACTAGAAATAAATATCCCCTTTGATCCGGTGACACCCCTCCTGGGAATATATCCACATTGCACATTCTTGCTGTATAAGACACGCAAGTTTTTTGTTGCTTGATAGTAGCTCAACGTCCTTGGTGAACACGGCAGCCGGGGCTGCTGTCTCCCACCACCAAGTCAGAACACGTGTGATTTGAAAGCAGAGTCAGGGCCAGGCTGACTCATCCAGATGAGTCATTAAAAGATGCACTGAAGGAAAATTGAGCATTTGTGAACACCACTGAAATAAATTGAGGTCAGAGTATTTTATCAGCAATTCAGATGGCCACAATTGAACATAAATGATGGTTTATTTGAGACCTGCAAGCACCTACCTCTAAATCTATAAAATGCTGACAAGTAAGACAAAAGAACAGATTTAAGGACCGATATTTACAAATTAGCCTGGCAAATATTAGAAACTCAATCAGCATTGAAATATATAAAAAAATCTGTTATTGTAGACAAGAGTTCTTATGTAACAGTCACTGAACTCTGTAACGAACATTCATCTGCTTCACATTCAAACATTTACATCACACAGTAGCTCAAGTACTGGGGACTCAGAGAGGTCCAGGTGATTATAAAACAGTGATCTTTATTTTTGAAAAAGAAAGGCAAGCTACTTTTACTAAATTTCCCAGCAGTTCTTGAAGGTGTCACACTATTTTCTAAATTTTTTCTGGTAAGAAATGAATACTTGGTTTGCTAAAATATTTACAAAACCAGGACTGTCAGAGCAGGCGATGCCCATCAGCTGTCTTAAAATAAAAAATTATATCAGAGGAAATTCATGTTAACCAGGAAACCCTGTCATGTAGGTGCTGTGGTCAGTCCAACTTGTCCCTCAGTCGCTTGCCCTCGGGGCTGGAAGCAAGCACATCTGCCCTACTGAGAGGTCTGGAAGGCATTTGTCCTTTCTCTCCAAGTCGGCCTCCTACTCTTTGGTGAATATTTAGAACAATTCCCAAATCAAGCACAAAACTGCTGATGCAGAAAGGACTTCCCATAGTCAGCAGAAACTGACTCCCAAAAATCACACAAGCAGCATTTTTTTAATGTTGTTTAAGCAACCAGGCACACATGACATGCACACACACACATGAAGGCGTGCACATGGTCCAGCCAGCGCCTCCTTCCTCTAGTGCTTCATTAGCTACTTCTAAGAAAGTCAGAAGATGTTCGAAATGTTGTATCCCTTGTCCTTTTGTTTTATTTATTTATTTATTTATTTATTTATTTATTTATTTATTTATTTTTGTGAGACAGGGTCTCACAACATTGCCCAGGTTTGGTAGGAGGTTCGGATGCTCCTGCCTCAGCCTCCTAGAATGCTAGGATTAAAGACATATAGACATGTATCACCATGCATGGGTTACCTTGTGTTTTTACATCAGAATTTTAGCTTGATTACTGCAGGCAGCAGGAAGCATAAGAAGGAAATTAGTCCTCAGTTTAGGCCCTGCCCATCTTCGTGGTTGTGCTGCCCACGTGATGTTTGGGCTGTGAATATCTTCCCACAACTCTATGTAACTGGAAGGCAGTTGGATTCTGGGAGTTACTTGGATCAAGTAGATTAACCTGTTAATGGTAGCACGTGCTGTTAGAAGGTGGGACCCGGAATGAAGGACGCTAGCTCCTCCTCTTCCTGCTTTCTGATTCTGTCTACCATGCCACGAGTTTCTCCTTCACCCCAGGTCCTCCCCCCACAGCAGCTGGTCATGACTCCACTTATGATCACTTAAAAAAAGAGATCAGATGCTAAGGCTTATAAAAGCTGAACCTATATTTTGCTTAAAGTTCTACCCCAAGGATTTAGCACAAAGCCTAAATCTAGATGTCTACATGTTAAAGTCAAAGGATGTCAAACAATTTCCCCGAGAGAGTTCGCCAAGTTCTTACAAACCAAGCCTCATCTTTGTACACTATCCGAGAATTGCATTTTTATGCATGTACTCAACTGACTCAAAAATATTTTACACAAGAATGTCTTGCGTATGTTTATAGCAGTTGAATTCATCACTGTTAACAGTACAAGTGGCCAACTAAGATGTCCTTTAATAAGTGAGAGGGCAATCGCACTGTGGTATGGCTTTACAATGAAATATTCAGCAATGAAAAAATGAACTCTAGAGTTACTGGAAGCTGATTTCTGCATTACTGACTGCCTAAATGTGGACATTCATGGAACTGGCCTCACGCTGTTCGCAGCCCTTCCTCTCTGCCTTTTTATCATGACATTTTCAAGGCCATTCATGGTGCGCCACATCTCGGCACCTCATGTGTGCAGTTGTCCAACGACTCTCCCCAAACGGATATGCCATGGCTTATCTACGCACTCCTCCATCCAAGTATGTTAAAGTCGTTTCTCCTGTCTGCTACAACCACTGTCATGGACTTTTGTGTGCACGCCCTTCCATAGACACGTGTGTTCACCCCTCTGACACACCCCATGAGTCGCAGTCAGCAGAGCAGCAGCACTGTATCAGTGTGTGAGGTTCACAATTTCAAGTAGAGCCCAGGGAATAGGTTTATAATCCCAGCACTCAGGGAGACTGGGCCAGGAAGATCCTAAGTTTGAACTTAACGTGGGAGAGTTACAACTCAAAAAAGATCTTGGCTCAAAATCACAAAATCAAAAATGGGCTGAGGATGTAGCTCAGTGTGAAGAGCCTAGGCTCAATCTCTAGTAACGCAGAGGTGCACACACACACACACACACACACACACACACACACACGTGCACGTGCATAATCCTCAAACTAACTCTTGCCATTATCTGTTGTTTTGGCTACAGTCACTTTAATGATGATAAAAATGCTACACTGCGGTTTTATACTCATCTCTGTGATGCTATTTCTACATTTGCGCACGGCTGCCCATATGTCATCTTTGTCTAGCCAAATTCTTTGGGCCTTTCTTGACTGTCAAATTTATTATTGACTTGTGAGAGTTCATTACATCGTCTAGATACAAGTCATGTACTAGCAACAGTATTTTTCTCTGCAGTATCTCTTCTCTTTTTCCTTGCTTGAACGTGTCCTTTGACCCACAAACTTTTTTTTTATCTTGGTTATATACAGTTTACCTATTTTTTGTTGTGTGAGTGACTTATATTTTGTTGTGTTTTTAAACCATTACCTAATCCACATTTTCTTTTAAGAATTTTCCATTATCATCTCTTCTACTGACATTTTCACTTCCCTGTCAGGTAATTTCTGCATGTAGGACAGGTAGGCGCTCACGTTCAGTCTCTGGCACATGGCTCTCCAGCTGTTCTGCTGTCCTGGTGTCATGTGACGAAGACCCTTCTTTTACTATTGATCTTGGCACTGATTCTGGAAATCAATTGGCTGCAAGTGTGAAAGCTTATTCCAGGACACTCAGATCTATTTCATTGATCTTTAAGTCTGTCCTTATGCCAGTATCATACTGTCAACACCACTGTGTATTCATAGTAGTACTTCAAGTGAAAAAGAACAAATCTTTCAATTCTTCTTTTTCCCCCCTTTTTAGAGATGTGTTGACTATTCTAATTTGTTTGAATTTCCATATGAGGTTTAGGTAGCCAGATTGTCCATTCCTACGAAAACTCAGCTGAGACTTTGATAGGGATTGAGGATCATTGTGTTGGCAATATTAAATTTTTAATCAATAAAAAAGAAATTCTTTTAATATTGTAGGGCCCTCTTTAATGTCTTTCACTTACTTTTAAAGTTTATGTCTTAGATTTTTGTTAAATTGATTCATAAGTATATTATGCTTATGGAGTTATTTTAAATGAATGACGTTAGAAATTCTTGATCTTAAGGGAGAACTAATACTCCTTCTGGGAAATCTTAACCACTGAAGTCACTTCTCTGGGTAATTTCACAAAAACTCAGGTAGTCAAGGAGAAAAGAAGAGGAAAAATATATTTATGTTCCACACCTTCTAGTGGAGATCACGTGCATGGAGCTTCTATGGGCGCTTGCTTCATTCCCCTCCCCCTTTTTTCCCTTGACAGGCTCCCAGTGCTCTTTCTTTTCTTGATATGGGCATAGAAAAAAATGAGGCCAAAACTTCTTAAACTTCTCTGGAAAACATATGGGTAGAATGTACAGACTGGGTGAAATGATGCACACCTATAATCCTAGTACTCAGGAGGCTGAAGCAGGAAGGCTTCCATGAGTTCAAGGTCTGCCTGAGCTTTGTGATAAATTTAGAACCAACCTAAGTTGCAGAGTGAGACTCTGTCTCAGAAAAAGCAAAACAAAAGCAAAAATCCCCAAAAGCAAAACAAACAAAACAAAAACAGAGAAAGAGAACTTTAAATAAAGGTGGTTATACCATAAGAACTTTGTTCAGCTTTGAGAGACTTGAGAATCTTACAATACCATTTTCTTTTTCCCGGTCATTTAAAAAGCTGATGTGCTAATACTGTAGAGCTTGATTCTTGCAAATAAGTACCCGTAGTGTAAACAGCAGGGTGGAGATGCGAGAAACCCTCATCAAAATGACAGCCCTGGGAAACTCTCTGGGTCGAATTCAGGCACAACCCATTTCCATATGCAGACCTCCGCTCTGGCCTGATTTGAACTTTCTGATACTCATGAAGATGGCAGTGATTCTTGCTAGCTCATGCTGTTCCGTTTATTGTTGGCCTCACTGAAAACTCTGCCATGGGACTTCTAATTGATTAGCACAAACAAATGTTTAAGAGGCTCTCTGAGACAAGGAATCATTGAGTTCAATCACCCAGTACATGTTGGTGGAATGTGGTGTCCCACCAAGACTCTTGGAATATTATACAAAAGAAAATCTTAAATTTTTGTCTCAAAATGACACATACACATGTTCTGTATTCCCAGCAGTGTGGGAGACTGAAAGAAGAGGATTGCAAGCTTGAGCCCAATCCAGTGGCTTATCAAAACTGTGCTTTAAAATAAACATGTTAAAAAGGGCTGAGGATGTAGCTCAGCATGAAGGCCTTGAGTTCAAGCCCTGGTGCCAGAACAAATAAATAAATACAATGTTTCCATTATCCTGTGAAAGCTTACTAGAATATTTGTATTAGTGTCTCTTACTTCTTTAAGAGTATCTCCAATAATTCAGTTTACAAAAAAGAAATTTGTACCAATGGTATATATTAATATCACAATAATTATATATATATATATATATATATATATATATATATATATATATGTTAATATTTTTGCAATGTTTAATATTTTATTTACTGGAATGGGCTTGTGATTTTAAATTATGATTAAGTAACAGTTGAGGTAGACACCTTTTTCATAATGCTGATTTACAGGAGAACTATAGTAATATTAATCACTAAATTTAACTTTAAAGAGAGCACACACTATAAGCATCTATATGCATATGTATATAGCTGAGAAGACCTAAAGAGAAAATGAAACTTGTAAAGTTAGATTGTTTAAGTAGCATCTGGACCCAATGACAAGGTCCTGGCCGAGTCCAGTCGGGTTTCCTTGTTGAGAGCTCATTAGGTCCACATCCTCAACCACTTTTTTGAATGGTGTTCAACCCTCCAGGGTTAGCCACATGCTTTAATCACTGCAAGGTAGGCACTAAACAACCAGCGAAAGTCCCGGTAGCCCAAAGCAGCACTGTAATTATTCCAATTGGCCAACCCTCACTGACCTGCTTGTCTGCCTGATCTGCCCCCCGCCGGGAAAACAAAATAAAGGCTCTTGGCCTCGACTCTACTCTACCTCTGTCTGGTCCTGTATCTGGCCTTGGTGTTTTCAGATGGCTGGTTGCACCATGTTACCTTCCTCCCAGGGACCTGTGAGTCACAGAGCTGTAAAGGCTCTTCTCAGTTTCCCTCTCTTGATTTCCTTCTGGTTCACCAGAACGCTGAGGCAGGAGGATCACAGTTTGAGCCCAGAATAGGCAAGTTTACTGAGTTTACTCTGGAGCTAGGCTCGCCTTGAATTTAAAGCAATTCCCCTGCCCCAGCCTCCTGAGCAATTAGGCAACTTAGCGAGACTCTGTCTTGATAATAATAATGATTAATTTTTAAATATAAAATAGCCTGGTGTCTGAGAATGAAAACTCCTTCTTGGATATTGCATATGATTATTATTATATTGAAATGAATGCTATTTTCTAATATTTGATTAAGTATTTTCTGCGTTTATATTTATGAAGGATATTGAGCTACCATCTTTATTTTTATACTGTCAGTGTCTTGTTTTATATTATAAAACTGCAAGCTTGAAAACTGAGAGGTTATGCACTTTTTTTAACTACAATTTTCTTGAAGAAATTCTATATAAGTCCTATTAATTAAGTATTTGGTAGAATCCTAGTGACACTTCCTAGATTTGATATTTCCTATCTTTTTTTTACAAGGGTTTTCATTACAGGTTAAATTTCCTCCATAGTTATAAGGGAAATAAGGTGACCTGTTTTACAAGGAGGGGGCTATAGCACCTTGGCTTGTTATTTACTTAGTCCATCTCAGTGTATTTGTTAAAACTACGTGCGTAGGGTGCTCATAATACTTATCCTCTTTAGATGCTGGTGGATCTATAATGACATTTCTTTTTTAATTTCTAATGTTAGCAGATGTGCCTTCACTTTTATTTTTTGCCATGCCATAAACTCATCAATGCTGCTCATCTTTTTAAAGAACCAAGTTTTTGTTTTATTTCCAAGAACCGGATTCTTGTTTCACCGATTCCCTCCACCTGCTTTCTGTTTCCATTTCACAGATACCTGTCCTCTTATTATTTCCTTCATTCTTCTTGCTGCAGGTTTGCTTTGCTTTTATATTTCTCTGTTTTGATGATAGGACTGTAGACTATTTCTTTGAGTTGTTTCTTCTCTAAACCCTGCATCAAAACATATTTTTTATCTTAGTTACATTTTATCTCCATGACATACATGTTGAGGTATTGTCATTTTCGTTTCATTATTTCAATATACTTTTCTTTGTCCCTGGGATTTTAGTGCTAACTCTTACCTTCGTGATGACTAATGCTTAAAGGCATAAAACACATGGGCCCCAAACTCCTTGTTGACGGAACAAAGGCAGTGACACATGCACACACCTCACACAGCGGTGTAGTACAAAGACATAAATCTACCTAGACTATCCTGTAATTTAAAAAGTACAAAGCAAAAACAAATACAAGATTAAAATGTAGGCAATTCAAAACATGTAGATATCAGAAATGATGTTGAAGGCCATAATGGAAATAATTCACCGTTGTTGCTTGGGCCATACATCACGACTCATGCTCCTGAGTAAAAAGCCTCAAATTCTCAACCGTTTCTTATTTGTTCTCCTACAACTTTACCTTAGGGGTGACGTGGGTCAAAGATGCAGGAAAATGGTGGCATGGACAGTGCTATAAAATGTAACAATGTGGAGGAAATCACAAAACCATTCCTGTATCCACTCATGAACCACCACCCACAGGATCTCCGAAGAATTCAGGAATATTTAGTGTGGAAACAGATGATCTGACAAAACCACGAATTAACACAGAATTAACACATAGAGCAAAACCTACTGTCCATAATTATGGCTACAAAAGTTTAAAATGCATTTAATGATCACAGATGTGGAAGAAGAAAGTGTTATTTGAAATAATTAAACTTTAAATTTCTTGACATTGTAAGAATGGAGCTACTAAGCTACGGGAAGAATTTGATGGTCTTTTGTGGCTCACTACTTGATCACTCAAAATGATCAACATTGTTCTCCTTATAATAATTTAATATCCTTATTATGATGACTGTAGTGTTCTACAAAGTCTCAGCACATTAGCAATAATCAATTTATCATTGAATATCCCTTATTTGAAATGAATGTGACCATAACCATTTCCACTTTCAGAGGTTTACAGAGTTTGGGATATCTGCCTAGATTTAGCCAGTCAAGCATCCCTTACTACAAAATCTCTAATCTGAAGTTCTCTGAAATCTGAAGCTTTTGGCACATTATGCTCACAAAATTATAGATTTGGGAATTTTGGATTTCAGTTTTTCAGAGTAGGCTTGCAAGAGCTATGTTACTTTTTAATCTCCAAAAACAAGAAGATATCTCTAAACTCTAGGCTTTTGCTTTTCCAACTTAATTCTTCACTTTATTGTTTTCATAAACAGTAAATATTAATATTAGCAGCATGCCTGGTAGTCAATATGAAGCACAAGTACATGGACTAAGTAGAAAAACTATTCACGGCAGACACTGGAAGAGCTTCTTATGTGAAAGCGAATATACTGTTTCTATTTTTTTTCTAAAAAATACTGATGAAATTGCTGCATGGAAAAAAAACAAATAATTCATCAACAAAAATGAACCATTTTAACAAAATTTTTCTCTCCTTGATCAATTATATTACTGGGTATGGGAGCAATTACATAAATTATATTGGCTTTTTTGGAATTATTATCTGTTTTAACTTCTTTATAGTGTGACCTAATCATTTGCCCCCAGAACAATGCAGATTTTAATGTATCAGTATCATTTAATCTCCCTGAAATATCACATACTTAACTAAAATGATGCTCTATAGAAACTATGCAAAACTTCAAAAATCTATAATCCTTAGAATTTTCCTAAGCTTTTCTACACTAGTGTCATATTTAGAATCTTGATTTATGAGCTTCCTGTGCTAGAATGAGGAGAAGTTGTGACCTTGATATCTGTCTTCCTAAGTCTGGTTAATTCCCTCAGTGACACTTTGCTCCACGCCCCTTTGTCTCCCCTTGCCTTTCTCATGGTGCTCGTCTGTCGCTCACAGGGGTCAGCAGCCACACAGAGAAAAAGGCACAGAGGGCGGACAGCTGCCTCGGGGTTGGGAGGCGCACACTGTGTCACACTTCTTCTCCTGAAGAGTAAGCGCCATGATTTTTCCGTGTGCTGCTCCAGTGTTCTGGTCTGGCTTTCTGGCGTGACGCAACTCTGTGAATGTCCTCAGTGGAACGGACTGACAGACCCACGGCGGGGGGGGGGGGGGGGGGGGGGGGGGGGGGGGGGGGGGGGGGGGCGTGGCGTGGAATGCTGGCTCCTCCTCAGTTCACCCCTTTGGGGAAACCAGCTTTATATCTTTCCAACTTACCACCTGTTGATCAGTCCCATCAAATAGTACTCAAGCACTGGGGCTGCGGAAGTCCAGGTGCTACTGGGATGACCGACCCACAAGCCAGGATCTCCAGGATCTCATGATCTTTTGGAGGAAGGAATCTTCTCAGCAGAGAATAGTAATAAATGTCAGCACAGACATGGAGAGAAAATATGAACGGGCTCGGGGAGACTCTAGTTACTCCCAAATCTGGGGAGCCGGTGCTGCTCTGCTTGGTTGTTTTGAGGCCCACGTCCATCTTTCTCTGTGGCTTTAGGCGTCTGTATGAACTCCAGCTGAACAGGCCTCAATCCATCTTCTATTCATTTCCTCTCACAGGCTGGTCTGCCTCTGAGGTTCTTGCCTTCATTTGTGACACCACAGCCCACCGATTCACTGTGACTCTGCCTTACATCCTGCTGCTATCAGATCCCCAGGGCTCACAATCCTTGAGTTTATATTTTGTGGATTTTCTACACATTTTCCTCTCTGTTTTGAACATCTGCTACACATTTAAAACATGGCCTTGGGATTACACTGGGCAGCAGCCCCTGACTTAGTCCTCTGTGTTTTGTTATTACCACATCTATACAGACATATTGTATCAAATTTCATGTTAACAAAGACATCATCTTAAGCCATTAGTATGAATCTTTTTTACATGCATCATTGGGTCTACAAATTTACCCAGTGAGATAGACAATATTGTCCTAACTTGTATAATTCACATGTAGAGAATTTGAGCTAAATCTTAGATTCTTCAGTTATTTAAAAGGAGCTTAATTCTGGAAGTACTAAGTGGCCTAGGGTAAAATAAGTCTCATTCCAACACTCAGGCTTTGTTTCTTTGGAAGGGTATTACTTAGAAACTGTTCTCTTCCAATGTTAAGGTTGCACATGACCAATTCACCTGTCAATTAAATATTTTAAAAGAGAAAAGTCAATCTCTTATTTAAAAGCACAATCACTGGGCAGATGAAATTTTGTCAAAAAAATTGAAAAACATATGTATGGTGTGCATATTAGAGCCCAAAACTGGAATCTGTGTTGGTAGATTTCAGTGAATGGCTCTGTGATGTGGAAAAAGTAAAAGCCACGTCTTGTCCCGGGTGAGGCAGCCAGCACATACCTCAAGGTTAAAATCAGATGGCAATCTTCCTCGCTGCTGCCCTCAGGACATGCTGGTCTCAGTACTGGAATTATGAATTGCACACTTGCTCCCACAGGAAAAACTGGAGCAGTTGTGTTGCCTCTGAGCTCTAAGCGTGCCCATGGGAACTCTGCTGAGGGATGGGCTGACTGCCCCCACCTAGTGACAGTCGTGCTCCAGGACTTCCCTATCTTTCATAGGCAGCATCTTCGAAGCTGGTAGATTCATGGCAAAATAATAGTCATCTTGTATTGATTTTAGCCCCAGTGGCCTACTAAAAATATTATTGCTGATATTTTAAACTAGCATACACTAAATTTAGTCCTTCTTCAGGGCACATGGAAGGAAATAATAGTGCCAGGACGGTCACTGGTGTCTCCGATTGCAGGTGGTAAATCGTCCCCATGGAGCGCAGGAACTAGATACCTGATTTCTGAGCAGCAAGGGGAGGGGACTGTCTTCTTTTATGCTGACTGACACTTTCACAACTCTATCTGACAAGAGCTCTGCATCACTCTGATCAGCAGTCACTTTCCCATCTGCACCGAAAGATGTTGAATCATTGCTGTCTACTCTGTGTTACTGTTTCCAGTTGATCACGAAGGGAAGAAGCTTTATCTGATACAATCCCAAGGTTGAAACGTCGATTGTATAATCTCTGGATAAATCACCGAGTCTTCCTTAAAGTAGCTAATAAAAGGCACTAGAGAGCAGAGAGGAATTCAGCGCTCTCTCTCTCTCTCTCTCTCTCTCTCTCTCTCTCTCTCTCTCTCTCTCTTCCTGCAAGAAGAAGTCAACGTGAATGCTTAGGAGAGCTCTGCCTTAACTCTGGCTTTCTCTAGTAAATGAGAATGTTTATACACTTTTCCACAAGATCAACATTTTACAGGGTTTTCTTCACATAACTGGAATAAATGTGTAGATGTGTTAAACAGGCCAGAATACTTTCCCTCCTCCTCATCTCTGCATGCCTTTCAGACTCTGCCTAAGCGCACTGCTAAGTGCCCCACAGAAGGTGTGTTGCAGAGTCAAGTTCCAAGTCGCCTTCCTTGTGAACTCATTCTGACGGCATTCCAGGAGCTCAGCTGTGCATCATTTGCTAAAAATAAAGGTTGGTCAGGTCGCAGTGTTTCTGCACTGGTCCCTAGGACAGTCATAGCCCTTGTGTCGCTCCCTTTCTCTAGAGCCAGTTCATGATGTAAAATCTCTTCCCCGGGGGATCCCTTCACCTTTCCTCACACGCCTACCATGAATTTTTAGTCTGGATGCTGGCAGCTAAGCTCAACCTTAGCATAAGTCAAGGACTTGGAGCAGTCAGGAGGATTGCTTGGCCAACGCACCTGGCAACTGTCCTCAAACACTTTGCCTCACTTGAGTCCCCTACCTGCGCAGTTTATGCCTTGGTCCTCTGGGAAAGCCTTTTGCTTGATATCGTTTTTCTTGACAACAATCATGCTAAACTTTGGTTTTATTCTATTATTTGTGGCTCTCTTAGAATTGTCTCTTTATCACATGAAATAATCTACAAATCCATAGTATGTCTGCCTTTTCAACTCTTATGACTGTAGCAGCTAGCGCACCCAGGAGAAGGCTGAGCAGAGAGAGGCCCTGGGTGGTTCCTGGTGTGCTTCCCCCATGGGAAGAAGGCTCAGCCCTAGGGCTCAGTGTTAACTCTCAAGTTTTTGGAAGTGTATATTCATGTTCGTTTTCACATAAACATGATTTATATTCCACTAAAAGAGCTTCTTATTGCTAGCTATGGATTTTGTAAAAAGTCTTTTTGTATTTATAGGCATTAGCATACGAAATTTTTCTTTAATTCTATTTGAGATCTTCCCGGCAAAGTGAGGTTTATTCCTATGCACAATTTATCTTCCAAAGAGAGTGAGTCTAGGTGCATTAGCTCTTTTCCCTACAAAACTGAAAATGGATAGCATTGTTTCAGTATTGAAATACTGGATTTGGCTAATTACATTTTCCTTATCTAGGGCCCTTGTTAGATATTTTTTCCAGAGAGTTAGATGAATCATACCTCGTCTCTGTAAAAAAAAAAAAAGAGAGAGAGAGAGAGAGAGAGAGAGAGAAAGAAAAGAAAAGAATGAAGGAAATTAACCACTATTCTGTTATCAGCCAAGAGGAAGAAAGGGCAACCCCATGGGAACAAAACGCCAGGTCAGCAACCAACTAAACAGTGCGACAAGGTATGTTAGCAAGGCGCAAATTGAATCTCAATTCTAACTAGCTGCAGGTGTCTATGGCCATCAAGAGGCTTTATGCCTTCTATCATTTTCTTCTGAAGCCACATGTGGCAATAGAGATATAATGATATCATTAATGATATTGCAATATTATACAATGAATGATAAACTATAGATTTTATTCCTTTTTATGATAACATGTTTTCATCAAGTGAAACCTAATCTCTCCTAAGTACATTTTCCACAGATGTGCTGCAGTGAGAGTTAAGTACACATCTCAATTTTGTGTGATAATTGACGGTTCTCCCTGGGGGTAGAGCAGCAGCGGCAGAATGTGTCTACAGGTTAGCGCATCAGAGAGAGGAAGTGTCATCACGGAGGTCCCCACAATGCTCGGCACAATCTCAGGAGAAAACATTTAGACTGAGTCCAAGAATCACTACAGAAAGCCTGCTTCATTGACATGAGGAGACAAGCTCAGCCTTCGCAATAGTTCATGGTGACGCAAGAGAAGACCAGGGTGCAAGACACCTTTAGGTTTCTCTGTGAGCTAGGCCTCTAGGTGACAGGATGGGATGCACTCTCTCCTAATGAGATAATGCCAGTGCCGCTCCCTGTCGTGTGGCAGCCAAGAGCCCATAAACATGAAGGGGGGGGTTGGACTCTGTCAGTTTGCTTGAAAACTCAGCCAGACGCTCAGGTGGCTGACTGAGGTATGGGAACAAAATTCATACACGGGGCCACTAAAGAGACTCGGAGAGTAAAAATAAAAAAAAATATTAATTTTTTCTGCAAGTAGTTTTATTAACAACAAAAAATTGTCAATGGAAGGAAGAGCTACTTACACCAGAATAGAAAGGCTCACCAGACACGCATATCACATCCTGCTCCTGGATGATCAGAATGTCTTTTGCTAGGTGCAGCCGGACTTTGAAAGGCTCTTGATTACCATCCTGCAGCAGACAAATCCCTGTCTTTGTCTTCGGACATGAAGAAAGAAGGCAAACAGAAAAAGTATTTTAGTTTATTATATTAGGGCCCATTTGTAGAAAAGCACTGTGTATATATTCTGGAGCTGTTGATAACATACTCTGACCAGTCTGAATTTAACCCTTCCTGTAGGTGCAGAGAAAAAGATGAACTTTCCAAGCAAAGTAGATGTTGAGATAATAGAGATTGTGCTAAAAAAAAGACAACCAAATATTTGGAAAGTAACAATGACAGCAAAAGTGTGAAAAATAATGTAAGTTTGGCTCAATATTAATAACCTATTATAAATATGAAAATAGCTTTACTGAAGGACTATTCTCATTCTATAGAATTCATTTCATGAAGTACACAGATCATGAGTCTTTTTTTTTTTAGGCTATTCAGAAATGCATGCTCATCACTGCCATTGATCTCTGAACATTTTCATCATTTTGCAAAATAACCGCACGATCGCCCATTGTCGTACCTCAGCCCAGGCACTCAATTACCTGCTTCTAACCCTGTGGGGATTCCTCAGAACAGAAGGCACTCCTGCCCCACATTTACCCTGAAGTCTACAATTTCATCATTCTTAGTTGTCAACACACTTCTATGCACGTGCACATATGCATGTGTGTGTGTGCATGTGTACACATGAGGGGATAAACATTTACCTAACTCAACACACTTACTCAAAAATAGCCCACTTGAAGGTCCAATATTTTTACTCCTAAGCCTCTATTTTTGGAAATCATGGCAGCACACTGTGAACGAATTCTGAACTTGTACTTCGTGACTTCACCCAGCACCAAAGTTGCCATTGAAAGGGCCTGTGCACCTCGTCCCTCCCAGGGGACTCCGATGCTGTCATGCCCACACAAAGGGAATCTATTCTGCCTATGCAGGGCATTTAACCTTCCACCTGTCACTGGCATAGAGGGGATTTCATTCAGATCGAGCAGTATTCCTGGCTCTCGTTCTGAACCCAAAAGGCAGCAGGAATATTGACCACTTCAGAAATGAGTTTTTCATTAGATAACTATCGAGCTGTTTATAACTGAATGGACAAATACATTGGGAAACATATTAATCCATAGTCTTTAAGAAGAATAATATCCCTGAAAGATAACGTACCAGGCTTTCTCTTGGAATGCCGTCATTCATGGCCGTTACTAGGAGATTGTTTCATTAGAGGCATTATCTGTGATGCTCATGGAACTCATCCAGATACCCCAGCATTCAAGGATTGCTCCTTCTACCCATCCACGTGATGAGGCATGTGTACTACCTAACTCTGCCTCTCATACAATTGTATATTAGCCTGTAGCTAGTTATAATTTAAAAACAAAATAAAACAAAACAAAAAACCAGTACCATCCTTAAGTGCAAAGACAGCACTCTCTCCCCATGCCTGTCTGTAGTACACAGCAGGTGCTCACTAAATCATGCTGATTAATTTGTGCTAGTGTATAATTAAAGTGAATATGCCTCATGGATGAAAAAAATATTTCAGCAAAAGGAAATTATGTTCTTTTTAATGTAAAAATGAGGTTTTCCCTAATTTTCACAGAAAATGTGTCTCACACTTACTCTGTGATCTTGGCCCAAGACTAACATGAAGCCACCCTAAGCAACAGAAAGAGAACTGGGGACATACAACCATGCACCAAAGCCAACTCATCACAACTGAGCACATCTGATGTTTTTCCATGTATGGCTCATTTTGGACCAATTTTTCCTCAGATGTCCAAGGGAAAAGCTGGTTATTACAAGCAATGCTGCTTCAATCTCAAGGATGATGGGGCCTTTCCCTGAGATCCCAGAAGTGCAGTGTGGTTATTAGACATCAAAGAGATACAGAAGATCCTTTGAGAAAGGCCAAGGAGCTCAGTCTGACATGAGGGTCCTAATAGCTCATTGACGTTGTGGCTGAAGCCAGCTCTGCCTAGATTGATGTGTGAAACATCTCCTCATTATCAGACAGTTGTGTGGAAAACGGAACACAGATTTTGAGCTCACTTTGGGTCAGGAAAGAACAAAAGTTACAGAAAAGTAAAGAATAAGGCTGAATTTTTGTTAGACAAAAGTGGAAGAAAATTGCAGCTCAAGACAGATTGACATGAAATGATACTTTTCAAAAGATATAGATAATACATATCTTCTACCATGAGAGTTCAGCCAACGCAGATAAAATACACTTACCCCCAGTGCATTCATTACTATAAAAATTGAGGAAGTAACTAATGGGGAAGACAAAAGTTATTTTAACCCAAAGGGAAACATAAATGAACACAAATAAGCACAAAAGTAAATAGCCCGTGAGAGCCCAAAAGATAGAAGGCATCCCAGGGCTTAGTTCCTGTGGTCCCACACGGGCTGGAGGAGAAGCTTTGGAAGGAAAGAGGCTGAGGAGAGTCCTTGCCCTTGGTTGGGGTTTGGAGGACCCTTAGTGAAATGCAAGCAGTGAAAGAGTATGCTCACATCTGTGGTTTCCAAATAGAATTTTCATAGTATGGGAGGAGATGGAGAGTAATACGGAAATCACAATAGAGCAATGATTGAGTAGGAAATGCTGTTGACTAGTAAAGAATCTCTTTGGAGTCATAGTATCCCTGGGAGATTAAAAACGATGGAGGCAATTGACTGCAAGGCACCATCCTAAGGAGAGGTGGTGCTGACAGATGGGCACCCTTGCTCATGGAATGTAGGCACTCCTCTCCTTGGCCTGCTCTTTAATAGTCACTTACACAATAGTCACTGTGCGCCAAGAAACATCAATTCCTTCTACTCTCCAACCACCCTTGCAGTTGCTACCATGGAGAGGGCGGATGAAGGCCTGAGATGAAGCGGCAGGGCAAGCTCCGGCCCCAGATGTGTTGAGCACTTGCCTTCGTTTCCCACATACAGAGATTTTTCCAGAGCAGCCTCCCTCAGTCATCCAATGCAGAGTGATGTGGTTATTGGCATCTTTTTGGTCATCAGGGATGTCCTAAGGGCACTGCAGCTATAGCTCGGGTATAGGGTACTTTCCTACCACGTGCAAGGTCTGGTTCCCAGTGCTGCAAAAATCCCCCAAACTGCCAGCAACAAAAAATAACAGTCACAAAAAGGAACCTCTTAGTGTAGTATGAAAGTTTCTAAAACCACCACTTGTGTTGTCTTGAAACATTTGCTCATGATCAGGGAAAATAAGTGAGTAATATAGCACTTTGGGATGAATAATCAAGTGTTCCCTAAAATGACATTCCAAGCGGGCAGAGGACCCTGTGTGAAGTGGAGGAGGTTTGATCTTCACACCTGTGTGACCGTCACTTGTGCTGTGCAGCCTAAACCAACAACAGCTGCCAAGTCTGTCTAGATCCAGGGTCTGAAACTGCTTAAAAATTCAAAATCACCGTAGGAACTTTTGAATCTCATAATTATAGCATACATATAAGATATTCACCCACTTGTCTTTTATTTTATTAACATACTACAATTAAAGTTATTTGTCTCTAAATTCTTGGTTATACATGTACTTTAAGTAAGTGAAGATATGTGTGCAATATATGTGTCTATGATTTATCACACATTTACAAATTATAAAACTTGAAATTTTAATGAGTTAAGACATAAAAATGATCTGTCAAAGATGTTTTTACTGTGCTTGAAAAATGAATCTACATGTCTCCTACATTTTGCATATTCTTTGTGGGTAACTATTTGGTTATGACTTTGTAGGGACTGACTTTTTGTTATTTAAACAAATCCCATATTTTAAAAATTTAAGAATTTGGGCTGGAGGAACGGCACTGCCACTAAAAGCACTTGCCTTGCAAATCCAAGGCCCGGGTTTTATTCCCCAGCACCACATATAGCCAGGCGTGGTGGTTCACACCTGTAATCCCAGCACTCAGAAAGCTGAGGCTAAAGAATTTTTATGAGTTCAAGGCCAGCCTGGGCTACAGAGTGAGACCCTGTCTCAAAGAAAAAAAAAATAAGAATTTATATATGCTTCAACTTAGTATTTAACTTGGAACTTTAACAAGTAGAATATCATCAATTTTCCAGTTAAAAATAAAGACCCTTTCAATTTACATTTAGTTTGTTAAAAAAATAGAAAATGTGTTTCCATCGCACTTAAAAACTAGATTATTCTAATTGTGAAGTGAAAATTTACAAATTTGCATATAGTAAACTAGCAAGGACTATAATATAAACTATAAAATCTCTTGTAGCTATTTCTATATCTTGATTATCTAATACAACACATTTCATAATTCATGGTCCTGATTATTCACCTTCTTACGCTATCCCTATTGTGCTAGTAGTGAACTCACTACCATTTCATACAAGGAGTTTCTCACTGAGCTACATCATTTGTATTCCTCCTGAATTATCTCTGACTCAGGTAAGTTCTCAAGCAGGATTCTTTTATTTTGTTCCGTATTGTGTTATTTATTGGTATCTCAAAAAGATTTTAATAATTGGCTATCACTGTTTTTATTACAGAGGGTAATTAACCTATAGGCTTCAGTGCAGCTATTTGCTCACAATGGGATTTCTTTCAACCCTTGTTGAGTATATTAGGACTTAGACCACAAAATGCTTGGCATGCCAAGAAGCCTTGCTCGGTGTCCACGTATAAAGTCTCTCTGACCTTTGCTTACTTTTCTCGCTCCGATCTCAGGCAGAGATATCTGCAGTGTGACAGACTCCTCCTGACTAAAGAGGAAAACTGTTGCTTTCCTTCTTTCTGTAATCCCATTGGCCAGGAAAGTTAACCACTCATGTTGCAAGAAGGAAGACTGAATCCAACCCACACCAAGATCCAGGGCAGCTGATTCCAGGTTGCCCTCTGTCCTCCAGGGCCATTTACCTGCCCTAGCCATGGTTTACTTAATAGTTATTCAAATTGCCTGAATCCCAGCTTTCCTCCCAACTTTGAGTTTTAAGCTTTGAGTATCTGTCCTTTACTCTGAATCTCATACTTGTTGTACAGATCTTCTTTTTGTACATTAATGAATTTTGTAGTTTACTACTGTTAACTAATGCCAAATTATTGACCATTTAGTGTTTAAAAAATTAACTCCTCTATAATTGGAACATAGTTACAGATTAAAGTTTGTCAGAAACAGAACTAAATTATATATGCACAAATTATTAAATAATATCACATGTTGCCTGACAATGGAGACAAACTCCAAGAAGTGTTAGGCGATTTTGTTGCTCTGTGAACCTGACAGCGCATTTACACTAAGGTGGCTATGACATCACCAGATGGAATAATTTGTCACTGAAAGAAATACTGGCAGGCAGTTCGAGAATGTGCCTGTTAAAAAGAAATACACATTTTCCTAATAAACAGAAATATGTGGACTGTCCTTTTAGGAGCACAGATGTGAAAATGAAACATAATCAAAAGCTAGGGAAAACATTCTGGTTTAAAACATTTATTAGTATGATGATGCTTTTAAAGGAAATAATCCTAAATATATCATTTTATATATTCACATTTCTAAATTTTATATTGTAAAATTGTCCCTATTGTTTTGTCTCTAAGTCTTTATGTTTATATTCCCTTCTTTCTAGACCTTTGAATCCCAATTCTTTTGCAGAATTGAAACATTTTATCTTCAAATTTTCAATTTCTTAACACATTTATTTTAAAATGGATATGTGTTAGATACTCAAATTGTTTTAAAATAAAAACTATCTGTCCAGGCGTCGCCTGTGTCTTCACAGAAAGAAGAGTCCCTGGCATCTGCTTTGTGACACTCTGCTTTAAACAGTGTTAGTCAGGTGTGCCAACTATCAAGGGAAGACATGTTTTATTGAATATATCTTTGACGCTGATAAGAATTCCAGCAATATAGCACCTTAAAAGAGGTTTAAACTTATTAATAAAAGTTTAAAGCTTCAAGTTATGGCTTTACTTTTCATCAATTGATTAAATGGCATTTGGAATTTCATAAAACTCTCAATGTCCTCACAGGCAAAGTGACAGCTACAGTAATTTTTTTTTTTTATGGCTTCTGCCCTCTTAAATGTTCCGAAGCCATAAAATTCAAGCAAACTCTTTGACTCTGGGGCATCTTCCGAGAGATTTGACTATATTCAGAGCATCTTCTATCTCTGTGTTCCTGCCAGTCGGCCAGTGTGTAGAAGGCCCATGGGTACTGTGTTAGCCTTTTTGGGACAGAGCTACTTCTTCCTGGGGACAGAATCTAGCATGGCAAAGACTAAAGAGCTCTTTCAGCAGAAAGAAAACTTTTTTATCTTGGAAACAAAGGAAAGATGATGGCTATTGTAAAATCAATCTGGCTATTGTAAAATCAATCTTTTAAACTTCAAATAGAATCTGATAGATGCTCCAAATCAAAGCAATCCTGTTTAAAAAATAATCTAAAGAATCTTATGTCAGCCTCCGAAGTCCAAGATGAGGAGTTTGTTATGATAGTACTTAGCCACTGTCCATCTACGACATATGACATTTACGTGACTGTTGTATGGGTCTCATTTACATACACGAGTGCTTTGTTGCCCAGAAGGAGATAATATTTTGATGGAAATCAGCCTTGCTACCCTCAAAGTTAAGGGTCAGCAATTAAAACGAGGTAAGTCTTGATTAAAATTTAAATTTAGAATAGCATATGCTCATGATGAATTCAGTTAAGGAAAAGGGATGAATACCTATTAGTTATTAGTTGTTGAGTTAAAATATGAACAAGTCATACAATCTGATCTTTATTTATTTTATTTAGTATAACATGTGAGAGATTAGCAAACTAATAATTGTAACATAAATCAACAGTGCCACATAAATACATATATGAGCTGTCATTATACTTAAATTTTAAAATGAAGAAAAATAAATTGATAAAAATATAAAAGCAACTTACTACTTTTTTGAAAGCCTTTACACTTACATTTAAAACTTTGAAACAACAGTGACAAAAGTTCTTTCAACAGATATTTTTGCCATTTCTTTAAAAGAAAATAAGGAGTGCCTTCTACAAATTTGTGATAGAAATTTAAATACACAGCATGTCACTAAAAAGATAATGTTCACAAATATTGAGCATTTAAGTTTTAGATTTCTTTAATCTGATTTTCATATTATCCTGTGTAATCTAGTCATGGTTGCATGCTTTTTTGGAGAGGGGGGTAGTTTACTTATATACACTACACAATAGTTTAAACATCTTAAGCAAATAAAAATATTTTTAACCAATCGTCACTTGCATTTTGCCTGAAGAAAGAAAAGCAATACTTTGCATGGCTTATGTTTACTGGAAAACAAAGCATCTCTTCCTAAGAGGGACTGGTCATGTTCGGCCAAGACCCGGGTGCAGGCACTATTGAACCGTGCACTTGAATGGTCTTTAATATCTTTGAAAGAGCCATGCACCACTTCAACTCCCACCACAGCGGGACGGCATCTCTGCAGAGGATATGAAGGGCGATGTGCTAAAACTTAAGTAACACTGAAAAACTCCAGCAACATTAGAATCATAAACCGTGAGATGTTGGTGCCAAAAACAACTTTAGATAGTTTCTAATTTATAATCACTGTGTGAAGGGAAATCCTGCCACCGGTTCCGCTCCCTGAGCTCACACAATGAGTAGCTGAGCGAGAGGAGCAATTCAATCACAGTAGATATGCTCCGGTCTTCCTAAGAAATGGTTAAAAGCCAAGGCTTCCCCGGGCACGGGTTGACGTTCTAGCTTGAGGAAGAGAACACGCTCTGAAAGGGAAATGAACCCATGGCACGTTGGGCCGAGTGTCTCCCCTGCTTGTCTTTTGCTCCCTCGTGTGAAAAGCAGAAAGTCACACTACCTACCTCCTCACAGGCGGTTCTGAAATCCATGTGCTATGGCACCGCCAAGGATGTGGTCTGAAAAGACAGAGAAACGTAAGCCATTAAGCCCAGCGTGGTGAGTAACAGGCAACCGCTGCCCAAGTAGGACACGGGAAGCGGCCTCTGCGAGAGAAGGCTGTCTACATCCGCCTAGGGAATGATTCCCCAGAACTCCGGGGCAGCTGAGCTGACCAGGGGGGATGGAGGCCCGCCCCGCTCTGTGTCCAGGGCTGTGTGAAGTATGAAGGAGCCGCTGTCTTTGGTGGCGGGTGGGTGGGTGGGTGCCGGTCCGACCCTCTCCCCACTCAGGCCTGCGGGTCGCTCTCAGGCCTTAGCTCCCACAGTCTTTTCATGGGGAAGCCTGAGTTTCCAGCTAGGAGAGAAACTTCAAACAGAGTAATTAAAAGTCGCCTTTCATCTGGTTATCTCTTGAAAAAAATCTTTCTCTTTTTAATTAAAAAGCTGTACGCATGAGTGATCCTCTCTGGAACTTAACATTTTATTGACAAACTGTATGGTGCAGGGAAGCAAGTTATTTATCAGAATGCATAATATTAAGATAAATTAATGTCTGAAATATCCAGTATTTACATTTAGGGGACTCTAGATCACGTAAGTGATGAGTACCGATTTCAGTCACAGAAGGATTTCATGAAACAGATTCTTTGTTTTATTTTTTTTTTAATGATGCAACAGATTTAACCAAAGTAAGCCTCTCACACCAAATTGGCACACTTATACTACAAAGCCAAGCAACGCAGAGTCAAAATATGAAGGATTAGTCAGGCAAATGAGACTTCAAAGTAAAATGTGGGCTTCATCCTTGAATAGAAAACTGCACTCTTTGAAATTATTTCTCCTCTCGGCCTTTGAAACAGTAAACCATTTCATCCTTCTTTGTTACTTGTATGAGACTGAGGAATGCTTGCTCAGGGAAGTGTGGTAAAACAGAGTAGGAAGTGCCACCAAAGCTGTCACCAGACTGAAGGATTATTACTGCTAGCTTTGAAGCAAAAGAGATTGGCAGTATTCACTAGTAACTGAACATGTCTTATGATAATATATTAAGCATTTTCCCTGGGTCAGCCTTATGGTCTGTGAGCCTGGATATTCTTTTCTGAAATTTATAAAGTTATTTTTTATTAGAAAAGTAGATACTTTCCAGTAATTGTTGATTCTATTAAAACAGAAATATCTAACATCAAATTTCAGCTACTGGTGAGCAACAAAGAAAACAAATATGAGGAAATAGAGCAATTATTCAAACTCAAACGTATTTAATTTCATAGACTGAATTTAACTTTAGCTTGTAAATCTTTAACATGTGATTGTTTGGGGCAACCACTTGGGACCCCTCCCAGAAAGTGGGAGCTTTTAGTCCTCTATGCTTTGTGTCTAAATAAAGAACCTTTATTCTAAAAAAAAAAAAAGTGATTGTGTGTGAATAGTATACTATTGTATGTAATAGTATGCTAATGTGTGTGAATAGTATACTATTGTATGTAATAGTATGCTATTGTGTGTGAATAGTATGCTATAGTATGCTTAAACTGAGGCACGGTCTGTGCATCATTTTGAACATGTTCCCTTAGTTTTGCACTTTAATCTTATATTCTTTTTCATCAAAGTATTAGGTGATACGAGTTGTTTATTCTGAAAATATATGTGGGATTCAAAACAATTTAACTGCTTGGAGCTGTTATATATTTTACAGCCACAGTAAAATTATTTTTATAATCATAAATTTAAAAGTGAGAATACATTAAATCTAAAACAATATTTAGTATTCTAACCTGAAAGTTTATGTAAAAACAATTTTAGAAGCATGTGAAACTTGTGCAGGTACCACTGAGAGTTCCTATTTACAGGGGGGCATATCTGTTTCTCTCTAGTATTAACCTTTTATAATAGTATGACATATTGATTGTAATTAATAAAACTTTAATTATCCATTGTTATAAAATTTCAAATTTATTCATATTTCCTTTATTTTTTTTCCTGATGCCTATTTTCTTGTCCTTTATTTCCCCATTGGCTTTGACGATTTCTCAGAATTTCTTTATGTTTAAAATCTTGGCAGTACTGAAAATAACTGGTTAGGAACTTGCAAATTCTCTTCCACTGGGATTCTAAAAAAATAATTAGAGTTATAAGATTTAAAAAAAAATAATTAGAGTTACAAGATTCTGGGAGAAAAACACCAAGGTAAAGCATTATTTTTATCCCATCTAATTAAGGATGAATGATGAATACTGTCTACAACATTTACAAATGTAATCACCAGGAAGAGGTAGTGTTAGTCAGAGAACACCATTGTAGGGCTTTTTTTTGTTTGTTTGTTTTTCTCTGGCTTAATTAACTCAGAGTGCTCACTCTGAGCAGCCACACCCAAAAAGTGGACGGCAAACTATCTACTTAATCACTTGGAATTATTCTGTATAGGAGAAACGTAAACTATGGCCAAAGTGTATGGTAAATTCTTAAACTAAACATTAATTACAGTAATAGACCCACTTCCTTTAATGTCCCTCAAAATACTCTAGACATTTATCCCACTGTTCTGGAAAGCATAGGGGTCTTACTTTATGAGTGTCATTTTTAGATGTGTAAAAGCACAACAAAGGCCACTGCTTAGTGATATCCAATGGACAGACAGGCTCCTAAAAACATCATGATGACTTTTCTTGTACCTTATTCTCTGAAACTGGTAACATTCAACTTCTTCAAAATCAAAGGAAAAATGATCATGAACGTTAAATACTTTGAATTGCTTCAGGACATTGGGGTGTCTATAAGAGCACCAAGTAATACACTCATGAAAGAGTTATTTCAGAACTGCTTTGGAGAATGGCAATAATTATGTCATTGAACTGAGGTAAAGTATTTGAAGGAGATTAATGGTAGTGTGGCTTTTACTGTAATATTTTTAAACCTGCATATTCACTGAATATTTCGATCACTTTTTATATGACTTTTCTCCAATACCTACTTGGTTATTCAATTATGTTTTCTAGGCCTTCTTGGCTAACATATGTGTCTGCCAATCTGTCTTAGTATGCACTTATCTATAAACGTTTTCATTCATAACCATTTGTATACACAAAGTTTCCAAAGATCCTCATACATACGAAATATCTAAAAATATATAATATATTACAGTAGTTGATTGCTCAAAATTAAATTGTCACAATATTTGGAGTAATATTAATGGTATGAGAAAAATTATGCACCTACTGAATTCAATGTACAGGTTGACCTCAAAGTCACCATACATAGGAAAACTAAAGAAATTTTGGAACAGCCCATATATGAAGCTAAACAGGAGTTTTGAGTGATGCTCGCCCTCTAATCCATGAATAACTGTGCTATTCTACTATTTCCTACATTACTTGTAAATTTATATCCTAATAATGAGCAATATAGCTCCTAGCAAGTAACCTGCTGTGTGAACACTTAGTGGTACAAATTCCAGTAAGTAAGAGTATTTATATAAGCATTCTCAGCCTGCAGCTATGTAGGAAACAACCTTATCACCTGCCATGCAGGGTATCTTTTTATTTTATCTTACAGACTGTGCTCACTATCAAAATTTCTTATGTGGGACTAAGGATGTGGATTGACGGTAGAACACTTGCCTAAAATGTGAGAACTCCAAACACACACACACACACACACACACACACACACGACACAATCATCATACTTATGCCGACTCAAGTGGCAAATAATAGAAGTGGCAACTTTCAAAATTCTTTAAGAGTATCACATACTCCCACCTGCTGTCATGTACTTCTGCTGCTGTGTGGGAAGAGTCTTCCCAAGAAGCTTCGCTCCCTCAGTGGACTAAGCTCATCCAATGGGTCCCAAGATGAAGCAGAGCCCCCTTTATGTCTCTATCTTGAACAGGATGGCCAGAATCACACTGCAGGCTTCGGGCAGACACAAAAGCCCAGTATGTGGGTGGTCAGTTTTCTATGCCCAGTTGCCAAGGCCAGGTTATCCACTAACTCAACCAAGGACTTCCGTAGATGGCATTGGAAAGGTTCTCTGTAACATCTTCAGTTTCATTTAAGTAAAGGAAATTACTCTCAGGAATGTGAGCCTACCTTGTCAAATGAGTCAAAAAGCCTGAAGACTAAATATTGAGGGTTCTCTGAAGAAAGTCTGTGTCAAGACTGCAGCACTGACTTTGCCAGAGAACTTCCAGCTGGCGGGGCTAATGAAAGACTTTGAAATTACTCACCCCCATAATCATGTTAGCTACATAATCCTAATTTGGCTTCTCTGGAAGCACTGAAGAATACCGATACAGACTAATGCACAGCTCTGCAATGAGTGGTTTTTTAAAAAATGAATCATAGGATAAGCTTTCTGAATTGGCTCCAGGGCTTCCAGAATTGATCATCTAATCTGATAAGATTTAAAGGCACTAAAGATTCAGTTTCAAGATTAATGAGAATATTGGTCATCCATGGCATGGAGAGGTAATAAAGTTACACAAAATACCACTGCTGAATATTTCTAATTAAATATCTACATTTGGCAAGATCCTCAACAATCACTTAATATTGTAGAACATTTTTTTCTAGACAAGACTTATGAGAATGACTGTTTGTTCTCAACTCTGCCAAAGGCAGTAAAAAGAAGCAAAGATGAGCCAGGAGCCTTTAATTTTTCTTTTAATCTCTGCATAAATGATCTGAATGTTTCTAAGTTTTTGGTCAACGAATTCCATTTTCATCTGTAGTTACCAGACCTGAAATTTCTGAAAATTATACCTAGAATTGTATACTTCCAATGCAGGAGTTACATTACAAATTAAATATCTAACCTCATATGGTGTCTTTTGTTATAGAAGGACACCAATTAGAAACAGACAGGATCCCAAACATCAGAATGGAATCCATCTAAAGATTACAACAGCGGTGTGGTGGGTGAACTTCTGAATTCCTTGTCACTAGAACCGTGGTCTCCACTGAAGTAGCTGTCCTACATGACAGTGCTAAGTGTCCTCAGATTCTAGTCACATTATCACTTTTTGAGTGTAGATTCAAGTTCCCATAGGTCCCAAATTATGAAGTCCAAAATATGACCTAAGAGAATGTGTACTAAGCTCAAAGGAATTGCATTTTTTCGCAAACTTATACAGAGAAAATTCTAGGGAACATATGAAGGAATAGACACTAAAGATATCTGATAATGTTGGAAATAACAAATTCAGATGAGGCAACATTTTCTAAACAGATCCTGGACTTAATTTTTGCTGCTAGAAAGAACTCTAATGGCTCACTTCAATTAGTAGTTGTGTTTAAACATGGTCCAAAAACTGAACTTCCAACTGAATCTGAAATGCCTAAATTGACTTGAAATACTGCAAAGGAAGGAGGTAGAGACTTAGGAGCACTGGAATGTGGAAGTTCAACCCTCCTCCCCACCATGAGAATATTCCTCCCATATAAGGACCTGGGTCCACAGGAGACTCCTCTTCAGTCACCCAAGATTCAGTAATATGAATACCCCAAGAAGTCTCTGGTCCCCAGACTCACTGGGGTACAAATATGACCCCTGCCTATCAACTCTCAATGTACCAAAATTCCCCTCTCTACTCACCCAGATCCAAATCCTACCACCACTTCAACTCACAATGTGTACTAATCTTTGTTACTCACTCATTCCCCTTTAATCAGGTGCATAATCCCTCATGCACAGCCTCGGCTGTAACGCCCTGCCTGAATGGTGTTCCATCATTCTTTTTATAAAAACCTTGTGGATATTTCCTATAGGTAAACTGTAGGGTCCAGAGAACACACCTTTCAACACGATTGTGAGTAATAAACGCGAAGGGGTCTAACGCTATTGAGGAGCCTTGTGGTCACCTTCCTCCTGAGGCAGCAGGTACAGAAATGGCTCCGCCAAATCTGGGGTCCCTACCTGCCATGGTAGTGCTGATTCTGGAATGGCAGGGGTCACGTGGCCACACTTAGTCACCAAAGACAAAGAAGGAATCGTTACATTAATGGGAAGCAGAATCCAAGCAGTAATCAGAACAGTTTGGCTTCTGGAAATGTAACATGTTGACCAGTTGATTGGTCCCCAGAAGTGAGCTACTTTGTCTTTAACTGAAGTTCCTGGTCAAGGGAACAAATGTTTGAAATGAGTCAGCAAACATAATGTTGAAATTCCTCAATCCATTTCTTGCCTTTAGTCCTTTTACAGACCCAGGATTCCTTGAATAAAGGAGTGGGTGATTGGTTCCTTTATATTTTGAGACTTCCATAGAAAACAAATAACTTCAAGGAACTGGAATTTAAAATGCCAAATTAGTGTCTTAAATTTGGGCTCCTCATGCCTCTGAATCAACACAACAAGGAGAGAATTATTGGTTGGCTAGAATTATTTACCTTAATTTTATGTATATATAATATACAAAATAATGTATGCATAATTTATACACAATTATGTATAATTATACATTAAAATTAAGATACATATATATATTTATATGTTTCAAAAGTAAGACAAATCACTCATGTACATGAAACTTCAACATGTGATATTAAATATACAGTATATACAAACTAGCGTGTAATACACATATGAAACTTTATTTCTTTTCTTATCTTATCCCTTTAAATCCAACATGAGATTGACTAACGATCGTTAACTTTGCATTACAGCATTTGAATTACTATATAATAAGAACATTCCACAAGGTCTTTGCATCACTTTATACAGAAGGAATTAGCAGGGTTTTTATCTGAAGGTTAAGTAGATCTAAGGAAATGTGAATTGTGTGTAGAGTACTATGTTGACAATGGGGTGGATTTACATGTCAACTTGGCTAGACTATCATATACTCAATTATTCAAACTCTAATCAAGGTGTTGCTATGAAAGTATTTTGTAGATGTGGTTAATTTAAATAATTTTATAAGAATGCAGTGGCAACTCTTGCCTAAGAATTCATATCCTGCCAGCCTCTCACCAGTTCAGACTCACCAGACTCCATAATCCAGTGACCAAATTCTTTGAAATAAATTTAGTAGAATACGCATATTGATACACTGATACCTAACTGGTTCTACTTACATGGAGAATCCTAATACAGTTATGTGTTCCACTGAGATATTCTTTTATTCTGCAGCATTGTTATGAGAATAACTGACTACAAGAACACGTTATTCTTGAAAAATCATTGAACAGAACTAGTAAGTACAAGCAGTGTCACCAGCATGAATAGCTGTTGAAAACAGCATGCAGTAGTCACAGCTGCACAACAACTAATGGTCTTCTTGGTTCATGATGATTCATGCTCAGGGCATCATGGTACATGCTGCAAGGCCACCTCACCCAGCTAACAGTCTTGGCTTGTGGAAGCATACTCTAAGATGCTAGTGCATTGATAAAATCACCTCACTGTACACTTTTTAAAATATGTCCCTGCCTTTCTGAAGCACATAACTTTATTTCTAAGTTACATAAGAAAAGCTGTAGAAAAGAGTACTACATTTTTATCAACTAGTCTACTACCTACATAATTTAATGAATTGCTTCCTTGACATTTAAAATTGTTTCCACAAATGTATTTTTAATTTTTTTTCTACAGGCACATTCTTCTTTATGTTATATTTTCCTGGTGATATTTGAAGTCATTAAGGCTTTCTCTATGTGATTGCTTTTAAGTAATTGATATGTATTTAAATGTGCACAAAATTAATAATTCTCAAATAGTTTCATAGTTATCTCTAGAAATGAAAAAGTTTATTGATTTTTTTATTATCTAGCATCTTATAGCATAAATTTTACTAGGGGAAAATAAAGCCTTTATAGAAGTAATTTTTTAAAAATTTTATTGGGAAATTTATCATTTTAAATATGGAAATGAGAATAACAATGCATAAGCTTTGATGACTAATATCATAAAATGATCTTCAGTATTTACAGAATGAGAATATAGTACATAAATGTGACCTCTACCATCCTTCATTCAACCAGCATCTTTGTGGCTGGTCCCCGAATAAACCACTAAGAGTGAAAAATCTGTAGCCTCCAGAAATGTGTTTCTCCCACTATTATGCAGTGACCCATAAACAAAAGTGACAACGTGGTTTCTGATCAGGAAATGTGACTTGAAACTGAGCCTTCTCCAGGTGCTCAGAGCATTCCGTTGACATGGTGTGGACCACCTGCTTTGGCCTCTGTGCTAGTGTCTTTCATCTTGAGATGAAATCCAATACTCAGAGACTAACAGGAGCTATTTTCATAAGTCATACTGAGAATAGAACCAGCTGCTGCTAATCAAACTTCAACTCTTTAACCAAAATGTGGAAAGCAAAATTAAAGAAACAGCCAAATTCATCCATGCCGAATACAAAACAAATAGCTCTTCCCCTGGAATGTTTTGCCTACCATGAAGCTGATATTTTTATTTGAAGATGAAATGCCTTTACATTTGCACACAGGTAACACTCTGGAGAACGAGTCAGTCCCCATGTTGGATAGAATAGAAAGTATGGGGAATACCAGCGTTAAAATGAAAATGAACAAGTAAAAAGACAGAAAACACAGGGCAAAAATATTTTTGATTAAAATATTTTACATATTTTCCGGCATGCTCATCATGGTGAACATAAAAGCATCTCTGAAAAACTCTGCTTACTCTGACAGTTCAGTTTACTGAAAGGAAAAATGTTATCTATTTTTGGAGTTTAGCTCTAGGCGAAATTACGAAATATGCAAATTTACTTTCTATGTCCTTGTCTGTCCAAACCCCAAACTGAGCATACATCTTCTCCACACACATTCAGATCTTAAGAATGGACCTTGACTGTTGGAAAAAAGATGCATTAATATTTCCCTCAACGTTTCTTGTATAATTAGGATTAAAAATTATATTGGTAGTCACTTGAATTTCTTTTGTTTTTGTGAACTATTGGGTCTTGTGGTAATGGCATGTTAAAGTCAACTATTGATGCATCTTTCATATTTCTGTATTGTTTAGGGTACACAGCAGGTTCTTAAATCAACATAATGGTGTCATGACCAGTATGGTGGATTGTTTCTCTGTCCTGCTGGGGCCCTTGGGTGGAGGGAGAGGGAGATTCAGAGTGTCTGAAGCCCAGTCTTGCTGTACCCTATTTCCTTGACATCCTTAGCACACATCAGATCTCCTCCCACACCCATGGTCCTGCTGGGACATGAAACGGAAACTGCCCCTGTCAGGCCTGTTCACACTTCACTCTTCTCTACACGATCACCTGGAGCGACACTGAAGTGTGAAAGTAGAGCCATTTTGACCACTAATGTACACAATACTGAGGAGAGAGGATGGCCACTCGCCTGGCCATGGAGACGTCCCTTCTCAATGGTGTCCTGACCACTTTGAACTCCCACCTTTGCTTTTTTAGAAAGAAAGACAGCTCCTTTAGTGAATTTGCTTTTTATGCTGAACAGTTTATTTTTAATCAGTCAGTTTATTTTCGCATTGGTGAGTATGTTTTTTTTAATTGTGCAATTTTGATAAATTGCTCTAAAAGTGTTTTTCAAACATTGACACTTCACTTAGAAGAAAACTAATTATCAAAATTCATAAGGAAATGAAAGACAAGCCCCACAAAGCCACCAAGTCAGAAATAACTCAGATTCTGAAGTAGACACATGTACTTAAATGAGGCTTCCAGAGCTGAAAAAGACCTTATTTTATATATAAAAATGTTATCCTTCTCTAAATAGAGTAAATAAAATACTTGAAGTCTTGTTAAAGAGTTGTTAACAATGTTTTCAAACTTTCCAGAAACAAGCAAATAACATGTATGTGTGTGTATATGTATCTATATGAAGTACAATATTCATTCTACCTTCACAAATTGTTCCTTTTTTTTTTTTTTTTTTTTGGTTAGTTTTATTTTTATTGTAGGCTTTTCTGTGCCTAGATTTTACTGTTTAAAAATACTACACAAACAATCGGCACAAATTCCCAACTCATTTTTTCCCAGACTCCCCAAAATAGACCTGCCCATTTTCTGAAAAGTCTCGCTCTGTTTTACATGCTCGCTTAGCTCAGGTGAACTGGGAAGGTCATGGCTTGAGACCCCCATCTTGGTGAGGTCTGGGATGTGTGTTTACCAGCCAGAAGGGAGCCCCACACCACATGCGTTTTGATCAATCAGCTGGCTCAGGTCTTCAGGGAGGATTATAATGTATCGATCTTTCCATGTACAGAGTTTTAACACAAGTGGATATTTGAGCTATTCAAAATATGATATCACCTCTTTTCTTAAAGTAAATTGTTTTGTTTCCGCTTTGGAGTAGTTTTAACCACACGCACTCGTCCAGCAGAAGACCTGTGTCTCCTTTTGTCCTTTCCAGCACTTCTGGGGAGAGGTTTGTCTTTGAGGTATGCAGTTAAGGGAAGTAAATTCTAAATGCAAAATAGGTAAAGCTCAGTACACTTGATCAATGCACACAACTACCGAGAAGCAGAAGATGAAGAGAGCTATAAGGTAAGGTAATATTCTTTTAAAACCCTGGAGAAAGCACTATGCTCATTATACATGTGCAAAATAGATTAGAAGGGAGCCCTGGGCTTGGTGAATACAAGCAAAAACAAGTATCCTATTTGATGAAGACCCAAACTGGACCAGGCCCAGAATGAAAAGCGCTGAGCTGCAGCCGGAGCTGTCCAGGGTCAGCCCAGTTACTTACTTGCTGAGTCTTTTTCAAGCTGTTTCACCTTTCTATCCAGTGCGGAATATCGTCAAGGGCCTCCTCATTCCCATCCACCTGGCTCCTCCTCAAGTTGCATTTGTGTTATGCACAGAGTCTTCGCAAGGTTCCAAGACTGAACACCTGGTGCTCTGACACTGCCCCACTGTCCCGGTGCTGGAACACTGCAGCCACTTGCCCCTGGGTCAACCTTCTCCAGCCCAGTGCTTGAAGGGATCTGTTGGCATTAGGGCACACCTTCAATGACCTGAGTCCCAAGAAGTCAGTGACTAAAATAGCACATTGTAGCACAAGCATACGTTTTAGGAATAATTTTGTTTCAGGAAACATTATTTCTCCTTTCGTTTCAAGCTTTCTATACTATGGAATCCCCAAATCTAGTCTGCAAATGGTTGTCTGATGCGTATGAAATTGACTCTCTGCAGGATACTAGCTGATAACCATTTCCTTCCACTGACAACACATTAGGACATTCCCTGGCTTATCTCACCTCCCAGAGCCTCAGGCATCAGCTTATGACCTTTGCTCTTCATCGGGAAAGCATTTTCACTTTTGTGGAAATAAGTTTCCAATCTAAAATAGTCTTCCATCTTCTAAGAGAAAGATTAAATAACCTGGAGAATTTTAGTCATTTGTTTAGCCATGGACTGTGTTGCTTCATCTAAATGTTATGTAAATTTCAATATGAAAAATACATAAATACCGAGCAGTTTCCATGGATATGGGCATGGGAGAAGGCTGGTGTAGCTCCTGTTTTCTTCTTGCGTACTACAAATTAGGCCACTTTTCTTGGAGTTTAGGGCCTTGAAGAATAAAGCTTGAAGACCACTCAAATAGACCATTTCCATGAGCGCCAAGACCCCTGTCACCTGGGTATCTAATCTAGGGATAGGCCTGAGTAGAGGAGAAAAAAACCCGCACCCCATGTGGTAGCCTACACTATGCATGATAATCAGAAAAATTCGGTGGATTGAGCAAAATAATCACAAATCACTGAGGACTGGGGACAAAAGTGATTTTAAAAATAATTTTGTTAGAAAATATTTCTTAGAATGGTTTTATTTCATGAATTTAAGAATAAAAATCCTGGTATTTTTGAGTCATTGATTATTCAGATATTAATAAAACTTGATCACACCAATATTTTCTGTAGCAAGAAAGATATTTTTACCAGCATGGGCTTGAAATGGTAATAATTTTTGATAGATGGTTGATTTCTTTATTTTTACTTAAATAAATTTAGTTACAAATTTAAAAAAGGGAACGCATTTGGAAAAAATAATAATATGAGTGTGCTCTTAGAGAATTCACATGTCAATATTAATCGGAAAAATGTTCTATGAGTTGAGGTTAGGCAAAATTTAAAAGAACAAATAACCAAAAAATGAAGGCTTCATTTATAAAATGTTTTCATTCACAAAGTTCCTAGGGGAGAAGGTGAATCATATTTCAGATAAATGGATCTTAAATTTTATTACACAAAAGAATCACCACAGTATCTTGTTAACCTGCAGATTTCCATTTGTTTGGTCCTAGGTAAGAGGTTGGGCTTCCAGGAAAAGATCAAAGCCTTAATGGTTCATATGCACCATGGAAACTTAAGATATTAAGATTTTAGTGGTAAATAAAGAAGGCTCAGCCATTTAACCCATGTTAAATGTAGTAGGTTGTTATTGACAAAATTCTTTTCTCAATACCCATCCTTTAGCATCAAAATAGATCTTCAAACAAGCCACATGTTTCGACACTAATATAGATTTCAGGGTTAACATTAGGAAACACAAACATTCAGCTTGATTTTTAGAAGAAAGAATACTGTTCTGCAAAACTATTTGTCAACAGTGAAGGCAGACTATAATGAAAAAGAGAAGAAGAGAAAAGAAGCACCGTTTATTCAGCTCAGAATCCTGGGGATGTGCGGGCCCCAACTGATAATTCCCATGCTGTTGGCAAAGTGTCAAAGTGATTCGCAACATGACTTGGCATAAAGACGGACATACAGATGGATGTGTGTGATCCCTGTTCTCCCTCTTTCTTACGTCACTAGTATCCAATCACTAGAATTCTACCATGATAATCTTATCCAATCCTAATCGTCTTCCCAAGAACCCACTTCTAAACCAGTGGAGTTAGATTAAGCTTTCATCTTCTTAATACTGCCCCCATGGAGACTGAATTTCAAAACAGGAAATTCTTGTGGGATACACACAGCCAGTCTAGAGGGTTGTTAAAAACTAACAAGTCAATATGTAAGATATCAAAGAATAATTGCATGACATCAATAATCAGAATAAACCACTTTTATAAGTAAGTTTATTATCGGTCACCATGCCAGAAAAGTAGCATGCTTTTCTAAACTTCCTCCCAAATTCAACTAGAGATCATTATTTTTCCATTCTAGGAGGATTCTTCCTCTCTGTGGGTCTCAGATGTTTGTTGAAGGGATATCATGTTCAAAGCACAGTGTTAGATGGGATGTGAAACAGAAAAGAAACAGGATACAATCCTAGGTGGGAAAACAACGCATAAGCTTAATATAAGAAATAAAATACTATATGGATGAAATCCAGACCACTCACTTCCTAACCATCACCAGATGGAAAATTAGTTACCTAAGTATTAATTTCTTCAACTGTGTTCTCATAGTAATCATGTCTACCTCTGAGAGTAAATGGGGGAGTTTGGTTAGAATGTACATGAAAAGACATGTCTGCACATGGCTGGTATTCAATGGTGGCTGAGGAGGAAGAAGAGGATATGTGTTTTTTATATAGTCACAAAATTAGATAAAATATGTCACAGTTCTATATATGATTAATTCTATGCTGGTAGAAACAGGAAAATATCTCTGTGGACTGATGCAGCCTAAGAGAATTCATGAGATAGGTCAAGTTTTTTGGACCCTCAATGCGAAGAAATCAGCCTTAGCCCATTAGTTCCCATTCCAAAAAACAGAGCCTGATTCAAGAGCTAAAATGAAGGGAGTTACCAAATGATATGTAGTAAGAAGATTGGGCAGGAAGAAAAGGAAATGCAAAGGATTAGTTTTTGCATGTGGTTGAAGTTACTACTTATAATAGATTGTTTTAACTAAAAAATACCAGGGCAATGATAACTACAGTCAATACATATAGAAGATGCATCTAAAATGATAAGAAATCAAGCATGTCTCTACAATGAAATATAAATGCGGAAAGAGAGAAAAATAATTTTAAGACATACAGAAAATAACCAAATGGTAATGCGAAGTCTTTTTCTTCCTATAATGACTTTAAATGTAATTGAATTATAATCCTCACTCAAAAGGCATAAGATGACTTAATAAATTAGGAAACAATATCCAACTATGTGCTCTCTGAAACTCATCTTAGATGTAAGATTATATTAGAATCAAAAATGAGAGGTTATAAGAAATAATCCACACAAATTATAGCCCAAAATGGCAGAAATGAGCATATTTATATCACACAAAGTAGACTTTTTAAGTTAGGCACTGTCAGAAAAAAAGAATAAGATACAATAATAAAAAGATCAATAACTAGGAAAGATATATTAATTCCAAATGCTTATGCACTTAGCATCAGAGCATCCAACATAGGGAGTAACCATTGGCAGAACTGTAGAGAGATACTAACACAACAACAGTAGATTAAAATGCCCTGTTTTCAATAGTGGTACATCAATGAGACACAAACCAATCGAGGTCTTAAACAAGACTAAAGACCAATTTGACTTAAAAGATACCTGCAAACACTTCACACAGCAAGGCAGAATTGCCAGGAATCTGCCTTGAGTCTTCTCTTCCTGTCAATTGACCACAGCAAAGTCCTGGTGGGAACACAGGGCAGGCTAGGAAAGAGCAGGCATGCAGCAGGAGAGGAATCTACGAGAACTCGGTTCATTCAACTTGCTTGCTTCTCCAGGGTCTTCCAAGGCCCTATCACTTACTCAATTGATGACAGAATGCAGTGGTCACTACACAGCCTTGTAATTCAGAGGATAAGAGAGCAGTCAGGGCACGATGGGCAGTGCAGGTCACATGGCAACTTGTCTTTCCGAAGGTTTAGTAGTAGGCCAAGAGCTGCTTCTTGGAAGAAAATTTTAAAAAAGAGTGGATGGCTGGGCTTTGCCCTAAAACCCTGGCGTCGAGTGCTGTGATTCATCTACTGGAGACTACCAAAGGCGCTTTCAGAATTTACAATTTGCTCAATTTCAGCCACATTATGGTTTATGTTTTTGTCAATCTAACAAACGATTTAAAATCCTTTGGAACTCCCCAAAAGGATTTATATGTAGTGTGCTGCGCCACTGTGTCAGCTAGATCCAGCTTCATATTCCTTCCACTATTATTTCATATCCTTAAGTAGCTTTTCTCACAGGGTCCCTGAAATTCTGCTTATATAAATTGAGAATTATATAAATTGGCTGTTTTGGAACATAGCACATCTCTTTCTGAGTCACACCTGGTACCTTGTGCCTTGGAATCTGTTGGGATTTGAGTCTACCTGGGGGTATAGAGCAAAGAAAGGTGGTGGGCTGGGTATGAGGAGGAAGAGAACAGTCGCCTTGCACAGGAGCTGCCTCAGGGCAGGCCCTTGATACAGGGTCACCACCTTCACTCAGGGGCAGGTGAGGCCGTGTAAGAGATAATAACCATGGTAAGAGTGGAGGACACTTCCTTTTCGGGTGACATAGACTATTCACTGGAAAAGAAGATCCAGCCAGAATCCAAGGTCCCGTGCTCCTGACTGCACTGAGATCTTTCCGCAGCATCATTCCCAGGTCAACTTTCAAGATCCCCTTCCTTCTCAGTCAATGGCTTTATTTGATTTTTTGTTTATTTATTTATTTATTTTTGTGGTATTGGGGACTGAGCTCAGGCCTTTCACACTGAGCTACATCCCCAGCTCATTTTTGGGTTTTAATTTTGAGGCAAGGCCTCACTAAGTCACTAAGTATTCCAGAGTGGACTCAAGCTCACAATCCTCCTGCCTCAGCCTCCTAGAGTGCTGGGACGGGCTCTCAGCTAGCATTGGAGTTCAGCCAACTTGAAGGTGATGCTTTACATTTAATTTTCAGCAATATCAGTTCTGCGACAAAGGAAAGAAGGTTCTCTTTCACAGCATGTCTAAAAATGTTTAAGTTGTTTAATCAGCATCTAAGCTGGGAATTTGAATTTCTGAATTAATCCTTTTTTTTTCTCCATTTAGAGTATCCAATTGCAGTATTTTACATATCTTTATTTCCAGTTCACACTACAGACTGTTACTGACCTCCTTCCTTCTGGAAATAGATTCACTAGCAGATTAGGAAGCCAATTCAGAAACTTCAATTTACCCTTAAAATTCTTTTTCTTTAGAATGAACCTTGGCACCAAATTCAGCTTAATATGCCATAGACATAACATAGTCTGGCTAAATGAAGCAATAGAAACATATTCCTCATAGTGTTAAACCACAGGCGCCACGATCAAGGCAGAGGCTTGATTTCTCATGAGATTCTCTCTCTCTCTCTCTCTCTCTCTCTCTCTCTCTCTCTCTCCCTCTCTCTCTCTCATTGCAAATGGTTTCCTTATCTAGCATTCTCACATAGTGGAAAGGTTCTTCCTTTTCCTAAAGGACACTATTATTAGCAGAATAGAATGTCATGCTTATAACCTCATTTTACTTTAATACATATTAAAGACCCTACTGTCACATACAGTCACCACTTTAGGGTTTATAGCTTCAATATATAATTTTTAGGGGAACACAGTGTAGTACAGAGCATGCTGCCTTCCCCCCCAATTCATGTTCTTATGACATAAAAATTACACTCATTCCACCCAAGTAATCCCCAACATCTAAACTGATGTGAACACCGATTCTAACGCCAACATTCCAGAGCCTAATTAAACACTTTCAAAATTCAGTACGGATGAGATTCGATGTACAATTCACCATGAGGCAAATTGTTAACTGTGTAATCAGAAAACTTAGGTCCTTCTAAAATACAATGATGAGAAAACCACAAAGTAGGTAAGGCCATCCTAAAGAAAATGGGAAAGAAAGAAGGGGTGATGGGTCCTACACAAGTAGAAAACCTAGGAGGAAAATTTTCATTTTATCTTAAGGTTTGAAGTCCTGCTCTAAAAGGCTACCATATTCTCCACAGTGGTCTGTCGGGAACCCACCTTCTGGAATCAAACAAAAATAAGCCACTTTGTTCCCAGGCCTGTGATAGGAGCAGTATAATCAAGTCCTCTTGATTATCTCCAAATGATCAGAACTCGTTGATCCTCTTTCTCAATAATGATGAAGCCAAATAGCTTTATGATCTAAAAATCCAAGAAGCCCAAAAGCCTTCCCAGTTTCTGTTCCTCTTTCTCTGTTTCCTCAACTGAAGCAGGCAGTTTCCTCCTCTATTTTGCTGAGATGCCTGGTTATTATTCCTGTATTAAATGTCAGCCATGTTGCCAGTGACATCTGAAGAACTTGCCTCTTGGGTTTACAATGTGAATAGATGGAATTTCCTACCTCTCCATGTTAGATCTGTTTCTAATTCATCCCTCTTCCCTTCTAATTTACTACAAACAGGAACAAGTATCAAAGCCACATCGTGAACATTTTGCTTAGAAAGTAGTGCTGCTTGATATCCAACTTTGTCTCTTCAAAGTTTTGTCTTTTACAAAACACTCAAGGCAAGTACTTTGCCACGTTTTTCAAGGATGACTTTTCCTCCAATTTCCAAAACCCCACTTTACTTTTCCATCCTAAACTGTACCTAAATACTTCTTAACATTCAACTTTTTTAAACAAACCCTCTGTTCATAATTATTTATAATTTTCTTAACAAAGAACTATACTCTCTTTACAGGTCAACTTTTTCTGGCTTTGACCAGAGTTGCCTATCTTGTTTGTATTTCTATCAATAACGTCTTCACAGAAAGACAAGCTTTGTCTGCTGTAGTTCTCAAAATCCTTGCAGCTTCTACGCATTACCCAGGCCCCAAGCCACTTCCACAATTCACACACACACACACACACACACACACACACACACACACACACACACACACACTATTCATTTATAATATGTATTTATGTATATGTATGTAAATATGCATTTACATATTCACATACATACACAAAATGTGTTTGGCAAAGTATCTGAGCACTCTTTGGGCCATTCAAGTTGAAATATAAAACTAGTAATCACAGATGGTTACTATATAACATCTCTCACTATGGTTTCATAATTGCATGCATTAATGTTTTTAGCAAACTGATAATGCAAAAGCGATTCTATGTTAATATCAGTAACAGTTAAAATATGTAAATCTCTTTGTGTTTTCAAGTGAGTCATAAAAGCTATAGCATCCTGGAAGACCATGGAAGCAAACACATATTTTTCACACTGTCTAAGCAAAATCATAACAACAAACTTTAGTTACGGGGTTAATATATCATTTAGATATTTCATTACTAGCTATAATTCAGCACTTTAACATAGAAGTAAATAAAATTCATCTGCTGCCTATTATTTATTTTGCTGTGAGAATTTAATGAATTCCATTACTGTGTCCATTCTAACATCATTAACCAGAAAACATCATAGAGTTGGGTAGACTTCTTAATGGCCAAATGATAAAATCAAAGTCTCAAATTTGTAGCCATTAAAAAACACATGTAAAAAAATGAACAATGAATTTCAATTCCACAGCTAACATATTTAGCAAACAAAACAACACTCCATCGCATAGAGGGAAACTTTCCAACTACTTGTGTGGTGGTCTCTCTGTATCTCGCCTGTGTTTATCCCAGAACAATCAATGATCATCCTTTCAGAGGTGTGTTCTAGTTGGAAATCCTTACAAGTTTCTTTGATGCACTTATTCTTGAGTCATAAATTATAAAAGCAGTTAATTGTTTGAGTCTGCTTTTTATTTCATATTCTCTGCATCTTTCAGGCCTTCTTTATTACTTTTTAAAGTCAGTATACAGAAGAACAAGTTACAGTTTGCTTATTAACGTTGTAGACCCCTATCAGTCTCAGACTTTCTGCTCACTTGGAGGGTTTAGGAGAAAGCTGAAGGTAATAATTAGGAATTTCTTTCTTATTTCAAAAAGTTTCTCTTTCACTTGCCCAAACTGCATTTGAAAACACCAATTTAAACATTTCTGTACAGGCAGGAAGGTCACTTTATTAAGAGTCAGTCCTGACCCACTCTGTGACCTTGGGTGCAACGGGAGAATGTCATCTGATTTCAGTTTGATCACCTGTATGTGCATGAGTTGAGCTGTAGATCAAACATTCAGAGGTCCAACGAGCATGATCTGGCACTATTAAGCGAGACACGTTTTCTTTATCACAGCTGGAGTGACGAGGCCTTATGAGAAGTTTGAGAATGGTCTTATCTAATGGGTAGCTTCTAGTTCTCATGCTGTCATTGCTCACTGGCAGTTTCTGAGGTGGGGTCTCCACTGCACTTTCGGCTTCACCTTCGCAACCGCAAGCACTGCCTTCCCAGACACACTGCTGGCCCCTGATGCCTTCCTTTGAAATCAAGGTGGAAGCATCAGGACTCAAACTTTGCCTTCTGCGTGCCAGTTAAACCACACCAACTGGATGCTGTCCAGGTCTGTCACTGCCTTGAGCAGCAGTCTGCCCCTCCTTGGACAATTGCTGTGGAGACCCCGGAGTTCTTAGATGGCTGTACTCCGTATGACCGAACTCTGACAAACATTTTTTTCTTAGATCTCACGGTTTGCCCTGGAGTATTTTTCTCAGAGCAAAGTCTTTTATCTCTCCAATTTTTAATTGGTAAAGAGCAGGATCTTACTGATTCCCAACACCCCTCAAGGTATCTTTTTTCTAGTCATGCTTCCAAGTACTTGGCTAGTTTTTAATGCTAATCTCTTTAAATTCACCATGCTATTTTTCAGTCCAGTTCTCTTTAAACTGGTCTATTTTGGCTTCTCACTCTCCATGCTTTTCTAACCTACCTCTGTAGGTTCTGTTTGGTAAAACTGATAACTTTTTTCTATCATTTTTTTCTACTTTTCACCAGAGTTATCCAAAAGTTGAAAGTAGTACTCATGTAACAGCATGGAAAATGGATTGCCTTGAGATTTCCTTCATCAGTTTAAGTTACCTACAACCTTTAATCTCAGTTTTAAGTAGGGTCTCTGGATAAGGGTAAAATACCAACACACTTTCACTATAGTAGAGCATGCATGTTTTCTAGAGCAATTGCCAATAAAGTTCTCTTTCCCATCTGAAACTTCTTGAGCCCCACCTTTAAAACTCACACTTCTCTCAGCATTCTGGTCTTTTGAGCTAAAACCAGAATCTCCCACCAAGCATGGTCTACATAATTCTAAGGATTCTCCAGCCAACATCTTCAAACCTGTAAACCAGTTCTGAAGGCTTTCTAACCACATTGTCAGGTAACATCACAGCAATGGTCTTTGTTCGCTGGTATCAATTTCTCTCTTAGTTACCTTTTCATTGCTAAGATAAATTATCCAACATTCACAATTTAAGCAAAGAAAGATTGAATATAGTTCACAGTTTCAGAAGGTCAAGTCTCTACTTGGGCAGCCAGCAATAGTAAACACACGTTGTGGGGGCACAGCTGAAGAGCTCTTTACAGCATGGAAGATAGGAAGCCAAGCTGAGTTGCCCTTCTAGCTAGTCTGTTCTTTTTGGGTGAAACTCCAGTGACATAACCCCTCCTGCCAGGCCCAACCACTTAACAAGCAGCATCCAAGTACATGGGGCTTTTGGGGGACCTTATAGATCCAAACCACGACAGATCACAAGAGGAAAAAGTCCCATATTCCCCAATTTCTAGGGTGATAGAGGGGTTGCCCAACAGAACAGTAGTCATGCCAAATAATTTAACTGTTGGAAATGTAGGCAACTGGTTAGTTAATTTTGAAAACCAGGATGGAACTTTCATGCCAGGCGGCCAGTATAACTTCAGATGTTTAGAAATTTTTCAACATTTCAAAAGAAAAGTTTCAAAGAGATTTATGTGAGCAATTAGAGACTAGTAAACTTTTGAAATATCTCATGCAATTTTAAATGAACAAAGAAGAATCAATTATGCTTTACATTTGTAATCTGTGGTTGTAAAAGTTTTTTATCAAGTCATGATTAACACAGCATAAAACAACCAGGCTATTGAAATATATAATAACACGTAATCTCTTTAAGGACCTGGCCAAGTATATAAATTTCAAATTGCTGTATCTATTACTCTCATGATTAAAACAGAAGTATTTGTATGGTTATTTTGGCAAGATTTTTAAAAAGCTCTATTTATAAATTCCTCTCATAAGAGTTTGGATCAGGTGAACCAGAAATTTTTCTATCATTTCATTAGCAAATTTCTATATTCAGTATGCATCTATTCAAACAGATAGATACTATATATATATATAATAAAACTGAAATATAAGTTACAAACATAAAAGTAAAATCATCTAATCATAACTATAGCATCTTCTATATTTGGTTTCATTCTGTTTTAGAAGCCTGTGTAAACAATTATTTTATTACGTCCTTTGTGTAAATTATGGTAGCACCAATAAAATTTCAAAGACATTTAGGGGAATAATTATTGAATAAGACTGTTAGCAACCTAGTTTTGGAGATCTTTTTTATTTCCAATTTTTTTACTTAAATTTTTCTCTTGATCACCAGGTAAATGCAACTATATTGACAAAAATCAACAGATTTATGGTAATTGTAAAATGTAAGCACAAGATCCAAAACAAAACATATGTTTAACAAGTGGAAATCATGGATACATATTGTTAAATTTGTAATGGTGGCCATAGTAAAAACACTATAACTTACACAAAATGGTTTATAACAAGCATCAAATGATTTGTTTTAGTATTCTTAAAAATATTTTAAAAATTTGTTCTTTCCAAAACCTATGATTACTATTATTTAAGTTTTATGATCACCAACACTCAACAAATAATTTAAACATCTCCTACACAAATAAAAATTTGTATCTGGGCTAAAAGTACTAAATCGGATGGAACTGACTATAATAAGCCTTTAAATGCTTTAATCAAAATTCACTGACTATAGAAAAGCACTCGTAAGCATCGGTCCTGAATTTGAATTATGTATCATACATCTTTCCACAAAAAGATGATAATGAGATGTACTCTAATGAGTGCAAGGATATTGTGCTTCAATGTACTCATATAGCATGCTGTAAATGCACACACAGAACAGAAGTTCTCAGAACAGGCTGCATCTAAATTAAAGATGGTGCAGACTCCTTAACCTTGCTGTCTGGAATATTTTAGGTCAAGATCCAAAATTATCTGGAGGTATGTTAGGCCATTTACCTTAACTTCTGTATCTGACCTAAGATGCTCCTGTTACCTATTTTGTAAACTCCTTAGCTTACACTTGTAGCACAAGCCTTAGCAGACCTCTAACCTCCATAAACCTTAAAGCTAAGAATGTACATTGACTGAAACCTAGATACTTCCTTTATGCTTCTACTATAGCCTCCAGTACTCCCAACTGTGTCATTGGCACATGAATTTGTGGCATTTTTTGGTTTGTGATTACAAAAATTCATGCAATCTCTTCCATATGGAATGTACAATTCCAGGTGTTGAACCCATTTTCCAAGACCATGGCTTGATATGGATGTTTTTCTTATTTTGTTTTTAAAAGGAGTTGCTATTTTACATTGACATATTTTATAGAATCATATGAAAAAATCTATGTTAGTCTAAAGTTTCTGTTGCCCATTTCTCTAGTTACTCCCAAAGCACATAATCCATCATCATGAAAAAGAACTATAAGTGAGTGATATTTTGACATAAGAAATATATTTTTGGTTTTAGTCCCTGTGTTCCTGGGTTAAGTGCCTGAAACTCTTGGGAGGTTTCTAAGTGATAAGAATGATAAAATGAAAGATTTTTAAAATTTTTTTACTAATAACAGACTTCTTCCAGCCATGTCTGAGTTCATGGAGATACAGTGACTTTTTTTAGAGACTCTAAGCAGAGTCTTAGATCAAGGCAAGTGATCATATGAACTACCAAGCCATTCCTGGAACTTCTATTAGTGGACATGCAGAGATGCTGGGGAGGAGGTGAGAAGCTGCACTCTCTGTTCCCCCTACTTGGATTGTGTTATCTCTTCCACCCAGTCATTTCTGAGTTGTATCTTTTTCCTAATAAACCATTAATCTAGCAAGTCAGCTGTTTTCTTGAGTTCTGTGAGCCATTTTAGCAAGTTGTCAAATGGAAAGATGAAGTTGTGAGAATCTCTCATTTATGGGTCAATGGTCTGAAATGGGTTAGGGTAGTTTGGACGGAGCCTTATTTGTGGAATCTGAAACAACCTCAGATGCTATCAAATTAAATTAAATTGTAGATATTCATTTTATGTCAGAAGAAAATTAGAGAATTCCATAATCTGGCAAAAGCATTTACATATGTAATTGATATGATTTGGATCTGAAATGCCCCCCCCCAAAAAAAAAAAAAAACCACGTGTATTTGGATGTGCTGGGTTACCTGTCTGCCATGCCGTGAACAATGAAGCCTCTACTATATGCTTCCACCACTACCAGTCACCCATGAATGGAAGGTAACCTCACACTGTGAGTGAAAAGTGCATCTTTCTTGCCTTGTGGATGTGGAGTTTTCTGTCACAACAATGAGAAAGTAACTAAGACACTGATGTCAGAAGCAAAGTATTGAGAGTCAGAAAAAAGGAAATGGGTTTATTTCAAAGGTGATTTTTTAAAGTACAAGACACTGTTAAGTGTGTTGCAACCTGTATTATTCTGCTAAAAGTTTTGAATTATAGTAAGACATCATTAATGTCATTAAGACATAAATCTCACAGAAATCAAATTATCTTTGGGTAGATCAAGTATTTAAATACATTGAACACATAAACCATCTCTCCAGATTCTCTAAACTGTATCTAACAAAGGCTGAGTTTATTCAGACCCAGGTGAAAAGGGTCTGGCCCAGAGCCATATACAACCCATGAGATCATGTGGCCCACGCTGGTCAGGGCCTCACTGAAGAAAAGCAGCACCCATCATGTTAGAGGCCAGTTAATTAAATGTTTTACCAAATATAGCAGGCTGATTTTCAAGCTGATAATTCTGTATGGCCTGTGACAGAATATGCAAATGGCCCTTGGTAGAAAAAAAGAGAAAATTTCCTACATTGGTTAGGGTTCTAGGAGATACAGAATCAACAGAAATTATAAAGACAGGGAATTTATTTTGAGGGCTTATAAATCCAAGGATAAGCATAGTCCATGATGGCGGCCTGGCCTGCTTGTGGGAGAGCTGAAGAATCTGGTGGCTGGTCAGATGTGAGGCAGAAGAACACCTAGCAGAGACAGCAGGGCAGTCAGCATGATTCTGCTGGGGATTGTGATTGTTCAAAGAGCAGTGGTGAGAGCCGAGACTGTAAAGAATCTTTGACGGACGTATAGCTAGGAGCAAGTCAGTGTCTGCTGATAGTTGAGAACGCCAGAGCTTTCCCAGGAAAACCTGTAACGATCTTTTTTCTTCTTTTCATTTTATTTAGTTCAAGGAGCCAGTTGGTCCGCCCATATCTGGGATGGGTAGCCATCCTTCATGTCTGGCCCACAAGTTATTCACATCGTGTCCGTTGATCATGTCAACTTGATGAAAGTAAGACCCACACCTCTGCTGGTATTGGGATTTATTAACCACCCTAGACTGGGGCTTAAGAACTAGTTGAGATTGGAGTGTGAGTCATTTGTGGGCTGGCCAGTGAGAGAGGAGCGCCCTCCCAGATGTGGGAAGGCCAACTGGAACTCCAACGGTGTGAAAGGGAAGAAGAGGGACAATTGTCAGGGCTCTTCCTCTGGGAAAGCTCTCGCCTTAGCGATTGTCTGTGGAAACCACAGATCGTCAGCACAAATTTGTTCCTGTCTCAACTTGTGCCTGTCTGTTGCTGCCCTTCAGTCGCCATTAATCTTCAGTCACCAATCTTCACCTGAGATCTACTGTTTGGCTGAGCAATCATCTTGGAACACCTCTATCATTAGACTTGTAAGCCTTTCTAATAGCCCCTTTGTGCTAAGACCTATAAATTCTGTGTGTTGAACCCAAACTAATAAAAACATATAACCATAATCCATACATTGGGTGATTCCTAATTCAAGTCGATATATCTCATCAATAACAGTTTCCTATTCCTATTGAGACTCACAAAAATTCTCTTTAAATGGCTACTTACTAAAAAAAAATGCAATATCATTTGTGTGTCATAATTTGGAATAAAACTGCATTTGACTCGATATAATAAAAATAAATGTCACTCAGTTTTTCAGAATAATCAAAAATGTAGCATGCCTCACAATTCTCTGAATATTTCATTTCTTCACCAGTCATATCAAAACTGAACAGAAGCTGGGCCCATTGACACAGACTATATAATCCTATCATTTTGGAAGGCTGAGGCAGGAGAATTGTAAATTTGAACTCAGCCTTGTAAACTTAGCTACTTAGTGAGAACCTGTGTTAAAATCAAAAATTTAAATTAATAGACTCCTATTTAATTCTAGATCCTAGAATAAGGCACTAGGCAGCTCTGCCTTCTTCTCTGCAGCAAGACCATCATCTTACACTGGGCACAGGCACACTCACCCTTCTTTCTCTCAAAGATGCTGTCCTTTTCTTCTAAACTTATTTGCTATGCAAACATCCTTGGTGAAAAGAAAAATACCAAACAGAATGTCTTAAGCACATTTGAAGGCAAGTAGGGAAATAGGAAAGTTTCACTGAAATATTTCAAAAGAAAAAATTGATGACGGGGCAGTTTCCAGGAGAGCACAGCAGTACGACACTTCCAGGTCTTCATGCCTTTCTCTGAGTCAGAAAAACAAACAAAACAAAAACAAAAACATCCGAAAACCTGTCCTGCCAGATGGCAATAGAAAACATGGCTAATCAGAGTGTTGCTGATCAATCCGTGTGGCTTACTATCACTACTACAGATATTGTGGAAGTGATGGTACATTTCATATTGTTGACAAATTGATGACCTGTTTAGTTTGGTTAGAGTAAACATTCTGAATGACTTGTCATGGTGAACCATTTGGCCTTCTGTAGGTGCTAGTGTAGTGCTGTAGTACTAGCTCATATTAGTTAAGAATTATTTATCACCTTCCTTAAAAATCAAGATTTAGAATTTACCCTAACTCTTCTATAAAAGCTTACATTTCTAGAAAAATATTTTATTTCTAACACGAAGACTTAGTGAGTTAATTAGATATTAATGTAGTTAAAAAAATCCATAGTGCACATGGAAAGAGAAAAGAAAAGTAGAACATAAAGAAATAAGAAAACAGGAAACCAGAGTTTGAATTGAGAACAAGAAATGAAAGAACCAAAAGGAAGCACAAAGATAACTGGAAAATTATTTTGAAATAGAATATTTAAAATCTTTGACCTTGAAGTTATCTACTTTAAAATTTGCTCCCATCATGATGAAAGATTTTTTTTTTTTTAAGGCTGAGGAAGGAAAGTGAAGAGGCCACCAAAGTTTCACTCACACAGGCCTCCATTTATTTTCACTGACAAGATGAGTAGCCTATTTTAAGCCGATTCACAAAGCCATTTTGAGATTGAAAAACATCACTGTAACACCGATGCAAGACTGGCTCCAAAAATTTTTTTTTTAGAAAATGACTGTCACATTGGAAACAACAAGAAAAACAGAGAAGCAAAGATTGGAGCTGAGCCACAGTCACACGGTTTTATTAAGTGCAAACCAAGCAAATAAGCAACTAGTTAAATGCCAGAAGTTTACCACGTGCAGGCACAGGGGTAGACTGTGTAGAACAGTATCCAGCCCAGGACCAGGCCAGGTGTCAACTACATACTGGTGAATACAGCCAAGGGCAGAGCCAAGCTTGTTTCCCCAAGAGTCCACAGAGCAAAAGCCTTGGAAATTTGGAGACCTTGTTGGATTGAAAAATGTTTCATGAATTCAGGCAGCAAACACAAAGAACAAGTAAGTGGAGGGCAGGAGAAAAGCCAAAACGACTTTAGAAACTTTTTGACATTCATGTACCTAGGGAAAGAACTGGCTGACAGCTTGGTTATGACAGCCGAGACAAAGGAAAGGCAGGAGGCCATTCTGAAGATGGAAGCTGGGGACATTCACTGCTGCCTGGCACAGCTGCTCATGTTTCTATAGTGCCTAGGCAGGCTATTTTCTGAGATCATGAAATAACAGTAGTTTTTAGAATAACAACATATAAAGGAAAACCAAACTGTGCCAATTATAAGCAATGACGGAAAATGAAAATGTAGGGCAGGCAAGTGTTACTATCACACCTGATGGTCTGAGCTTGAACAGTTAGCCAAAATTAAAAAAAAAAAAAAAAAAAACACACTATCATATCCTCATAGATGGTGGCGATTTTCTTTCATAGAAGATTCTAATTTAATGACTAAAGCGGATATCTGTGGAAAACAACACCATTGATCCCAATGCTGCTAGAACTTAATTGTACACTTTCATCAAAGTCATTTGGTAATTTTTACTTAAGTATGTTATACATATGATTATTGTAGAGGATCTTCTTAAAGAATGGAGTTGTTTTAAAAGTTGAACGTAGTGGTATTGAGTCAACGTTTTGTAAGACTTGTGTCATTGTAAAGTTCATCAGAAATCTTGAAATGGATGCTGGGGTCCTGGGCTCTTTATCTCCAAAATCATATGTCCCACTATATTTGATTCTTGATGTATCACCAGCAAACAGAAAAGGTCCTTGATGCTGTCCTTCAGGGCTCCCCGAGGACATGTTTAACTAAACATTTCTGACCTTTACTTTTATTCTCCATTAGTTAATTAATTAAAAAAAAAAAACCTTACTGTGATGGACTGGGCCAATACAGGAAGGACAAGCAGATGAACATTTCCCTCTTTCAAGCAAAAAGGAATGACCTAGGAGTATAATCTGTATGGTAAATCTATTTGATTTTTCTTTGACTTTCACTCCTGCAGAAGTTCAAGGTGCTACTGAAAATAGCCCATTGGCTCCATAGAGATTTACTTCCAGCTGGTCATTACAGCATTTCCAGAATCCAGCCTGGGCCTGCCACACAGTGAGACACAGTAAATATTTGAAAGCCATCTCACAGTATGTCAGAGTGGCTGGGACAGCTTTTATGGATAAGCTGGTGCTCGGATTTTAACAGAGTGAAAAGAAACGACTAAAAGGAGAAAACAAGCTGAACTTCTGATATTTGCACACTTTATCGAAACACAACTCAAGTTATTGAAGGGAAATGTGACCGCGACGTTCCAGCAACTATTGAAAGTCAGCCTTGGCGTTCATCGTATGATTTTTTTTTCTTACTGAATTCATTTCATTATTTTTTAAAATAGCCTAAGAGAAAATTACTTTATATTCCTTTAAAGCACGGGACTAAGCCATGATCAGTGCACCAGAAAATATACTAGGTGACAAATCTTTCTGGGAACAGATAAATGTGAATGCACTGACAAGGGTGATTAGGAGATGAGAACATTAAACCTGTTTTGCTACCAAGGCTGGTGAATTTCCTTTCGTGTCCAGTTTCACTGCCCAGAAAATGATGTTAATATATTATAAAATCTATTCATCTCGGTCATGAAGGCAGAGGTGTTAATTCCCAAATGCCAAGGACACTTACATTGATTTTAGAAGTAATTTTGAACTTACTTAGAAACACGCCTGTGCCCGATTCTCCAAGACTTCACATCACTTCGACATAATTATAAGGGCTTACTCCAGCAGGTGTCTCAGGAGCACTATGCATGCTATTCATTCAATTCAGTTTAAAGCAGTGCATGGTGATTGACATCTGCACATCAAGACAGGACCCAGTGGGAAGCAAAGGCATGAGGATGCAACCACTGTCCCCCAAGAGTTCTGAGGCCAAGGAGAAAGGGCACCCATACTCATTGAGCCATGGAGGCTGGGGAGACAGAGCATGCCCGGCTGATGTTGGAAGGAGTCCTGTTGAGAAGCTGAGATGCAGTTTAGCCGATGATGGCACAAAGCTGCCTGTGAGAGGACAAAAGACGTGTGGTAGGGCTCCACAGAGTAATGGACTACAAGGATAATGCTTAGCCAGTGATTATTCATGGCAACTGGAAAAGCAGAACCTGGAGCCAGCCCAGAGAAACATGGATGTTTGCTCAGGCAATGGGCTCTGGGGAGACCAGCCCCATACAAGTACTATCTTGGGAAATTCCAATGAGTTATGGCCAAAGTGAAGATAAGGAAACCGACTTCTACTGCTCAGGGTTATGTGTGTGCCCTAAGAAATCTGGGCATTGAAACAAAATGGCTCATGAGATGATACTAAGAAGTAAGTCTTTAAGAAGTACTTGGACAATGAGGTTCTGTCCCTCCAGAGTAGGGCCAAGGTCTTTGCAGAGAAAGCTCTTCCATCTCCCACCATGTGAGACTGCCATAAGAATGACCCCAGGAGAAACAACTTGCCAGAGCATTGGACTGGGACTTCCCACCCTCTAAAACTTTTTTATAAGTGCCTCAGTTTCAGGTACTTTTTAAAGTAGCAACTATGATAGACTAAGACAAAGAATGGAAAACATGTGATCAACCTATTTCTGGCATTCATTTGTGTGGTTGCAATGAACATTTCCTTTGGACTGTAAACCCTGGATTCTACCTACACCTACACTGTGTTGCCACTCAAATACTTCTCCATCAAGAAGTCTAAAGGTCAGCGTAAAGCCTCCGGCTGAGAGACGCCTGCTGTGCTTCTGTCTGTCGGCTACTGTTTCACTCCTCTGGGAAGCGGAACCAAAATGTGTGGCTTAAAATAGAACCCAGTGGCATAAATGCACAGAACAAAAGAAACCCTCCAAGACAGCACATGAGTGGGAATCAACAGTGCAAGCATCATTCCAAATGCCAGACAACGAAAGGAACTAGAAGACTTTTGGCAGCAGAGAAGACAAGAGCCCAAGCACACTATGACACAATTGCAGGGAGAGGTGTGAATCAAGTCCCTTTCAAATGGACAGATCTCTGATTTCAGAACAATGGCTTAGACCTAAGGTTGGAATCAAAGCAGTCTAAAAGCTGTGGTAAGCTCCAGGCCAATAATCCGAAGCTCTGTGAGTGAGCAGATCAAACTTATTCTTGGGATAGTTGAGGGACATATTATAAGGATAGTGCCATCCTCCAATAATCCCTCCTTGTCTGAGTCACTTCCTCACGGGTGGCACACAATACCTAACGCCTACACTTAAAGGAGAAAAGGGCAATCTTACAGGTCATTGTTCAGAAGTCTAGGTCTGTGCATGGTTGACTAGACACAGCAGCATAGCAGAAAGCCCTAGGAAAGGCCTGAAGGAGGAAAGCTGCTCCCCCCAGGTGGTCCAGGAAGCAAGGAGAGAGCAGGCCAAATCTGGGGCCACCACCTCCAGCTATGTGCTCCTGCTAGCAAGTCCTCACCTTTTAACACCACAGGAAATCATTCATGGATGAATTCAGTGGGCCCAATTAACCGCCAGGCCTCAACCGCCTAAATACATGTATCCCACAGACTTAGTTCAAACACCATAACTGATTTTTGCTTGAACTTGAAACATTTGAACATCAAGTTCCTCATCAGTAGCAACCGTGGGTAAAAGTTATTCAAAGTTTTGGGGCCAAATGTTTACGGCCCAGTTTATCAAATATGTAGGCAGAAGAAAACATTTGGGTGGGGTCTGAAAAGAATCACAGGGTTTACCTATTCTGTATTTTTATGGTAAAGTACGAGAGTATAATGTGTAAGCTGAGAAGTTGCCATTTGATCCAACATTCCTAATATAATTTCGTATTTGGGCAATTGTGGTCGCAGAGCATGAAGAGACAAGACAAATGGACCATTGCTTTTCCTGTTGTATTTAAGCATCATTCCTGCCGGCAGCAGATCTTTTTCCCGTAGATGATGGCTTATTGTGACTTGTTATGAATTGTAGATGCTGGCTTATCACTTACATCCACCAGAGCTGGCAATCTAGTTAATAAGAAAATCGATAAATGACTGTAAGAGATGCCAGTTCTTCAATCCTCAAATCTTTCAGTATGTAGATTCTGGGCTTAATTTTCTTTTCAATTTCTTCATTTATCAAATTAAGCATTTTAACTAAAATTCCCTGGAAGGGAAGCATGATTTAAGGGAAACCATGTGGGGATTGAAAGTAAACAGGCTTGTATGCAGACTCTCCTTCCTAACTTCTAGAACTTAAGTCTCCTCTTTGAGCACGATATAAGCTTCTTAACCATGTTAGGAGTTTGGGAGGCTGCTTTATTCTCATATCAAGGTACATTTTTTCTTATATATATATATTTTAGTCTTTAGGAAGCTTGATCATCAATTATAATATTATTCTAATGGTAGACAACAAAATACACAATTTCACATGACTATTTCAGTTTTATGTGTCAGTTTTGTCAGAAATAGTACAGGACCCTTGATATGCAAATTGAAGAAACCGAACTCTAACATGGTACTGTGAGCTCGGAGAAAGAGCCTAATGTCTACTTTGCAAGACCTTGATTTGAAGACCAGGCTGAACTCCAGGACTCAAAGATGGGACACAATGATACAAGAGGTTTTAAATCATCGAGTTCGTGATCATCTGTTACTCAACACTGGAAAATCAATATCTATCAAAAGAGATAGTAATATTTGCTCAAAGGTTGCCAAACTTGGTATAGATTACTAGGGCAGGTCAAGCAACATTTCCTGCCACACTAGTCTCTTGTGTAGCCTCCACAGGCTGGATATGGCACTGACACAACATAAAGAGGATATCATCCCAAATCAAAACTATAAAATAAGAAAGAAAATGTTACTAATGTGTTACCGAGTCTTCCAGGCAAGTTGTGATGAAATTACAAAGTGTTTTGCTGGACTTTAATTTAAAGGTAGCTGGGCTCCTTTTAGTTCTCAGAGTCAATGGCACCCTTTAATAAAAAGTAGGTCTGTGAATATTTCCTTCAGACATAAAGAATTGTCTCTAACTTTTAAACCTTTGGGAGGGAAAGTTGGGGCTTTCTGTAGTGATAACTAATGTAGGACAACTGAAGTTTACCATAGGAGGAATGTGGAGAACACGCAGGGTGAGCTTTTGGATACATACCAGACCTAGCTCTGAGACAGAAAGCCCTGCTTTGATGAGCATCTTGCGAAGAGTCTTTGTTCTGCCCTCATGGGATATGCAAAGTCCCTGCTGAGGGCTCCTGTGTTTTCCTCACACTGGAGCCAGATACACACTCAATTAGTCCTTCGGGGGCGCCATGGGTTTCTTTTGAGACAAGCTTTAAAACTGAATGCCAGGAGTGTACAAACTATGGTTTACCTCCCCTTCCAAGATGGCATCCAGTTGGCTTGTTCCAATTCTTTACCCATTCCCATTTCAAACACCATTCTTACTACCATATTGAATGTAGGTTTTGAAGAGTCACTTGAACTTGTATTAATGTCTACAAATGGTTTCTGGACTCAGTGCATTATTAAGCAACAGTGCCAAAGATCTCAGGCAAATCACACACACACACACACACACACACACACACAAACACCCTGTTTCCACACCAAGCTATCTACCCAATTACACAGTCTGCAGGTAATCTCTTGTTCACAGTCCACAGAGCCCAACCAAAAGTGACTTAGCTCAGTACTGAAAGGGACTTCTTGCCATCGTAGCACTCCTTGTCTTGTAATATTGGCGAGTTTTTCTTTCCTGGAACCATAAGGAGACTGAACTACTCCTGAGTATTTGTGTACAGTTTTCAGTTGGAAAAACAGTGTTCCCAGGGTTCTTTTACCCCAGGGATTCTGAGAAGCCTGAATACTGTGAAAGTAAGCAAGAGAACTCCAGCTCCTCCTGAAAATCTGTTTAATAGCTGTTTCCTATTTGTAATCGTGGTTGTTTACCCAAACAGAAAGAATAAAAAGCAATCAGGAGGATCTCTGTTTCTCACAATAGCTGTGATCAGGCACAGGTGCCCCCCTTCTCTGTGGGGGGTCCTTGCAATATAGAGAAAGCAGTAAAACTTTCCTTCCTAGGGATTCAATTAAAACAAGGACACATTAGTCCAACTCTGTTTTGAAAATTGCTTTGTAGTCTTAAGCTAATTATCTACTGTTATTTACTCTTAACAGTTAATTTGGGCAAATCTACCTTTCAGAGTCTGGTGTTCACAAAAGCTAAGGTTGGGTGGGTGGCTGGAAGTAAAATCTATAAAGCCTATCCCAGGTCAAATTTCTCTGAATTCATGATTCAGTCTTACCACTAAAGGAAAGTGAGGGAACATCAACGGCTTTCAGCAATGAGGATAGGAGAAAACAGCAATGCAGGGAAGCTGTGGCTTTTGTTGTTGTTCCTGTCAAAAACACATCCGGCAAGAACAGATTCCACAAGAAGGTGTAGGAAACTTTCTGACTTCTTCACTACTTAGTACCTACAAAGCCCCAAAGGGCACACAAAACAATATGAATTAACTGAACTCTCTTCAGATGACAATTTTTCATGAGGATAAGAAATATCTTTGGAAGAAGCCATACCTGAAAATGACTTCAACGTAAAGCAACAAAGAAGTATTCTGAGAAACCTGAGAGTTCCATCAGCCCTCTGGGTGCAGGGGATCTTGTGGAATAGCAAATCCTCGGACGCACCTGGAGGGTGGGGCGGCTCCTGAGACACCTCCCAAGTGAGCATCATCCTATCAGAGGTCAGATAAGGCCCTCGGCACCGGGAGCGTCCCCACGCCTGGGCTTACAGTCATGTGCTCCTTAGGTGGATACACCAGTGTGGCTCACGGCACATGCCCTCCGGCCTACATGGGGACACTGTGCCTAGGTTACTTCAGGATGCCGTAGCCACAGGACAGGAGGAGAAGACCCTAGAAAAAAAGAGCCCAAGAGGCAGTGTGTGGTTTGTATGAGTGGTCATCTATGAGGAGGGGAGGCCGGGAGAAGCTATGTGATCTGACTGCCTCTGAATCATACGCATCCTATAAGTAAGCCCTGACTCGTGCTCCCATAAGTAACTCCTTATTCATACTCTGGTCAGCAACCCTAATAAATTCATTGGTTCACCAAGTTGGATTTTGGTTTAGTTGCTAGGTTGGTTTGCTGGCTGTGCCTCAACTGGAGTGACCAGATGTCTCCCCAGGAAACATTTTATGTAACAGCTATGTATGCATAAATTCAACTAGTGGCAGATAAAAACTATTTATAAAAACTGTGAGTTTACTGAAAAATGCAGATTTTTTTCTTCTCAGTATTTCCTAAACAATAAAACATGTTTTATAAGATATTTTTAGAATCAAAAGGTGATATAAATTATACAGTACCACATGCATAAGCTAGTGCAAGCACAACACCAGGGCATATAAGGGACTTGAACACTCATTTTCTTGGTACTTATGGAAGAAGAGGGATCCTGAAATTAATCAGTTGCATTTAGATATATAGAGCAATGGCTGGGTATCAGCAATGTGAGAAAAGTAGACCTTAGTGAAGAGCGCATGTCATAAATTTAAGTATTACAGTGTCCTGAAGCTTCAATGTTGTATTTTGGTAAGTGCAATTACTGATTTTTGAAGACTAATGGAGCTCACCGATTATAATTACAACAACCAAGTTCACAGACCTCTCATCTCCATGTCGGGCTGCTGGGTGCTGCCTAAAGCACATGCCAGAGTTGGGCCACCGCTGACCCGTCATGGGAATCGCACAGATTTGCCGGCTTAATGTGCTTCCATCATGCAACCGTGTGAGATTTCATTGCTCGAAGATACTCTCCTTACAATAGGCAAGCAAATTGTAAACATTAAAATCTTCTCAGTGAGGCAACTTCTTTTACCCATTTTTCTGCAGGGATCAGAGTACTTTTAACAGAAGTTTTGTGCATTTATGTTTTAACTCACATACACTTATTTTCAGTTCAGAGAAGATTCAGTGGTGTTTCTCCACAATCAAAATCACTGGGCAACTTCCTGCCTACTCGAGGCAAAATACAACTGTAGAAACCAATTTTTTTCAGAGGTCGCTTTAGTCAGCCAGCCAAGTTGATGTATTTAACAGCTTTCTGCATGCCAGGGTGACTTGGTGTTGAAGAAGAAACGTTGAGCTGTCCTTAACCTTCCATCGGTCTTTCAATTGAATGGCAATTTGTTTTTAAAATGATTGAATATTTTTCATTTATTTTCACAACTTTCCCTATAGTTTGTTACTCTAAAGCACCTCAAGGTATAATTTCTAGTTATAGGTATATCAAGAATTGCTCATTGAATGCTTTTTTTTGAAAGACCCATTCATTACTTAATTATATGTGATCAAGTACAGTGTTCTGTAGTGGCCCTCAGATACCCGTGAGAGATATGTCTCAAAACTCTCAGTGGATACCTGAAACCATGGGCAGAAGCAAAGCCTGCATATGCTATGTTTTTTCCTATAAATATACATGCCTAAGATAATGTTCATTGATAAATAGGACACAAAAAGAGATTAGTATGAGTCATAATATGACGGAACAGGGACAATAATATGCTATAAAAATGCTAAGGGAGTGTTGTCTGTCTGCCTGTTCTCTCCCCGAGAATGTCTTCTCGTACTTTCTTTCACTTCCTGGCTCCTCTTTGGCATTCCTGAATCACTCACATCACACGTGCGTTCTTTGGAACTACTGTTAGGTACAGGAACCACTAGGTGATCACAGCACCGAAAACTGAGATGGCTACGAAGTGACAAGCAGAAAGTAGTGCATATGGTGGGGATGCTTCAGACAGATGAATGACTCACCCCCTGGATGGGGCAGAGTAAACTAATCTGAGGCAGTATCATGCTGTTTTGACTGGCATGCACTTTACAATTTCAGAGTTTCATTTATTTTTTTTTAATTTCATATTTTTGGGATATAGTTGACCACAGGTAATGGAAACCATGGAAAGCAAAACCATGGATAAAAGCGTAGCCTGCAATTACCGAAAGAAAAGAAAGTATATTAGCCTACTGAAATAGGGTTGAGGGGTAGCTTAGTGGTTATAGGGTTTGCCTAACAAACATAAGGCCCTGGGTTCAATGCCACAGCACCTCAGAAGCTGAGCCATTGTGGCTGCATGCCTGTAATCCCAGAACTAGGGAGGCTGAGCCAGAGAGATGGATCTGTTTCCTAGGCCAGGCTGGGCTTCGTAGTGAGTTCAATATTAGCCTGAACTACAGAGCAAGATTCTTTCTCCCTGTCTCAAAACAAAACAAAAAAAAACAAGCAAAACAAAATAAGCAAACAAAAAAACAAGTCCAGTGAAGTAAATGCATTTCTTCCAGAGTAGAACTTCTCACTTTTATCAAAAATTATCTGAGCATTTTCTTTTTGTATGTCTCTCCATAGAAACCAGAATTTCATAGTAAATGGTGAGAGAAGGAGCATTCTGCATGTGAACGTATTCCACATGTTTAGAAGCTCAGAAGTCCTCGGTACAGATAACCAAAGAAACTTGACAAAATAGCATCAAATATGTTCCAATAGCAATGTTTGCCTCCACAATGAACAATGGACGTGGGCAATTATCACCAATCTCCATTGGGATAGTTGGCTTTCCTGATGCTGTGGGTGCAATCTCCAACACAACAAACTGTTCACAGCTTCAGGGGGCTCAGTACATCACTGCTCCAAGGCTGAAACCTCCTGGAAGAAAGACCACGGCTGAGCAAAGCTGATTAGTTCATGACAACCAGGAAGCACAACAGGGGAACGGGAGCTGAGGGGAACTAGCAACAGGGGAACAGGAGCTGAGGGGAACTAGCAACAGACACATACAGTACCCAGGCCAAGCTGCCAAGACGCACCCAGGCACAACCTGGAGTGTGACTTTCTCATCTTCCTGGCATTTTTAATTCAACGAAATTGACATTTCAGGATTAATGGCCACATCCAGTAACATCAGAAAGAGACAGCAGCAGCTATTTGGGAAATCTCGTGGGACTGCAGGAAAGGACCTGGACATCAGGCTATGCACACTAGACTTGAAGGGCCTGAACTTCCAGAACCAGACACCAACGCACAGGGCACAGACGTGTGGAGAGACTGCAGCGTGCAGCGAGCAGACTACAGGGAATTCGGCTGCCAAGATGTGCTATCTCTTCACCAAAATTAGCTCAAGGAAAAGCAAAAAGAATAAAAGAAGAGACGAGAATTTGCAGACTAAAACTCTAGTTTTCCTGAAAATTTTGTTTCACTAGGCTATAGAAACAATGAAAACTCCCACACAAAAGCCAACAAAACAATATTGAAGACATTCCTTAAAAGAAAGAAAGAAAAAAGTCCCTCAAAGCAAAAGCATTATTTTATACTCAGAAACTTAGATGTATATGGGTAAAATTGTGTCATAGCATAACACTGGAGTCAAAAAAATAATAAACACTTTTATGAAATTTAGAAAAAGATTGATAAAAGTTAATACCCATTTCAGACTTTCACTTGTACCTGGTCTTCATAAAATGATTAGAAAATAATTAAGTTGAAAATAATATAATGGAACCAGTTTATTCAGTATATACACAATCCACCTACTTTTCTACAAATCCAGAATTTACATTTTAGCTTGTGAGGTAGTAATATTGAAGATACGACTCAGAGTGGAGATCTAAGACCTAAAAGGGTAGGGCGCTGACTTCAGAAAGCCAAGGCAGGACCGCGGAGGCAGAACCAAAGCCAAGCGAGCCACTTTCAATCACTGGGAATGACCACTCCCACGTGTATACCTTCCTGGATATCAGAATTTCTACTGGTTAGTTACTGTTATGTGTCTCCAACATTCCTTCCGTTTTTAAATTTTTTCGTGATACTATGAATGGAACTCAGAGTCATCAGACTGAGATGAATCCTCAGCATTAAATTTCCCAGGCTGCACTTGTGCTTTTCCTTGGTCAGTTTTCCAAAATGTAAGGATTCCCTCCCAGCATTGTGCCATTGTGCCAAGTTTATATCACCAGTCAGCTCCCCTCCTCCTCCTCCTCCTCCTCCTCCTCCTCCTCCTTCTCTTCTTCTTCTTCTTCTTCTTCTTCTTCTTCTTCTTCTTCTTCTTCTTCTTCTTCTTCTTCTTCGTCTTCTTCTGAGACAGCTCTGTAGCCCAGGCTAGTCCTGAACTCGTGACAGAGCCCAGGCTGGCCTTGGACTCATACTCATGGCAATCCTCCTGTTTCAGCCTCCCAAGTGCTGGGATTGCAGGTGAGTGCCACCACACCCAGCTTAGGTGGTGCTGGGGAATCAAACTTGGATACTTAGCGCTTGTCTTACCCCTTGTTAGGCAACCACTTTAATCACTAATCACATTCCTCTAGGCCCTAGCTCCCGTATTCTTGAACAAGATTATCTATCGTTACTACTTTGTCCTTTCACCCCCCCCCCAAAAAAAAAAAAAAAAAAAAAAAACGGAAAATGGGAGTAGAGGAAGAAAGGGTAACAGGTTTCTGTAACTCATGCCTATATTGATTTGCTAAGACTGTTACAAAACAAAGCATCATAGACTAAGTGATTTCAACCACACAAATTCATTGTCTCAGAGTCCTGGAGGTTGCTGTCTGAGATTAAGGTGTGAGATCCCCTGAAGACTTTTTGTTTTGTAGACTGCCATCTTGTTCCTTTGACTTCAATGGCCTTTCCCTGTATGTATCACTGATATCTCTGAGACCTCTTTTCTAAGAAGAATCTAATAAGATTGGATCATAGCTTGCTCTGCTCCTCTCATTTAAACTTTACCAACTTGTTGGCTGTGAGCCACCAAGGGGATTAGTGTACCACACTTCCAGTGGGCCTGGGCCACCATGAAGGAAATACAGTGAGTATTTTAACTTGTCTTGGCTGGCCCCTTCCTTTTTCATATTACTCTCTTGCTTCGCCTCCTGGCCTTGGTGAGCTAAGCAGTTTTGTCCTGCCATGATGTTTCTGCCTAAGAGTCAGCTGACCTCAAACTAAAACCTCTGAAACTGTGAACCAAATAGACTTCTCCTGTTCTAAGGTGTGGGGGTCAGCAATTGTGACCCGATGATGAAAAGCTGCCTAGTACATCTTCTTAAAGGTCTTACCTCGAAATACAGTCTTAGGTATGCTCTCAGCCTGACTCACAAGCTATGGAGTTTTCAGATGTATCCAGCCACTGGTCTCAGATGACACTGGGTATTGGTCTCCCATAAGCCAGTTAACCCTGACCCCAGTGTGGACCAGAGACAAGCTGTCTTCACTAATCCTTGTCTAAGCTGAAGATCTCTTGAGCAAAATATATCATCTTATAGTTGTTTGAAACCACTAATGCTTGTACACTTTTTAACATAGACAAAGTGGGCTGGAAGAATAGCACAGAGGTTAAAGCACTTGGCTAGCAAGCACAGGCCATGAGCTCAATTCCCCAGCACCATAAAAAGCCAGGCATGGTGGTACACACCTGTAATCCCACCACTTGCACTTGGGTGGGAGGGTGAGGCAGGAGGATTGCTGAGACCTTCAAGCTAGATTGGACTACATAGTGAGTTCAGGACCGGTCTGGGCCTCAGAGTAAGACTAAGACCCTGTCTCACAAAAAAAAAAAAAGAGCCAAAGTGACTATAACACTGAGTTGTTTTGTTTCAAAATATTACATATGAGGACTCATAGGAAAGCATAAACAGTTGATGCAGCCAAATCATACCCTAATAACAAAATAATGTTCCCAAACCCAAGCTTCTCAGGGAAGAAGGAGACATCCTTGATACATCTACCACACTAATTTTTGTAGGATTCTCATCAGAGGATTTGGTGTTTGTCAAAGGAAAAATAAATAGAAAGAAGAGGAAAGACATATATACCTGCGGGACTGAGTTGCATCCTCCAGATGCTAACGTCAACAACCCTAATCTGGTCTTTGTTTTGATTGATGTCTTATTCCTGCACTTCATGGCCTGGAAAGTGTGCACATAAGTCAATATCGTGATAGTCTCCGGACCCAGAGTTTCAATTCCATTAAGCCTAGATTATAACTTGGAAAGAAAGGGCCGGCTCTAGCTATATACAGAGTTGTCACTGCTGATCTAAAATATCGATGGAATTGTGGTTCTGATTAAAGTTGAACTTCTTCAATTACAGATGAAATACAATAAATCACTTAGAAAATCTTACCTAATTTGCCTTCACATTGCAACTTGTATTCCTTCATTTTAAAAATCCAACATACCACGTCACACTAACATTATCGGCTTTGCATTGTAACCTGCGATCCTTTCTTTCAAAACTGCCTTTATATAATTACACCGAATCATTTGTGAATCAATTCCAACCACTCCAATAGTCATGACATCCCAATGGATTACTCTTATAGAAACATGTCACTTTACATTTTATCCACAAAAGGTAGCTTCGCAAACTAGGATAAGGGCTTTGACATAGAAATCACTAATGGCAAGCACTTAAATATTATCCATTTAGTGTTCGGCTCATAAACTTTCTAATCGATTTCATGAAACCTCTTCAGGCAATGTTGATGGTCTTCCTCCTCTGTCTTTTCTATTTTCTAATGCAGGGTTGAAAGACCTTCACTCCCTGGGAGGTGAACCTTGTCAAGTTGGACTGACTGCCATTTCTAGTGACTGACATAAACTCATTAGAAATTACTGTTAAGCAAGACAGAAGTTATTTATGACACTTTCTTTTGTTGCTTTTAATCCCAGTTTCTTTCACTTAAAAGCACACCTTGACTCTTAAGCCAAAGATACTGCACTGGTTGATGTGTCAGTGAGCACCAGGAGATTGCTGGGCTCCTCTGAAACCCATGTGCTTCACCTACAAAAATGAAGGACTGCACCAAATGGCACGCCTCTTTTCTTCCAAAACCCCGGGGCTGCTATATGCCCAGCTCACAGAGCATATGGGCTATGCTTGGGTTTATAAATCAGCAGAAATGGGCGATTAAATTTAAGCTTACATAAAAACTACAGTGAGTGATCTTTTTTCTTTCAAAAATATGTTTAATTTGTATGAGAAATGGTTGCTATGAGCAGATAAATGTATTCTTCTTAGGTTCTATGCTAACCTGTATATATGGCTTGAATTTTGTTTGGTGTTGACCTGTGACAGGTTAAAGGGGATCTAAAATATGACATTTAAGCTACTTCCAGGCTAAAACAATAGATGAGTTTTAATATAGAGAGCCAAAGTATATCTTTCTAAATATACTCTTCACTTGCCTGACTTCATGAAGCAACTCTTTTTCTATTTATTGATGTAAACATAAAGAAATATTTCTGCAATGCATAGTGCCTTAGTAACTTCCTGGGACGTAATACCTGACATCCACAACCTAAAGGAGGAAACATTTTTATTTTAGCTCAGAGTTCAGGGGTCTTTGGCTATGCAGTGATCTGGCTGGCAGCCACAGAAGGGTATGGTGGAAGGCCTGGCAGCAAACAGCTGTGCCCAACATGGCTAGACAGCAAGCAGCCTGCCAAGCAGAGGCAGTGAAGGCGATATCCCTCCCCTTCGTGTCAGCCCTTCCCCCAGTAGGCTGTCCCTTCCTAGCAGGCCCCACCTCTTAACAGCACAGGAAATCAAGAGATGCATCCGCTTACTCGAATCCATCACCAGGACCCAGTCACCTCTCCAGTATTAGTAGCCTTTGGAGGACATTCCAGATTCAAGCCTCAGCACCAAATACAATTAGCTTCAGATTGTTATGAAAATTTCTCATTTTTGAAACTCAGCTCAGAAATTTAAAGCCAGTTATTGTCAATATGTAGAATATTGGATTCTTCTGTTAAATTTGCTTACATTTGTAGCCTATATTTATCTAATAAGCAAAAAGGAACATGTTTTCACAATTGTCTTTAGACATTATTACATCTTCCAGAAGGTGGCAGTCTGCAATGTTGAATGGGTATGTGGCAGTACTCTGCAAGCTTTAGAACCATTTCATTCAGTAACAAAACTAGCAGGAAAAAAAAGAGAGAGAAGCACCTTATAGAGTTCCCTACTTCTTCTTTGGAACAAAACCAAGCTGTGTATTTACCGTCTCCTACAACTAAAGACAAAATCATTACGGAGAGTGATTATGCCACGTATTTATAGCTGTCCAACTGGAGAGAAAGGCTTCCATGAAGAGATGTTCAACACCACAGTATCACAGATCTTAGATTTTATCTGATACCACGGCCCATTCATGTGTCTCTTTAAAGCTACTAGGATGAGTCACCCTGAAGGGCACTGAACTTCGTGTCACCTTGGGAAGAGCAGATCATTCAGTCCATGGTTTTCTCTTCAGGTGTAGAATTCCTTTCTTCCCTCCAGTCCGAATTTATTCGAAGCTGTGAGTCTTATTTCTCGCATCGATGCCCTCCTAGTTTCATTTCCTGCATCTCTCTTTAGGCTATTTTAAGGTTAACATAGCCTTAAATAGCTGGTGAAGAAGTTTGTGTAAAGGCTTGTTGAATGAATTATGTGCTGGTTTGCCCTGATACTACTCATTGAATTGATTATAGGAAATGTCCATCGAACTAGACATCTGGTTATATAGATGGGGTAGACAAAATCCTACTTATGGAATAATTGAAGAAAAGATATTTTACATTGTTCCCTGGTCTCTTGTTTGTGCCTTGTCTGAAGTCCAACACATTAACTGACTATTTTTACAGTGCTGAGCATATCTAAATATGCTCAGAAGACTAGTGTTAAAAATTTCTATACTTGAAAGAAATTACTGGGGTCAACTCTCCACAGCAGTTTACGGTTAAACTTTTGTATCTACTGCTGCACTGCATAGACTGGAGAAAACACCAACAGCAATAAGAAGCATCATAGCACCAGAAGCTCAGACAATCTTAGCTTTTGTATTTTCATCCATAACTGTCTAATATGAATAATAAAAGTGAGGGTTAAATAATTAAATCTCAGCTGAAGTTATAATATTCTTTTGTGAAGAAGTCAACTAATTTCTGCTTTATCTTGAACTCAGTTTATTCTTTTACATTAAACTCTCAAAAATGCCAGCCTCTATTTTCAATGAAAAAGGTTTTTCACTGTATTGTTTCTAACATCTGAGAGATAATTCAGAGACAAACACCTGGTCATGGACTTAAATAGTATGTAATTCTAAATGTTCTCTTAATCTATACACTAGCTGGATAGATCAACCTAAATAGTGGGGGTATTTTTTTTTTTTTTTTTTTTAGAAATCTGTTTCTTGCGAAGGAAAACAAGACAGAGGGGTCAGTTCCATTAGAAGTGACATTGTATAACTTTATCATAAACAAACAACCAAGCAAAAAGGATTTCATATGTAGTTACTCGTTTTCACTGTGAACTCAGCATCTGGAAGACCGATGGTGTCTTCTCACACACAATGGTAGCGCTCAAACCTAATGGGATGGGCTACTGAAGACGCTGCTGCTCAAGAGTACTTTGTTAATGACCCAGATATATTGTATTAAGACTCTCTGCTACTAACACAATCCTTTGCTAGTGTTTTCCTCATTTGTTTGACAGTAATATTTAGTATTTGTGATCCTCAATATGTAAACTTGTATGATTCTGCAAGCTATTTCAACTTTTTAAAGTAAAATAGCATGACACAGAAAGATCTGATTTGCAATTCTGGCAAATTTTTAAATTCTCCAGTTTCAAAGTTAATTGATCTTATTTTATTGAGTAGTTTTAGTTTTGCAGAAAATTTTGGGAGAATCCATGCAGATATCTAATATATTCTCTTTGCACCATACAAAGATTTCCTTATTTCTAATCTCTTTGCTCAGATATAGCACAGTTATTATAATTTATGAAGTAACACCGAAGCATTAACTAGTGTTCATTAAAGTTTATCCTTTATATTGCACCTTTCGGGAGGTTTTAGCAAATGCATTATGTCATGTATCTATCATTAGAGTCTGATACGAAACAACGTCACTGTTTTAAAAATATCCTAGGCGTCATCTGTTTGTCCCTCCCTCTCCCAGTCCTTTGGCACCCACTGTATTTATTATTGTCCATAGATTTGGCTTGCCTTTATGAAATGTCATGCAATTGCAGTTGCACAGCATGATGCCACTTCAGATCGGCCTTTTCCATTTAGAAACACATATTTAAGGTTACTCTCTGGTTTTCTATGATGTGATAGGACATTTATTTTTACTGTGGAGTAGTAATTATTCATAGGTACCACAGTTTATTCTTTTACATACTAAAGGACATGTTGGTTACTGACACAATAATGAATAAAGCTGTCAAAATTATTTTTGTTTAGGTATTGGTATAGATATTGGCTTTCATCTTATTTGGGTAAAAATCAAAGACAACGATCACTGAATCATTCAGTAAAACATGCATATTTTTGTCATACACTTACAAAGTACTCTCCACACAAGATATTCCATTTTGTGTTCCCAGCAGCTATCCGAAAGAGTTTTTGCTGCTACACTTTCTTGCATACATTTAGTGCTGTTGCGTTTTGGATGCCAGCCATGCTAGTTAGCGGATGGTGGTATATCATCGTTTAAATTTGCAATTCTAAATGACAAATGATGCTAAACACTTTTTCATATGCTGATTTGTGATCTTTCTTTTATCATGCTGGTTTGTCCAGATTTTTCTCCCTATTTTAAAGATTATATTTCTCATATCCTTATGCACTCATTGTATATTTTAGATAATTCTTCACACATCAGCTATGCCCTTTTCAAACACTTTGTTTCCAATCTGTGGTTTTCTCATTTTCTTGACATTGTCGTTCACAGAGCCAAAGTGCTTAATTTTAACAAAGTTCAGATGACCACATTTTTCATTCATGGATTGTGCTTTGAGAGTTGTATTTGAAAGCTCATTATCAATGCGATGGTCACCCACGTGTTCTCTTATATATCACCTTAGGAATTTAATCCTTCATTATTTTCAGCTTAGATCTGAGACTCATCTTGCATTAATCCCTGCGAAAGTTTTAAGAAATGAATCTACTTTATTTTTTTTTAATATGGACATCCAGTTGGTACAGCATCTGCTCCAACAAAAGGATCTTTCCTCTGTGACTTTTGTACTTTTGTGAAGATCAACTGACTACTTTTCTGTGGGTCTGTCTGACTTTATTCCGATCCATCGACCGTTGATTGTACTTACTATTTTGCTAGTACTTCAATGTCTTGACAAAAGTAGGTTTATAAATTTTGAATCATGTAGTGTCAGCCCCTCTGCTGTTTTATTGACTATTCTGGGGCTTTTTCCCATTATAAACTTTAGAATCACTTTATCAATAACCACCGTACAGTTTGGAAAACTTCTCTGAGATTTGCGTTCAACCTATAGATTAAGCTGAGAAGTATTAACATCTTAACAATGCTAAGTATTCTTACCGATAAACATGATATATATCTTCATTGAGTTATATACTCTTTAAATTCTTCCTTCACAACTTTGTTTCTCCAGTAAGGGCCTTTTATCTACTTTTATACATCATACTAACGTTTTCTTCTTTGAGTTCTCTTTTCTTTTTACCTACCTGTATCCTTTGTTTAAAGCAGTTTCTTTTACACAACGTGTAGTTGAATGGTGTTTATTTTCATCTTCATGGAGTCTGTTTCTAATTTAGATGTTTAGATCATTCATATTTGAGGTCATTACTGATGCAGGTGGGTTTGTGACTCTCTCATTTTTTACCTATTGCTTGCATGCCTTTCTTGGCTTCCTTATGATCTTCTCGTTTTCCGCCTCTCAAGTTTTAATTGCACTTATTTTTCATGATTCCTTTTTCTCTTCCATCTTGGCACAGCAACTGACTTGACTCACTTCAACTTAATTTCGAGGCTCTCTCTTGCTGGCAATACACACTCAGGACTAATTTACTTTTACTTTCAAACAACACGATGAAAGTTCATGGGTAACACAGATGCCTCCTAACAGAGGGAAACACTTTCACCGCCCTCTCTCCTACAGCATTGTAGCTATTAATTTCATTTATCGATAAGCTGCAATTACCGAATATATCATTATTACCAAAGAAGCAATTTTGTTATGAAAATGAAACGTAAGAAAGAAATGACCTCACCTCACCTTCCTTCATTCTTTCACACTCGTCCCTTCCCCATACAGATACACCCTGCTCATCTCTGTCGTCTTCCTTCTCGGAACAAACTTCTCTCCCACTCCCAGTAAGGCAGGTCTACTCGGATTTTACTTGATGAAAATGTTTTTTCTTCACTTTAAAGTGGCAACACTGCTGCATACAGAGCTCTAGCCGGGGCTCCGAGGTCAGCCCATTTCAGAGTCCCTTCCAAGTAGCGGCAGCTTACCGCCCTCCGTTCTCTCAAAACACTCTGAATATTTTGCTTCACTCTCCTCCTGCTTGTGGCTTCTGCAGAGAAGTCTGATTCTTATCACTGCACCTTAATAAGCATGGTTCCGTTTTTCAATCTGATGCATTTCAAAAGTTTACCTTGGTTTTCCTGCAGTTCGCTTCACGCATGGCTTAGATGTCTTCTCGTGTTTTGTCTTTAATTCTGCTTGCTTTTCCCGTTTCATGTTCTCTGAAATTTCTGGACCTGCGGTATCTTGTTCTCCGGCTTTGGAACATTCTCCTGCGTTGTTATTTTAAATATCTCTTCTGTTCTTGCTTCTGTCTTCTCCTGATATCCTCGTTACACAGACCCCCAGCACTGTTGCTGTTTATAGTTGTACCACAGCTCGTTGGTATATGGTTCCATTAATTTTCTTCCTTTTTTCTTCTTTGATTTCAGTTGGCAAATTTCTTGTTGTTTATCTTGAAGCTCATTGGGTGTACCCAAATTAATGATCAGGCTATATCAATCATTCTATTATTTTTTTGTTACAACATATGTGTGTGTATTGTTTTCAGCATTTGCTTTTATTTCTTTGTTATCGTTATCACTTCTCTACTTATACTGTCTCTTCTTGCATGTTACCTACTGCTTACCACCATATTCCTTAACATAGTTAATTTATAATAACAACCTGATAATTCCATAATCTTAGCCATACCCAATTCTGATGATGTTCTGTTTACCCACACTGTGCTGTAGTGACCCTTCTGAGTTTCTGATGAAAGCCACACACGATGTGCTGGGCACAAGGAGCCGACACAGATCATCTCTGCACACCAGCCTCATGTTTGCTGGGCTGGAGTCATGCTGGGCTTGTGTTTTGCCATCACTACAGACATACATGCTATCCATGATGTTGCAATTTCTTCCCATGTCCATGTGCCTGTTGTCTCTCTTTTTTTACATGAGTTTCTCTGAAAAATCCCCCTTTATTGGTACTGGAAATCCAACCCAGGGTCAAAGCTTTCATTCTGAGTTACATTTGCAACTCTTCCCCTCACTACCACTTTCTCCCTAGTTTTGATCTTGAGATAGGGTCTCACTAAGTCACTGAGTTGCCCAGTCAGGGCTCAAAGTGTCTCAGCTTCCTAGAGTGTTAGAATCTTGAAAAATCACAGGTGAGCCACCAGCCCTGGCAAGAAATCCCTTCGTAAACAGGATTTGCTAGGTGCAATTTATATTAGCTTTGTTTTACCCATATAGGAAAGCTGTCGATGTGACATCAGAGTTAAACAGCAAGATGTCACAATGTTCTGGTAGGTCACAGTCCTTAGTGAGTCTGTGCTCTGGGGTTGTGGCCTTGAGGAATTCATCTAAGCTTTCCTTTCCTCTGTTAGGAGAGACAGACTACCTCGAGGGGTGTAGAGATCCGTATTATCCTTCTTTCCTGACTGCTAGGCTCTAGTAAATTAGTTCTCCCTGAGAAGGAAACCTTCACAAATTGGGACAGAACCTTCTGATGTATTCTAAAAATGGTTACCATTTTCCTTCCACTATAAGAAGTTTGTAGGAATTCTTCTCTGATTAACTTGATAAATTGATGAGTTTTCTGGAAGTAAAACTCATTAAAAACAAGTGAATCCTCCCAACTTGGACTTGAAAAGGTTTAACTCACAAGCAAGCACTTTTTCTGAGCTAGCAGCCCTCTCTCGGTTGCAGCATGACTCCCCTGCCTCTTACTGACTGATACAGTGTTTTCTACTCCTAGGAAATTGCCTTTCCTGTCTCCCCATTCAGGATGTAGCACGTTGCCTCATGACTACAAATGTCTAGTAGATCTAGGAAAAATCGTTGATTCAGTTTATTTTTTCTTTCCATTTCTGTTGCTGTGAGGAAAAGAATGCGGACAGCCCTTTCCATGCAAGCCTGGAGACAGCACGTCACGTCCTCCATTTTTTACTCTTAGGAAATTCAGGAGAACTAAGTTCTAACAAACCTTTTCTATAGCAAATGCATGGAGATCTAAAAGAGCTAGTAATCCTAAAGGCACAAATAGAAATTATGACACATAATATACACCAGTATAGTAGTTCTTTTTTAATGGTGCAAATATCAAGAGACCTACTACACTAGAAAAGCCCAAACTCAACAGCCAGAGTATGTAGGTTGAATCTCTACTATTCCTTTAATTATATCCTTATATGGTTATTTCATTGTTCAATGCCTTACTCTCCTTTTTCTAGAATTCTTTTCCGGGCATATAGTAAGGTCAAGATGAATATAAGACATCGTTGTTAAATGACAGAAGTTTTAATGAGGTATGGCATTAGATGCTGGTAATTCCAACACTTTGGGAGGCTGAGGCAAAAGGATGGCAAGTTCAAGCCTGGACTGGGCAACTTAGTGAGACGATGTCTCAGAACACATGGACACACACACATATATGCACACACACACACACACACACACACACACACACACGCGCGCACACACACACACACACACACACACCAGTGATATATCTCAGTGTTGAGGCCCTGGGCTCAATCCGCAAAACTGAAAAATAAAATCCTCAAAACTCAATATATTTGTAAGATAATTATTAAGACATTGATTTCTATGCTATTTCTTCATGCAAACAAGCAGTGTGAGTTTTCAGTATGCACAGGACTTCACCAAGGCTGGATATTCACAGTCATGCTCCCTGTCCTGAGAAAACCACATGCTCTGAGTGAAACAGACTATGGCATGGCTGATAACTACATACGTTACTCTTAAGAGGTGAGAATGACTACCCCTGTCTTAGAACATCCTCAGTATCTTCCACTAATGTAGGTGGAAAGAAAGGGAATGGCCGTGCAGTAAATGGGAACAGATATTCTAGGAGACAAATGCAGCATGTCGTGTGCAGAGGCATTGGGAGTGGGGCAGTGTGGGGAGAGTTGGCTTTTTTTTTTCTACATCCTAGAGTATGGTAAGTTCCATGTGCCATGAATACAATGTGATTTAATTGTGTACTTCAAAATGTTCACATACTAAAGCTTTGTTCCCAGGATGGGAGTCCAGGGACACAGTGCAACCTGTAAGAGTTGAGTCTTAGTCGGAGACACATAGGTCATGGGCAAAGGGGGCAGCTCTCTTGCCACCCCTAGGTTATTCTGGGTGAGCCCTGGTGTTTCTCATGAGAGGGTTGTTATAAAAGAACAAGCCTGGTTCTCCTGGCATCTCTACTCCTGGTCTGAGCTACAGTGCACAAATGGGCCCTGCTCACTCTCCCACTTCTTTTTTACGGCTATGATTTGGTGAGCTTGAGCTACGCCGTTGGACTTTGAGCCTTCAGACCTGTGCGGTCAGTGACCACCATCTTCATCACCTCTGCCACCTCCAGGGCCATGCTAAACATTCCACTGCAGGGATGAAATCCTGCTGCGGTATAAGATTTGCTTAGAATCCTTTTCAAGTAGAAAGTGTTCATGAATGGAAAGATTGGTGAGTGCTCAACAATCTCTTTACCAGTTTTCTATGGAACAATCAGGAAAACTATTTCCTAGATCCCTTCTGCGGTTTGCTGAGGCCATGACCTGAGTTCTGGCCAGTGAGACATGGGTTAGACAGCTGGTCCCAATTCTGTCCCAACATATAAAATCTTCCTGCCAAGCTCCACACATGTCTCTCATTCTGACATAAAGTCTGAACATACGTCGAAGATAAGGGTATCAGAAGACAGGCAAGGACCAGGATACTGAGAGTATTAGTTATATCATCTTAGTGTCTCTGGCTAATACAGACATCCTGTCCCAGAAGCAGTGTAAGATCATGAGAATAACAAAACAAAATAAAATGTAAAACAGTGATATTGGCACGGCAGTTTGCCAGGGGCCATGACGTGGCAAGTATTGCAAACCAGAAAGGCAGTGACTTGCTGCATAGTGGGCAAGAATGTGGTGGAGAATGTCCCAAATCATCCATGTGGGCCCAACCCAATCACAGAAGCTTTTACATACAAGCACTTTTTCAGTGGGAGCCAGAGGGCTGCAACAGAAAAGGAGGTTGGATGGTTGGCCTTATTGGTTTTGGGATACAAAGGCTAAGAGCATAAAACAAAAGAGCTGGTTAGGGGCCAATGTGGGCTCCTGGGCCACACTTGGCAGGAAAACAGGGACCTCTGTTGTACTGCCAAATACAACTATATTTTGTCAGCAACTTTATTAGATTAGAAGTAGATATTTCTTCAGAACCTCCAAAAAAGAATATAGCCTTTATGGCATGAATTTTGTCTTCATGGATGCAAAACAAGGAACCCCATTAGCCAGTTTATAGACCAAACTTCTGCAACGGAACTGTAAGATGATAAGTGAGCATTTTTAAGCCACCAGCTATGTGGTGACTTGTTGTGCCTGTGAGAGGCAATCAACACAAAGAGGAATCACAGAAAATTGGAAGGAATGGGACAAGAGGGCAGAGTAAATGAAATCAAAGCATAGGTCCTTGCAAGTGACACACAGGCCAGTACCAAGCATGGAAGGAAATCAACATATTGTGAAAACTGTTTACATTCTAGACACAATCATGACAAGAGCCCATTTAGCACACGCCCCTCAAATCACTATGGGCTTCTTGGTTCCATACTCCACACTGCAGTGTTTCGGTGATCAAACTAGCTTCCTTTATGTAAATTACAATCTAACAGAAGCCTTAGATACTAACAGATTTACACAAGTAACTGTAACTGTACTTGGAGTAAGTACAGGGGTAAAGGTGGTGAATAGAAAAGGCATCTTCTGGAAGAAGCGGAGGTCAGACAAGACTCACAAATAAGTGGCATTTAAGATGCTCTCAGAGGTATTTTCCATTTTATTATCCCAGTGCACCCACATAATCTTATAAAGAGAGCTCATTTTTCTTGATTGTCTCAAGAGAAAACTTCATTAAAAGATGATGGGTAGTTTTCTCAGGTAGCATAGTCACTGCTGTTTGTGAGTTCCAAACCTGAGGTTTTGAACTCAGGGAGCACGCTCTTCCCAGTGACTCTTCAATTGGTCCAGAAGTCAGGTCAAATGAGAAATGAAGAAAATCTATTTGCAAGCTGAGATATAAAAGCAATTGGGCAGCAGCAGGGTACAGCCTCTTAGGGAGATGGTGATACCATCAGGCTTGATGATGCCACAGCTTGTGTCTGCTTTCCATTGCTGCTGCAGCAAACTCCATGTACTCAGAGTCCGAGGATAGCTTCCCGGCACTAGGTCACAATTCTCTAAATCAGAAGTCCAGCCTGGCTTAGAAGGTTCTTACCGCACAGCCTCAGAGGCTGAAGTCAAGGGGGACCACTAGGTACATTTTCCCCGTGTTTATTAGTATATACATGCAATACACAGTGGATACATTTAGCTGGAGTATTTTATGCACATATACATCGCATCGACATTACAATCCCTTCCCTTTTTTGGCCCTCCCGCTGTGTCCCACATCCCCCTGCCTACCACTATCACACCCATTTGGTTCTATAGAATGTCTGCGTTCTGAGTTTCTCAGACTAGAGAAACCATGCGACATTTAACCTTATAAGTTTGACTCACTTCATTAAGCATGATGGTCTCAAGTTGCACTCATTTAACTACAAAAGTCTCAAATTTATCTATCCTTATGGAAGACTAGTACTTCATTGTGTATCTACACTGCAATTTTTGTATCTACTGGTATATTGATGGGTATTCCAGCAATCGTTATGCTAAATTGTTATGCTAAATTGTTCCACAATTTAGCTACTGTTAGTTGTGCTGCTATTTATCCCCATTGTAGATTGATTTTAATTCTTTTGGAAAGATACCCAGAAGAGGTGCCATTGGATGAAATGGAATATCTATTTTCAGCCTTTTGAGAAATCTCCAAACTGCCTTGCATAGTGGTCGTACCAGTTTACAGTCTCATTAGCAGTGTACAAGCAGTTCCTTTTTGTCTTGAAGATTGACTAAGGAGGCCTCTGCTCCCAGCTGCTGGCTGAACCTAGTACCTCCTGGCTGCAAGACGGAGATCCTGTTCCGCACTGACCCAGGACCACGGCTTCACCGGGATGCTTCTTGCTCTTGTTCTCACGTGTTCTCACAGCGTGGAGGGGCCAGAGGACCCAGTGGAGCCCACGGCAGAATCTCCCCCATGGTGCTTCCCCGCAAATTGCAATTTCTATTCTCAATTCTTCTGCTGCCAAATAGAAACAAAATAAACAAAACACCCTCTCTGCTTTGATAGGGCTCATGCAAACGATCAGCCCACATTAATATCCTTTCTTTTTCCACATATTTCCAGACTGCTTTGCTTTCTTTAAGTCTGATGTCAGTTGAGTGTTTTGTTTCTGTGTGGTGTGGTTCTTTAACTGATTAATTAATCTATCAAGGGGACATTGAGAATCGCGTGGACACTGTGTTGCCGTCAGAGGGGTCTTCTTTCCAAGAGGATCTGTGCCTGCTGGTTTTCTGTCCCTGTGATAAAGTCTCATAAAGGAGGGAATTTTCCTTTGGCTCCTAGTTTCAAAGTGTTCAGTCTCCAGTTACCACAGTTGCTCTTGGCCTCCCGGCATTGGGACCATGTGGCAAAGGAGCTTGTTCACCTCACTGAGGTTATGGAGGAGAAACAAGGAGCTAGATTTCATAACACAGCCCTTGCTCCACACATATGAATCTGTGGATTCATAAATGGATTGATCCAAGTCACCTCCCAGCGGCTCTGCTTCAAAACACTTTTGAATTGGGGACCAGACCTTCAGCCCATAAACATTTTGAGCACACTTAAGACGCAAACCATAGCAGTATAGAACAAGGTCATTTCCATGACAAATATTCAAACAAAATAGATTTTGCAGCTAGAATCTCAGCAAAATGATGTATGCCCCTTTATCATAAAAATGTTTTCTTATCATCAAACAACATTGTTCCCAATAGTCACAGTATCTAGGGTAGTATGTTCATAACAACAGCAAAAATAACAGCAGATTTTGGTAAGAAAGATTAAGGTAAAATATTATCGATCTGGAAGAAGTTATTCAGTTACAAATTCAGAATATTAAATAATAAATAATAAAATAGGTAAGTATTTATACAGAAGGTTGGGGCACACATAAAACACACACAAATAGAGAATTTTCAGGAAAATACCTGCAAATATTTTAAATAGCACTCTAAACACATTAGACACCCTTGTGTAGACTTAAATGTTAATTCACTTAATCTCCATAGCAACCCTGGAAGGTAGGCAGTTTTACTATCCCCACTCAGACTGAGGAAGGACTGGCACTCAGAGATTGAGTTATTTCATCCGGTCCCATAGCTGTGCGGTGGTAGCCCTGGAACTGGGCAGTCTGACTCCAGAACTTGCTACTTACCCATTATTTTAAAATGCGTCTAGAGAGAAAAGACATTATTGTCATTTAAAATGTGCCATAAATATCTAAGTAAGTCCTTTGGAAAATTAGTTCAGTTATTCTGTAAATTAAATATTAGGAAAAATTTTGTAAGGACTCACTTGCTAATAATTCTTGTCAACTTTACAATTGATTAAGAGACTCCTGGAAAGAGACTGGCTCATAGGGTGCTATGCTCATCAGCGGGTTAATATGGCGATGTTCACAGCTGGATGCACTTCTAGGGCCTGTGGGGGAGGCTGCCACCAGGGACATGATCTGCTTCCATCCACCCTGTGCAGACCTCAGTCCTGATGTTTCCGGCTTAGTGTAGCCTGATGTCAGCCAAGTGTGGAGTGAACCCTCTGAAAGTATGGGCTGGATCACACTTGTCCTCTTTAATTTGTGATTGTCAGCTATTCTACCCAGTGATGAAAAAGTGCCTAATATAATTCTCTCAGAGGACTAAAAATATAGTATGTTTTCAATAAGTTAGCACTCTTAATTTTTTTCTTGTTGTTGTTTTTTATTATTCGTTTTTATGAGCATATATCACCTTTCCAATATTTTAGGTTATTTTAGATGCATTATCTTTATATATGAAACCACATCATACCATTGTTAAGTGACTTCAAATTTAATGAACTTTTATCATGTTTGGTTTAGACTCTACACAGTGATACCCATTTACAATCCAAGAAGAGAGAAGTAGGCCTGCTTGAATGATTATGTTGATTCTGAGAACAAAGCAATTCTACTTCAGAGGAAGGCAGCTGTTCCAACTGTGCTGTTCTCTGACTGAGCTTTTTCCTGGTGACCCTGTAATCACTTAGTGCTGAATGTCTCTGACCCCCTCCCATGAAAGGGGGCCTGGCTCATTTCCTTGCAGTGAGGCAAAATGACGTATAATCTATTCTAATGACAATGGGAAGAACCTACAGGCAAAGCTTTCATTTTAATTTTAGAGACAGATGGCTGCCTCAGCGCTCAGAACTTAATTGTAGATGACTTGAGATTTTTAACATAATACGCGGTTTCTTCAAGGGAATCACGCCAACGTTATTAAGTATGTTTTAATGTTTATTGCCCCAATAAACTTGATACACGTTTCCATGGAATTTACTATATGATAAATTATGAAAAGAAAGTACACACACACACACACACACACACACACACACACACACACACGTCTTTCATTTCTTTTCTTTCTGAACCAAAATTTGAAGAATTATTTCCTCTTCAAAATTTCATTCCTTCCAACCCTGTGAGCTTTATGGGAATGCACCTGAAGAGTATCCAGAAAGGCTAGAGAAGCAAAGACTTAACTCAGTTTTTAACTTGGGAACTCAATTTTCTCTTCAGAGAAGTGAACAGTGGTAACAACCACTTTCAGGATTTGGAGAAGTATTAGAAATAACACTTGCGTAATGAAGAGATCACACATCGTTGTACTCCGGTAGCGTGTTAGAATGGATGTCGTGACCGGGAGAGTCTTGAGACTTCTGAAAGAGCTGCACTTGCCTGGCTGTGAGGCTGGGAGGTGAGAGTGACCACCGGGAGTGAGGGACACCTGGGGTTAAGCCAGAGCTCTGCCACTAGTTAGCAGAGCAGCCTCCAAATTCCACGCCCATCCTGTGACTGCCTTTGCTGTCTTTCCCCGGCATTTTTCTTCTAATGGCTACCTGCATCCCCTCACTTAGCACAATGCAGTCAGGAGAGCAAGTGTGAAGATGCAAACCTTCTCAAGGACTGTTTGCTTTTCTTTTGTCTACTGCCAATCATGGCACTTCCAAACATAAACTTCAAAGCTGTGCATGTTTGAATGTTTTGTTCCCCCAGACAAGCTTGATTCACCCTTAGTGAAATTTACTATACCGTTAATTAGGAAGAAAGGTACCATACTTTCTTTTTTGGACCGTCAAAGTTAAGATGTTGAGAAATTTCCTTTCTTCTCACCCACCACACAAAATCAGCCATGAAATCCTGTCAATAGTATCTTGAAAGCACATCTTGCGTTCAAGCCTGTGAGGCCTCTTTCCCGAACTAATCCTTTTCTGGGCATCCTCCACCAATTTCCATCTAGCACTCATGTGACCTGTTGAAACACAGCTCTGTGCCACTCAACAACCACTGGATCAAGGACAACCTCCTCTCTACATCTGCCACATCTGAGTCCCGACTTAGGCATCTCTCCGCTCCCTCTTTCACACATGCCTCACTAGCTTGCTTAGGCTCCTAACACCACCATTCTTTTATCTCCCAGACCTGCTTTTCCAGCCCTAGCAGGGCATTAACACAGGGCCCTTTGATCTCCAGGTGATGCAACCTTACTGGACAGCCCTCTGCCGGCTCTTTCTCTCCCCCCCCCCCCACTATTTTTTATTACTATTTATTTTTATTTTTATACATAGTGCTGCTGGCTCTTTCTTAATCAAAACAAAACATTCCCCTTCACACCCTGTCACCTTGCTAACTTACTGGGGGCATCAATCCCACAAGCTTTGCTGCTATAACCACATGTGGACCCAACCTGCCACCTCAGTTACTTTTAAAATGCAATAAATTTTGGATGAGTCTGAGAACAGCACTTCACATCTCAGAGCCTCAGTCTTCTGTATATAATGGGTCATGTGACTGCTGCATTGGCACATAAGGTGTGTCTCTTTTTACAAATCTAGTATACAGTACTTAGGACATTTGCATTCTTGCTTAGCATTTCCCATCAAGCCTATTCAGTTTCCAGAAAAGAATAGAGACCTATACCAAAACAACATGAGTCTGGTGAGTTCAAATTTCTTCTAATAACTGCTGGAAAGTGATTCTAAAATAATATAAATATACATAATCAGATACACTTAATATATTAATTTAATAGTATCTAATGATATAAAAATTTAAAATATATGTTTACATTTATGTACTTATTTTATTGAACGTATTTGTCAATAAACAAGTAATGTCTCATACTGTGATAGTTTTACAATTTTTGTGTATAAAATTTGCTTCTGAGAGCACCCACTACAAATTCACATTTTTATTAAAGTATTTTATTAAATTGAATACTGATAATATGAATATGAATTTAATTCAATGTTGGAAAATATATGTTTTAAAATACATTTTTGTTTTTAAAACTACAGAAAGAGTATTAGGAAATATTAGTTGTTATTATCATATTAAAGTAAAATTTAGTCTCTAATGGTCACAGTATATGATTATTGTAGAATTTTTTGCAAAGGGTTATATGTGTGTGTGTGTGTGTGTGTGTGTGTATACATATATATGTATGTATATATATAAACATACATATATATGTGCACATATACATGTAGATATAAGTATATATGTTTGAATGTCCTTGTCTATTTGTAATTTTTCAGAATTTCTTTTCATTTTGAATCCATATCCTTCATTAGCTTCTGCTATTGACATTTTAACTACATTTCTTTCTAAAAGAAAGAAAAATAATACTCTTTCAGTGCACCAAATTACCTTACCAGTTTCTCATTTCACTATTTCTGATTCTGTCTTCTTGTTGACTTTTCAAATAGTTAATCCTCCTGAAACGTAAGACTCAGGCTTGTTTCTTAAGCCTGGGAAAATACAAGGCCAGAGGCAGCTTAACACTTCTCTTTTCTCAGAATTCCACCAGTCATTTAATGAGAATATATATGCAAGACAGATTTTTACTGTTATGAAATGAAGTTTCACAAGACAGAATTTCACTCTTAGGAAGTCATTACGTAGAAACTTACGACCTTCCGTGGAACACTCATCTTGGAAGGCAGAGGAAGTGCTCCAGGCCCGTGTTCACTCTGCGACTGACCTTGCACTGTCTGGTACCCTGTGGTCATGGCTGTGGCCCACTGCAACCTATCACTGCTGGTGGATGACAGCTTTATTCTACAGTCTGATGAGAGCTGCCTCACGTAAATCTTGGCAGTCTTATGGGAAATGTAACATGAGAAATGTAAAGTTGTTAACACTGTTCTCAAGAGATTTAGATATTAACATGGGTTACCAAAATGTGGGCTCAGCACAATATAATATTCATGTGACAGGCTGGCAAAAGATCAATTGGCTTCTTTTTTAATTTGTGAAAATATATTATAGGTGTTATCTGTGAAATTAATGACATTCTTTCTGATAGTGACAGTTACTAGTTTCATCAATAGAAATACAGGGCATTGATATGACTGATAAAAAAGTTAATTAGACTTCACCTAGTGTCAAGTAGACTTCAATGGACATAGCACATTTCCAATTTCAAATTTATTATTTGAATTTGAAACATTAAAAGGAATGAATTAAAAAACATTTTCACTATCATGTGTTTTCATACTTTTAACATTGCTTATTATGATGATTTTATTTGTATCAATTTATAACATTATATATGTGTTCTATATATTCCTTTAAAAGTTATAATTATAAAATTATGCATGAATTTTTTTACACAAAATACTGTGCGCCAGAATTTTTACTAAATGACTTAGATGCCTTATTAACACTATACAAATATTTTACTGATTTTTCATTTTACTGCATAACTATAGTTCATTTAAATGTATATCACATGTATTGCTCTAAACAGACATGCTTGTTATAGGTTGATTTATAATAAGTATCTGTACATAGATTATTCTTTCAAAAATCACAAGTAAATTGTTATAACTTCATAATAAAAAGTCATCTCATATAATGGGACATTTATCATGATAGAAAAAGCTTTTCTATATGTTTGAAAAAATTATGCATGTATACTACATCTTTTTACTGACAGCTTTGCATCAGTTATAAAATATTTTCTCTGAAAAATTTCAAGTGAAATTCACAAACTATCATGAAGACTACCAAATAACATATGTGATAAGATATTGAGACAGATCAACTAGGAGAGTGAAAGTTCTTTGAGCATGTAATCAGGACACATCAATAACTCGTTGTACATCACAAGACACAGGAATGTTCTCAGGTGTGGTCCCAGAAGTTGGCAGAAGAAATATCCAGCTTCAGGTATGAGAAAAACACACACACAGCATCCGCCGTATTCAGATAAGTATTGTGGGAGACTCAAAGGACAAACTTTAGTAAGGTCATTTAAATTTCAAAATGGCAATTTTTATCAAAACATTTTGCCTACTGAGACTCTTTTCCCAATTTTAATTCTGAAATCAGCCATGTTGTAATTGCTTTTAGAGTACAATGAGTCATAACTGTATGCATCGGTCAGTTGGCCTGCATCCCCATTTTACTAGCCAATGATTTCCTTGAAAAATATGGATGTGAACTCAGACATGCAGTTTTGCAAGTCCGTTCATTTGAATAAATGATTATTCAAAAGAAATACTGATGTATTATTTGCAAGAACTGTCACAGTTACTATTTTTTTCTTTCCAACTTTTTATTTTAATCTGTATGCACTACAGATTCATTCACACGTTAATTACATACACCTTGGGGAATTTGTGCCTATACAGATCACTCCCCCCCACATCCTATTTCCTTTCTGCTCTTTCCTCATCCCCTCCACCCTCAGAGTCTCTTTCTTTTTGCAAGCTATTTCCCTCTTTCTTTCCTCCTTCTTCCATGAAGATACATTACAGATTTTCTCCCATAAGACACACCACACAACACTTTACCTTTTATGTTTGGTCCTTTTCACTACACTACTGACTCAGACTGCCCTGCTTCTTACAATGCTTCACAACTGCCTTTCTTTATAGCAGTATAACATTGCATTGTGCGTGTATACCACATTTTATTCAGCCTGGTGTTAGGCATATACATTGTATCTCAGTCATAACTATAATGAAGTGTTCTGCTACAAATGTGGATATGCACTTGCCTCTAGGACATGATGATGTTAGCTCTTTCAGAAATATACCCAAGAAAGCTACAGCTGGGTTAAATGAGATTTTAATATTCAGTTATCTAAGGAAACTACAAACTGCTTGCCCTAGTGATTGAACAACTCTACAACCCTTCCATAGTGCAGAAGTATTCCTTTTCCTCATATCCTCGCCAACGTTTTTTTTTTTTTTTTGAGTTACTGATGAATGACATTCCCACTAGAATGAGACAGAATTTTAGTATTGTTTTGTGTTTCTCTAATGTCAAAGATGTGCCATTTATTTGTTTTTTTTTTAGTTATTTACACATTATAGTTATTACTCCAATGTCCAAAGAGTAACTGACAATTTTTTTCCCCATTCTGAGAGCTGTCTCTTCACCATGTCGATTGTTTCCTTTGCTGTGCATGTGGATTTTTAGTCTGATGTAGTTCCATTTGTTATTCTTGATGGTATTTCTTGTTCAATTGCTGTTCTGTTCATGAAATTATATGTTGTCCGTATTTCTTCCAGTGTTTTACCTATTTTGACTTCTACCAAGTTCAGAGTCTCTGCTTTTATGTCTAGCTCCTTGATCCATTTTGATTTGATTTTAGGGCAGGACAAAGATAAGGGACCAGCTTCATTCTTAATACCATTTGTTAATGAAACTATCTTTTTTCTGGTGAATGGTTTTGGTGCCTGTGTGGAAAATCATGTCGCTATGGTGTCTGAGTTTGTCTCTGCATCTTCAATTCTATTCCACTGAATTTCTTGTCTAGTTTTGTGCCAGTACCACATAGACTTAATCACGCTTGCTCTTTAATATAACAAGAAGTCTGGAATTGTGATGCCATTTGCTTTGCTCTTGTTTCTCAGGATTGCTTTGGCAATTCTGAGTTTTTCCTGGTTCTATATAAACTTTAGTATTTTTTCTTAGTTCTGTGGAGAATGCTGTTGTTATTTTAATTAGTGTTGTATTGAATCTGTGTAATATTTCTTGAAGTATGGTCATTTTGACAATGTTGGTTTTGCCTATGAAGAAATATGAGATGTCTCTCCATTTTCTAAAGGCCTCTTTATTCTCTCTCTTTAGGGTTTTATAGTTTTTGCTATATAGCTACTGTGAATGTGTATTTCTTGATTTCTTACTGGGTTAATTATTGGTGTAAGGATTTGTGATTGTTAATTTTATAATCTGTTACTTTGCTGAATTTGTTGTTTATTTCTAACAGACTTGTGGTAGATTTTTAGGTCTTGTACATAGAAGACTATGTCATCTGAAAATAAAGACAGTACACCTTCTTTTCTCATTTACTTTTAGATTACTTAGATTACTTTTAGATTACTTTTACTTCTTTCTCTTGCCTGTTTGCTTTGGCCAAAAATTTGAGTACTATGTTGAACAGGAGGGGTGTCAGTGGTCAACCTTGTATTGTTTCAGACTTTAGAAGACATGCTTTCAGTTTTTCCCATTTAGAATGACGTTGGCGGACGATTGTTGTAAATGGCTTGAATCAGTTAGAGGTACAATCCTTCTATCCCTATTTTCATCAGAGTTTTTTTTTAAATTTTTAATCATGAGTGGATGTTGAACTTTATTGAAGGCTTTTTCTGAATCTATTGGACCATAGGCTTTTTGTCCTTGTGTCTGTAAATGCAGTTTATTACATTTATTGATTTGTGCATGTTGAACCATCCCTACATCATCTCTGGGATGAAAACCATTTGGTCATAATGCACTTTAAAAAAAAAAAGATTTGTCACATTCTCTGAGCAAGTATTTTGTTGAGTAGTTTTACATCTGTGTTAAATAGGGAAATGTTCCTATAGTTTTCTTTTGTTGGGGGGGAGGGTCTTTCTCCAGTTTTCATATTAAAATTATGCTGGCTTTAAGAAATGAATTTGATAATTTTTGTTTCTGCCATCAATCTGTTGAGTCCAGGGCTTTTTTGGTTGAAAGTGTTTTCATTACTCTCTCAGTTTCATAGCTGGTTATTGGCTATTCATATCTTTTATATCTTCTTGATTCAGTTCTCAGGGTTGATATGGATTGCAAATTCATTTATTTCTTCCAGCTTCTTAAATTTATTGGAAAATATTTTTTCCAAGTAACTTCTTATAATCCTTTGGATTTTGGTGGTGTCTTAAAATTTCACCTTTTTCTTTCTAATTGTATCTATGTGGCTTTTCTCTTTTTTCTTTTTGTGAGTTTAGCTAGAGCTTTATTGTCTCAGTTACTTTTTCGTTGCTGTGACTCAATACCTGACACCCACAAACTTAGGAAAGGAAAGGTTTATTTTAGCTTAAAGTTTCAGGTGCTCACAGTCCATTCAAGGGCTGCCAGCAACAATCGTAGTACATGGCAGGGAGAGAGGTGGAGGCAGCTTCTCACGACATCACAACAGGCAGGCTAGTGAGACTAGTCGAGACTAGTCCAAGTCCCAGTCTTAGTCCCCCCTGCATCCAGATATGGCAGATGTGGCCACTACACATCTTTAGTCTTAACTCACACGCCTTTAGTCTTAACTCATACGCCACTAATCCCAACAGCTGCAATCCACTCCTCCAAGCCAGACCCCAATCCACCAACATCAGATGACTCCATGGACAATCCATAACATTAAAATACATGAGACTTTTGGGGGACACTCCAGATCCTAACCACAACATTTATGAATCTTGTTTATCCTTTAAAAAACCCAGATTTTTGTTTTATTGATCATTTGTATTAGTTTCATTTTTATTAAAATCTGATCTGATCTTTATAATGTCTTTCCTTCACTGGGTTGTTGTTTTCTAGTATCTTAAGCTGTTTCATTAGGCCATTTTTTGGGTTCATTCAGTTCTTTCTATATGTGTGATTATAGCAATGAATTCCCCTCCTAATATTGCCTTCATTGTGTCCCAAATGTTTTGGTGCAATGTGCTTCTATTATCATTTGTCTCTTTGAACTTTTTAAATCTCATTCCTAATTTCTTCTATGACTGATTTTTTATTTAGCAGTTTGTTTGTGTAATAACTATATATTCTACTCATGTTAATTTCTACCTTCATTCTAATATGATCTGATAGTATATATGATGTTATTTCAATTTTAAGATTTGTTTAAGCAAGTTTTTTGGCATAGAATATGGCCTATTTTGGAATTTTCTTCTTGAGGTGTTGAAAATACGCATTCTGTCATGTTTGGATGAAAAATTGTGTACCCGTTAGATTTATTTTTTTCATCAGTGTGGTTCTGATCTGCTATGCCTTTGTTGACTCTCTGTGTAGCTGACCTATCTTTCTGGGAAAGAGTAGCATCTTTCATTATAATCATGTCTCTCTTTTCTCATATGTCCAGCAGCTTTGCTTTATAAAGTTGGGTACACCAATGTTTGGTGCATATATATTCACTATTATTAGCTTCTCCTATTAAATTGTACTCTTTACAAGGATTCAGTGTCTTTCTTTGTCTCTTTTTTCTGGTTTTGGTTAAAGGTGACTTTGTCAAAGAAGATGGGTAGCTACTCCCGCTTATTTTTGTGCCCTTACTGAATGAGGTATGTTTTTTTCTATCCTTTTACTTTCAGTCTACATTTTTCTATATGAGTAAAGTGTATCACTTGAAGACTGCATAAAGTTACATTAAGTTTTTTAATCTATTCTGCCCATCTATGTCTTTTGATTGGAGAGTTGAATCATTGACATTTAGAATTTAAATTGCCTTGAAAGTATTGAACCTTGTCACTATCCTGATATTTAAAAAAAATGATGTTTTTTTCTGATTTCATATTTTTAGCTATAATCTATGTTGAACACATGCATCTCTCTCTGCTTTCTTGACTGTGTTTAACCTTCCTATCTTTATGCCGCAGACTCTTCCAAATTTTCTGTAGTGCTGGATTTACTGTCATCAACCTCATCAGGTTTTCTTTTCATGAAAGGTTTTTGTTTTACCATCAGTTTAAAGAAAAATTCTTCAGTATATAGGCGTCTAATTGGCAACTGTGTTATTCTAGGACTTTAAAGACCTCCCTCCAAGTTCTTCTGGCTTATTGTGCTTGTGTTGAGAAGTGCACTATTTTTCTGATTGTTTGCCTTGGTAAGTTGACTGCTATTTTATTTTTTTCTTACAGGTTTGAGTATTTTCTTGTTGTGCTGGTTGCATGTGAATTGTAATATAATGTGTCTTCTGTTGTGCTTGAATCTGGTTGGTGTCTGATATACTTTATTCACCTAGATCTCTCTTCCCATATACAGGTTATACATTTAGCTTAGATGTCTTTTTTTTCCTGTAATCCTGTAATATTGAGGCCACAATTCTTTGAGACAATCCAGCATTTGTTAGAATCATATTATTATTGACACAGTAGGTTTCATCTTGTTTTCTAGATACAGGATTTTTTTCTTATACTGGGTCACTCTATTCCCCATCCTTTCCAATCGGGTTTTCATTTGATGTCCTGTCAATTTCTGGTCATATATTTTTTAACTCTTCAGTGAATTTGTTATTCATTTTTTTAAAATTTTTGAGCTAACCTCACATTTGTTATCTCAATTATTTGACTGGATGCTTTATTTATTCTATCCTTGAAATCTTTAATTATGTCCAAAAGAACTGGGGACTTCTGCTGAACATGACGTACCTGGATTGCAGCTTCTGTGTCCCCTTTAGTTGAATCTAGACTATTTAGGCAACACTGTGGAGATAGGATCCTTGTGATTTCTATTCACTCACTTGCCAGCTCCTCTAACTGAGGGAGAGAGCTACACAATGCAGACTGGGTTAGGCGAGTGAGGGAGGGAAGTGGGAGCTGTCTGCACTATAGATATACATTCCACAATTCAGCCCCTTGATTTCCTCTGAATACTTGTGACTCTAGGAAAAGTCCTCCTCTCACTGATTAGCCTGCAACCATCCATAGATTCTACTATTTGTGGGCTTGTTAACCTTAGATGTCTCTCCACCACTATCTGCTGACTACACATGGTAATCTCTGACTCCTGTGCTCTTTTCTAGTGTTTTGAACTCTGGTGTTTGTTGGGGTTTCTGGGCTGTGGAGGAGTGGGATGATCTGGAATTGACTAGGCTACCTCTGACCCTCTTCAGACACAGATACACACCCGTTGCTGGTGTTTCAGCACTACTTCAGGGGCTGAAGAGATACAGAACAGCTTCCCAGTTCTGAGCTGTCTTCAGTTCTGCAGCACACTGCTCTAGTCTCCAACTTTTCTACTCTTCTCTCTTTACCAACTATGGCTCCCCTCTTATTCACAGAAGAGCTTTTCAAGTGGTTTTTCCCTCTATCTCAATATGCAGATTCTGTGTAGATCTGCAAGGAGTCAATGAGGAGAGGACCCTACAATGTAGCCATCTTGTGGCCTCTTCCCACAGCCTGTTCTAAAGTTCTTGTGGCTCTGAGGACACCCTTCTTCAAGGGCTAAGCCAGTGTAACTCTGCACAAATAGGATTATATCAAATTAAAAAGTTCCTGCAGAGCAAAGGAAAGTATCAACAGAGTGATAAAAAAAACCTCACAAACATTTTTATCACCTACACCTCTGACAGGAGTCTAATGACCTGAATATACAAGGAACTGGAGAAAAATATGTTGCTCAAAAATGAAAGACCCAATGAAATTATGGGCAACCAAAATGAAGAGCAGGTTCTCAGAAAAAGAAGTTCAAATAACCAGCAAATACATGAAAAGTATTATCCACTGGAGAAACGAAAATCAAAATATCACTAATATATAATCTACACCAGTAAGAATGGCATATATCAAGAACTCAAATAGCAATCAATGTTGACAAGGTTGTGAGAAATAAGGAACACTTTTACATTGCTGTAAAAGGGTACAACCACTACAGACTAAGTTCAAAGATTCTTCAAAATGCTGAAAATAAAAATTCTATTTGATCCAGCCATATTTCTTTTAGGTATCTTTCGAAAAGTGTTAAAAGCAATGTATAATATTATATATGTATACCCATGTTTACAGCAGCAAAACTAAAAATAACTACATTTTGGAAGTCACCGAAATATCCATCAACATATCAATGAATAGAAAAATGTTGATATATGTACATAATGGAGTACTATCCCTGCATAAAGAAAAACAGTTTGGAGGTTTTATAAGTAGATGACACAACTTGAGACCATCATGCTTAGGGAAATGAGGACTCAGAAGGTTACATGTCACATGATTTTTCTAATATGAAAAACCTAGAATAGAGGCATTTTAAAGAACCAAATGTATGTGATAACGGGACTCATGTGAGATAAAGAAGGGACCAAGAAGGCCAAAAAAGGGAAAGGATAGGAATTGCAATGTTGATGCAATATATATGTTCACAAAGTACTTAAACTCAATGTAACCATTTCATATCTCATACATATACTAATAAACATGGATAAAAAGAAAAAAAAATCACTGAAGATCCTGAATACAGTAGAGAAACAATGAAAACTATCATGAGCAACACCATGTTCACATATTTTACGGCAGTGGTGAAATAGAGCAATTTCATGAAGGACACAATTTGCCAAAATTTATACAAAAAGGCAATCTAGATAACTCTATACCTTTACATAATCAAAGCTACAATTAGCAGCCTTCTCAAACAGAATGTGTGAATTGATCTTAACATTTCAAGAAGAAATTAAAACAATTTTCAATGAAATTTCCCAGAAGAGAGAAATGTAGGCGGTATCTTCCAATTTCTTGTTTGAGTTTAGTGCTATACTACAACCAAAATCAGGCAAAGGCATGTGAGGAAAGAAAGATACAGGGAAATAGCTCTTTTTACCATAGATGTAAAAAGACTCAACACAGTATTAACAAATACAATTCAACAATATAAAAACAATTCTATACTACAACACATTAAATTCTTTCCAGGCTTCTAGGCACTTTCCCAAATTGGAATCCATTAACATAATCTGTCCTATTCTCAGGCTAATAAAAAAATCAAAATATTTTATTGTATGAAGGAAAAGCATCTGACAGAATCCAACACCTCTTCATAATAACAGCTTTCAGCAAAAGAAGAATTGAAGCAGACTTTCTGAAATTTCTAAAGGATACAAAAAATCTATAACTAATATCTCAATGGTGAGGAGCAATACGATTTCCTGCCAGGATCAGGAATGGACAAAGGGTATTCTCTCTCACTACTCAAGAACATGGCAACTCTTAGTTACCATAATGATAATAATGCACTTATACACATTGGAAAATGAGAAATAAACTTAATGAATGACTTGATCATTTTTGTAAAAACAATTTAAATAATTAGAAAGATAACCCTAGTTAATAAAAATATATTATATTGTATTAGTAAAGTTAGCATATAAATGGTATTGCTTTCCTGTCTATATCAGCAATGAATAAGGAGAATTATTCAAGTTAGAAACACAATATCATTAATATTGTACACCTGTTAAACAAAACACTATAGTTAAAGTTATAAAAATTTTACAAATCTTCATTAGGAAATCTATAAATTTCTGATGAAAGACTTTTTTTTTAAAGAACTAAATAAATACAACACTTACATGCCCGTGGACAGGAATACTTGATATTATTAATATGTCAGTTTTCCAAAATTTGATTTAGAGATCCAACACCACAATGATCAAAATCCCAACAAGTCATTTAGAATCAACTTATTGATTCTAAAGTTAATATTAAGAAGCAAAATGTACAAAATAATCAATATATTGTTGGAAATAAAAAGGTTGGAAGGCTGACACAGCCTGACTTCAAGACTTGGCAAAAAGATTTAATGATAAAGAGTGGGACATGAGGAGGAAGAGAAATGGTACAGTAGAAGAGTACAGAAAGAGTCCCACAGAACCAGTCAACTTCTACAAAGTAGCAAAGGCATTGATGAAGAAAACAGCCTTTCTAACAAATGCCGCCAAATAGAACATCCACACGAAAAGAATAATGTGATAGAGACTTACATCTTTCAAAAAAAAATAGTTCAAGATGAATCATAGACCTGACCATAAGACATGTCTATAGAAAGTAACAGTAGGACATCTGTGACTTTGGATCTGGTGAAGAATTTTTTTTTAATAAATTAAACAAGGTATGAGTCATGAAAGAAATTACAAGCTGGATTTCAGTAAAATTAAAAACTTCTGCTCGGTGACAGACACGCTTAGGAAAATGAGTAGGCGAGTCCCAGACTGGGGAAACTACTTAGAAAAGACACATCCGATAGCACAATATCATTCAAGATAGAGAAATAACTCAACATTGCACATTAGGAGGGAATTGCAAATCCGAAGAAGGAGCGGCCAGCACACCGCCACGACCAGAAAGGAAAAGTACAAATCGAAGAAAGCCACGCTGGCGAGGCGCAGCAAGGAACTCTCAGGCACTGCAGTGCAAGTGCAAAAGCGGCCCAGCTACTTTGGGAAACGCTTGGGCAGTTGCCTAAGAAGCTAAACATACTCTTACCATATGATCCACAGAGATCACTTCTAGGTATTTACCCAAATGAATGCAAACTTATGTCCATACCAAAACCTGCAGATGAGTGTTTATAGCAACTTTGTTTTTAATTGCCAGAACTGGGAAGCAACCAGTATGTCTTTCAGTAGGGAAGTGAATAAACAAACTGGATGCCTCTATTCAGCAATGCGTAGACATGAGCTATGGAGACGTTTAAGGAGGAACCTCAAACGCACATTTCCATGAGCAAAGTCAATGCAAAGAGGTATACGTTATAAAACTTTAAGCATAGTACTTTCTGGGAAAAAAAAACTCTATAGAGTGTAACAAGATCAATGAGACATGTGGTTGAGGAAACAGTGGCGATATGAACAGGCAGAGGCAGAACAACCCTATGTGTGACCCTGTGATAATTAATACATGCCATTATACTTCCATCAAGCCAAAAGAACTATGTACCGCTGAGTCAAATCTAATGTAAATTATGGACTCTTGTCAAAAGAAATATGCCAATATTTGTCCAATTGTGCAAAGTGTCTCACATTAATGCCAACTCTTTGGACCAGGAAGCATCAAATGAGAGCTGGATGGTGGTTGGAGGCATGTGAGACTCACTGTGCTTTCTTCTTAATTATTCTACAATCTTAAAATTTCTTTGAAAATTAAAGCTTATAAATTACAAGAAATGGTTTGTGAAATAAAAATATCTCCAGATATAGTTAATTGCCTCGTGAATGGCCTTTTGCTTACTTTGGTATCTACCAATATATTTAAGATTTGTTGTTTTCTTGGTCAAAAATATAAATAGGCTAACTAAAGGCAGTTAAGACATTGTCACCATCTGCTTTCTTCATGTGAGAAAAATATGTTTTTTGGATGATTTTTTATAGTCGGTGTTTCCCCGCTACTGCATAAATCTCTTGGAGTAAATGTAAAGAAGTTCTCAACCCACCCAAGTCTGCAGGAGCAATGTGCTCCAGCCCAACAAAGCCATTATTATTCAGGATTTAGGCCAAACACTCAGTTTGGGGGAATTTATCATAACTGAAAATATTTCCTAAGGTTTACTATGTGTATAATATGCATTTGGAATTGCAAATGCCAGATTCCAGAGGAAGGAAATGAAGCATTTTACAAAGTTACTTCAGGCATTTCTCTAGTAGGATGGTAAGTGGATACTTGATGCTGTTTTGTGTAGTATTTGCCACGTGTGAAAGGCTGCATACTAACAAACAAGAAAAGTTATGCATGGGCAAACTATGACTAATATCAAAGTAAACAGGAATATTTCTTAAAAACTAAAGTTAATGTACATTAAGAAATGAAAAGGATAATATATTCATAAAACAAATCCAGAAAAAAAATGTAAAATTTAAATGTGAGCTGTGGAAAAAAAGCTAATGTGTTTTTAAAAGTCAAATAAAGATATAAATTTAAAATTATGGTACAAATCAACTTAAGGGACTCAATAGTATTTGGCCAAATGTGTTACTTGCTTGGATAGAAATATTCAAATTAGAAAAACCAATTAATTCTGGAAAGATGCCCTTTAAAATATCTAGAGATAGATGAGTCCACTTTCAAAAGAAATTGATTAAGAAAAGCCCCAAAATTTGGCAGGTAAACATGACAACAACACAGGTACTGCTGACAGAGAAACAACAAAGAGATTGTTACCATAGCATTCCATCCTCACTGATAGTGGAAGGAATAAGACCCAAGTGGAGGACAAAGGTTGTGTTACCTTAAGTGGTATCATGTTTTGAGAAATAACACACATCCGATTGTGCAATGATCATGGCCCCTCTTGATATAAACGTCTAAATCATTCTTCATCAAAACCTTTAAAGTATGGATTTTAAATGGTAAAATTCAATGTAAGACATATGTAATTGGTACTGTATCTGTAAGCTAAAATGATCAGTTCCTAGCTGGCACTAATATTAAATGAGATCTTAATAAGAACAAACAGGATGAGTTCCAAGTGTTTAGGAGCGTGAAGAATGCACTTGTGGATGGGAGAAATACCTCACACTTTCATGATGACAATAGGTATAAGAGAATGCATTGATCAGAATTCACATAATGAGCACTGGTTATCTGCGTTCCTCTCCAAACTCAACTTCAATTAGAATAGAGAGTTAATGAGACTCAAAATGCTGATATATTATGAAAACAACAATTTACCTAAAATCTGGAAACCATTTTTCCTTAGAACAAACTGTGAAGACTGTCAATCTAGAACTTTCTTTTCAGGAAATTTGCAAAATTACAAGTATAGAAATCAAAAGTCCCTTGGAGTCCAAGCTGGAAGGAATGGTCCCAGAGAGTGCCCACCCTGGGCACGTTCCCACCTGTAGGTCAGGTTCTCTGCTCTGACTGCATGCAAAAAAATCATGACTAAATCTCCTAGGAAGTAAGCACATGGAAAAGAGAAAAAACTTATTGCATAAGCAGGTAATGGCAGCCTGTAGGAAATGCATGGACACATGAGTGCCACACATGGAATCATCACCAAATGGACCAAGACAACGTGAATGACATTAGTCCAATGAGAGAAAATATAAATTCAAAAAGAATTAAATTAGAAAAGCTCAGAAGAGGAATTATAACACTCAGGAAAGGATCATACATGAAGACAGTATAGACAAAGCAAAGAAAATACTGTCTTTAGAAAAATGAGGTGAAGAAATTTAAAATAAAAAGAAACATGGAAAAATTGATATTCAGGGGAGTGAAAGGAATAAAGCTACATCAAAGGAATGTCCACATGCACAGAAGGGGAAATGTGGGTGGGATAAAACGGAAAAGATGCAACTTCCTGATGTGATGGGAGGTGGGGAGGTGGGGAAAGCCACAGGTGGTGTTGGTGCAATATGTGTGTGTAACAACTCCTCACACACGTGGAGTGTGAGTACTGTGTACTGCAAACACATACTACTCAGTAATAAAAATAATCTTTTGGGGGAAAATAAGAGAAGGGAGATAAACAGTAGTAGAAGAAAAATATGTTGAAAGAATAAACCATGTAAATAATAAAAATACTCAACTCAAATCCACTTGGAGTCCTCTTTTGCTAACACTGCTGTTTTTAGCAAAGATGAACCAAATGGAGAAAATAGTCTTTTCTAGAGCTCAGAAAACAAATGCCTAATCCATTAGAGGGCAAAATAAAATTGTACTGTGCCAACCAGCTTCTACACAGTGACATTTTCTGCCAGAGGCAGTGCTGTGGCACACTTACCAAAGCCAAAGGAAAAATCAAGGTGATCCAACAACTTTGTACCCGTACAAACGAGCACCTGAACTCTTCCTGAGAAATTTAAACAAGGAAAAACAAAGTAACCTAATTTAATCAACACAACTAGAAACACTTTGGTCAAAGCAAATAATAATAAGCATTGACACATTGGAACAGTTATAAAATATGTAATTAGAAAGAGTACATATTCTGGCAATGGTAATTATTGACAAAAATCATACAGTAGGAAACACCCAAAGGCCCGGCGATGGACAAATCAAGTGTGGTGTGTCTGAACAATGGATGAAAGAGTCATTAAAAGAAAATATGCATAGATACATGGTTCAATGTAGATAAAACTGAAAAACGTTATAGTAAGTAGAAGAAGATGGACCAAACCAGCCATGAACTATGTGGTCCCATTGCATAAAATGTCAAGAATTAGTACACTGGCATCTTAGTTACTTTTTCATTGCTGTGACTCAACACCCGACACCCACAAACTTAGGAAAGGAAAGGTTTATTTAGCTCACAGTCTCGAAGGTCACAATCCATTCAGGGGTGGCCGGCAACAATCGAAAGTACATGGCAGAGAGAGAGGTGGAGGCAGCTTCCCCAGACAAACAGGAAGACAAGCTGAGGCTAGTTGAGACTAGTCCCAGTCCTCCAGGAAGGCAGGTGCAGCTTATGTATTCTTTCAGGTCTCCTCCCAGTAATCAGTCTCTCCTGCATCCAGGTGTGGCCACTACACACTGCTAATCCTAACTTAACTGTAATCCACCCCTCCAGACCAGACCCCAATCCACCAACATCACATGGTTCCATTAAAATACATGAGACTTTCGGGGGACACTCCAGATCCTAGCCACAACAACCGGTGTGAAGGCAGAACACAGACTGTCGATTGCAGAAGGGAATGAAGAGGGACCAGGCCAAGGGTATGAGTTTCTTTTGATGCGATGAAAACATTTACAACTAGGTAGAAATGGTCATTGCACAACATTGTAGATGTGCCAATTGTCATTGAGTTGGACATCTTTAAACGTTACTTTTAAGAATTTCTTTATAATGAAAGAAAGAACAATTGAAGGATATGTTAGAACTAGAATAAGCTAAAATAACACATGATTATTTTGATTTTAGAACAGAAGGAAATAGGAGATTGTAATCTGATTTTATGCCTGTTCATAGGAATTAGTAAGAAAAATTTCATGCAAAACAAGGCAGATCAAAAAATGTAAATCACTAACGAGGTACACAGTTAGAAATACAGAGAAAAAATAACCAAGTACCAATCACCTTATACATAAAGTTGTATTGAACAAGACGAGTAGTCATGTAACTAAAAAAAACCACACACATACAAGGACAGGAAGAGAAGAAAGAGGCCAGCCAATGATAGGTGAAGAATCTTGTAATTACTCCTTTCACTCTGGAATCATGTAAATGTTTAATACACAATAAGGAAGAAAAAATTTTATTTGAATTCCTAGAATTAAAATGAAATGGAAAAAAAAGGACCTAGAATTTCACAGACAACAAAATTATAGTATAATCGCTCAGAAAACAAATGAGATTTACAATGACAATAACTGAATCATGCATCTGTGGTAATGCACATTGCAAGATTAAAAACATTGGTAATGATGTAAATTGCTTTCGGTAATCTTTTTCTTGCTAACATTATTCTGGGATGGGAGCCTAAGAAGGGACTCTAGGATGGGAATCTTCATCCTGCCGAAACGCATACACTTACATTTCACAATGAAAATCGCTGACAGTGATTATCCACACCTAGTGTCTTGCGTATAGGACAGGAGCTTTAAATGAAAAGCCTTAATATTGTGTTTAAGGGGAAAAAAAGGTATAAATTAATGCTGAAATTCATGAATGTATGTTTTTTTCTTGTAAATTTAAAGAATCATGAGGTGATGATCAACTCAGTAGAAATTAAATATACTAAGTTACAAGTCGATATCCCCAAATATCACTGTTTCCCTAAAGAATACACTGTGTGGAGAAATGGTTGATTTGGGGTTTAAGACAGGAACTCTTCTAAAGGTGTAGGAACATCAAGCTCATGGTCAAACTGCTAAGGAAGTATAAAACCTGAAATACAAGCTAGACAATTACATTAAATAAAAAACCCGAAAATACAATAATGTAATGTAATTTTTTTAAAAAAGCAACTTGAACAGATTCTCAGGAAACAAAATTCGAGTATCAGTAAGAATAAGTCTATGACAAAACAGCATGAAAAAGAACCTTGAGCTCAAATGGTGTGAATGTGCATGAAAACATGCACGCATGTATGTATGTCTATACATTTGAGTGCATAAGTGAATGTGTGTGTGTGTGTGTGT